>CM063501.1:133497567-133522567 GCA_032207245.1 Pardosa pseudoannulata
ATTTCATTTCAATTTAAGGTTTCACTTGAAGAAAACGTTTTTCTCAACTTACTTTGAAATCTAAATGTTAAAATCTCTATTACTTGCCTGCAACGTAAATGGGTCAATTTTTGTGTGCCCGTCCTGAGTTCAGCAAGTTATAAAACGGTATTTCAATTCCTTTAAGTCCGAAATATGTTCGTTCAATGCACAATATTTAATTTGCCATTTTTCCAATTGATAGCGATACTTTCCCGGGAAAAAACTCTGCAATTTCGTGCCATTTGTTGCTGTTTCTCGGATACTTTATAGGATTTGTGAAATTCAAAGGAATCTGAGGGACATGGAATTCATGGCAGTTGGTGTAGATAATTACATTGTTGTATTAGTTTATTATATTTATCCAAAAAATTATGTCATTTGATTTATTTTGCGGTAATTTGAGCAAAAAATTCTGTAAACTATTAACGTTTCCCATATACGTGAAAATATTGAAAATAATAGTTATTTCGTTTAATTTTTATAAATAACCTATTTCTAACATTATGCTGATAATAACAAACAAAATAAAAAATTTTTTTTTTCATTTTTGCCATTTTTTGGTAATTTAAAGGGATCTGAGGAACGTGGAATTCATAACAGTTGATGTAGATAATAATATTGTTGTAGTAGTTTATTATATTTATCCAGAAAATTATGTTACTTGATTTATTTTGCGGTAATTTGAGCAAAAATTTTTGTAAACCATTAACATATTTCCCATATATGTGAAAATATTGAAAATAGTAGTTATTTCGTTTAATTTTTTTTTTAAATAATCTATTTCTAACATGTTTATAAGAACGAACAAAATTAAAAAGAATTTTTTTTCCATTTTTTTGCCATTTTTGGGTAATTCAAAGGAATCTGAGGAACGTGGAATTCATCACAGTTGATATAGATAATAATATTGTTGTATTAGTTTATTATATTTATCCAGAAAATTATGTCATTTGGTTTATTTTGTGATAATTTGAGCAAAAATTTTTGTAAACCATTGACATTTCCTATATATGTGAAAATATTGAAATTAGTAAGTATTTCGTTTAATTTATTTTTCAAAAATAATCTATTTCTAACATTTTGATGATCATAAAGAACAAAATTAAAAAGAATTTAATTTTTTTTTTTCATTTTTGGACCGCGTTTAATATATTCCAGAGGCAAGGGTTTAAACGGCAAAATATAACAGACTTAACTGCATTCAAAAAAGGATAGAAAAAAATGTACCTGAAGATTTATTCTATTAAATTTTTTTTTACAATAGAATTTAAAAATATTCTCATACGCAAAGGACCAAAGACTGAGTAACATAGGTTGAGAAAAAAATAATATTCTGATTAGATTTTCTCCCTGACGGAAATTAAACGCTATCATTGACTGGGATCTCTTTTAAATTGTGCACGTGGGTCTTCGAAAGGAGAAAACTCTTCCCATTTCCCCCGATTCTTCCAACCAACCCATGTTCATCCGCCGCGCTTTAGCAAAATCCATTTGCTCTGCTTCCTAGGAATTCGGAAGTAGGCCTGAAAGAAAGCAGACGCTAATCTCCTTTCATTTTAATTATGCAAATATAGTCGATTATGCAATGTATTTAAGTAATTGTAAATGTTTCAGGAATGGAGATTAACCTCTAACCGTTTTATTCAGCTAAGTATGAAAAGACTGTTTCGGATAACTAAAGGAGGCGTTGAGGGACTGATGAGGGAGGGAATTTCATTGGAAATTGGAAAAGATGTCGGTTTCATCGTGTTAAAGATTGCAGAAAAATGTAAAATATTCTACAGTAGAGAGCTATCTAACTCTGCAACTTTATGTGTGTAGATTTAAGAGTTTGATAGAAATCTTGATAGTGGGTTTGATATTCAAAAGGAATTGAAGAATTAATGAAGGAGGGGAATGAATTTCATTGGAAATTGGAAAAGAGGTCGCTTTTATAGTGTCAATGATTGCATAAAAAGAAAAGTAATCTACAGTATAGAGCTATCTAACTCCGCAATGAACTTCATGTGTGTAGATTTAAGAGTTTGATAAAAATCTTTGATAGTGGATTTGATATTTAAAAAGCATTGAAGAAATACTGAGGGGAGTGAATTTCATTGGAAATTGGAAAAAAGGTCGATTTCATAGTGTCAATGATTGCAGAAAAAGAAAAGTAATCTACAGTATAGAGCTATCTAACTCTGCAATGAACTTCATGTGTGTAGATTTAAGAGTTTGATAAAAATCTTTGATAGTGGATTTAATATTTAAAAAGCATTGAGGAAATAATGAGGGGAGTGAATTTCTTTGGAAATTGGAAAAAAGGTCGATTTCATAGTGTCAATGATTGCAGAAAAAGAAAAGTAATCTACAGTATAGAGCTATCTAACTCTACAATGAACTTCATGTGTGTAGATTTAAGAGTTTGATAAAAATCTTTGATAGTGGATTTAATATTTAAAAAGCATTGAGGAAATAATAAGGGGAGTGAATTTCATTGGAAATTGGAAAAAAGGTCGATTTCATAGTGTTAATGATTGCAGAAGAAGAAAAGTATTCTACGTTAAAGAGCTATCTAACTCTGCAATAAACTTTAGGTGTGTAGATTTAAGAGTTTGATAAAAATCGTTGATAGCAGATTTGATCTCTAGAAAGCATTGAGGGATTAATGAGGGAGAGAGAGGTTAATTTCACTGGAAATTGGAAAAAAGGTCGCTTTCATCGTGTCAAAGATTCCAGAAAAAAGTAAAATAGTGTACAGTAGAGAGCTATCTAACTCTGCAATAAACTTTTTGTGTGTAGATTTAAAAGTTTGATAAAAATCGTTGATAGTGGATTTGATATTTAAAAAGCATTGAGGAAATAAGGAGGGGAGTGAATTTCATTGGAAATTGGAAAAGAGGTCGCTTTCATAGTGTCAATGATTGCAGAAAAAGAAAAGTTTATCTACAATAAAGAGCTATCTAATTCTGCAATAAAATTTATAAATATACTTGCAACATGAAAATATTATAAAAATGTAACATAAAATGTAAATCTTATTTATTTTTGCTTGTTACTCTCCTAATTATTGAAAAAAAAATTAAATATAAATATCAAAGACTTTTTTTATTTAATACCCCAATATTTCACTTATTAAATATGAAATACATGAAAAATAATTTACTAGTTATAAAAGATTATTTGTGAAATTAGTTTATCTTGGTTTTAAAGAATTTTTTCTTCTTAATCATACGTCTGGAGGTTATAAAAGTATATTAGAAATTATCAATAGAGAGCCATAGTTCCTTTACGTTACGTAATGAAGTTTTTGTAAGGATTACCTAATAAAGTTTTGTACGGTTTCAGTCTTTCAAAATCTATTGCGGAAGAGCTGGTAAGAAATATTAGATGTTATAACTATATTCAAATCAAATATAATATTGCTCTAGCTTTCCTAGCATCAGTTATACATTTAGCATTTTGTGAAATAAATATATTTGGATAATACTAGATTTGATTCTCCTTACGAAATAATTACTCAAGAGTAATTAGTTTATATACGTATTTTATTTAAAAAATTTCTTTCCCCTTAAGAAAGTTTTTTTATCTCTCTGTACAAAGCACAGGAAGTATTACCACGATAACTTTTGGTCTTCTCATTTCAACAGGAATATCAACTTTGATTAAATCCATTTTGGCTAGTTTAAGATTTACGTCTGTAAGCATGTACAATGAAACACTATGAAATGTTAACTATCGATTTTGGTCAATACAAGTTTTAACAGGAATATCAACTTTGACTAAATCTATTTTGGTTAGTTTAAGATTTGCGTCTGTGAGCATGTACAATGAAACACTATGAAATGTTAAATATCGATTTTGGTCAACACAAGTTTCACCAGGAATATCAACTTTGACTAAATCCATTTTGGCTAGTTTAAGATTTACGTTTGTAAGCTTGTACAGTGGAACACTATGACATGTTAAACATGGATTTTGGTCAATACAAGTTTCATCATGACGTCTGTTTGTACGAATGTATGTAAGTACCAATGCTGTTTGCTACTATTTTCGTAACAAATATTATAAATGTGTGAAATCTATAAGGTCTTCATTTAAATTCTTCGATATGTCTTGTATTTGCCCCCCCCCCCTCTCAAAGAAATATGTTCACCGTACCCATAACTCATTTACGATTTGACGTATAATATTACAATTTTAAATTTTGAACTGTTGTAACATATAGTTCTACACTTTAATTTTAGATTGCACTCTACACTCCATATAAAAAATTTCAAAACAACAGATATGGCAATTAACGTTTCTGGGCATAACTCAAAAAAGTTTAGACTTAGAATGTTTGAAATTTGTATTTAGGATTGCTTTAACATCTAGTTACACATCTGTAATTTTTATTGTAATGTTCATTTCATGTAATGATAAGTCTAAATAACTAAATATTAATTGCAAAAATAATAATTTATTATAATCTCAGTTCATATGAGAAGTTTACACTGTATAAAGGTTACGAAAAAGATTTGTTTATTTAAAGGTTCTTGAGGAAGTACATAGGTATGTCCCACATGAGCAAATTTTAAAATTTTGCTTATTTTCTCATAGAAAAAAATGTCATGATTTTCATTTTGCTTTCGTAGAAAGCCACAAGGAATAAAACGAGATAAAATTTTGAAACCAATTCCCCATTATTCATTAACTAACAAAGGCATAAAAAAGAGAAATTTCTTTTTTTATTCTGATGAGGCATTCGTTACAATATTAACATTTTTCGCATGTTGTTTATCTATTCTCCGATCAATAATCGACAAACGAACAATAAAAAAACAGAGAAAAGCAAACTAAAAGTGAAATAAAAAGCTTTAATACTATCATTTCTTCAAACCTCGATCTCAATTAAATCAAAGTTCTTCAAGATCTGAATGAACTCGGCTTCATTTGTGAAAGGAAAGGGGGAAAAAATTAGTCAGTGCAGCGAGAGAATCTCTGTCCTGAACACCTCGTACAACAACAGAAGATTGTGGCGGTAAAAAAGAAAAAAAAAATCTGAGAGAACAGCACTTAGCAGAACAAAAGAATCCAGTTCTCATAGGACATTAATTTTAGTTACACCCCGTAACAGACCATCCAGAAAAATAGAAATTAAACCTGAAAAATAAAAAGTCTCTTCTTTTCAGTTTCGCAGATCTTAATTACCATAGCAATGAACTTTTCTTCTCGCTTTGTGGTTTGATCACTAAGTGATGCCTTCAAGTACTCCTTTCGCTCCCTCTCCTTCTCCCCGCGCGGTTTCTTCTCGTGGAAAATATTTTGCAATTAACTTTTAAGGAGCTTGGCGATTACTTCTTTTGTGAACAATTACAGCCTGCCGTTGTTGTTGTGTAGTTACGAGCAGTGTGTCTCCTCTATTTGTCTATGCACGATCACGTGAACTTCCTATGAAAAACGATGAAAGAGATTAAAATGGTTTTATGTACAGTTCCTGATATTTGTTGGTTGACAGTTGGTTGACAACTTTTTCCCCCCACTCCATTTTAAAATGCATTAATACGAAGGTAATGTACTTGCATTGAAGGTTACTATAACTTTTAAGGAACTTGGCGATTACTTCTTTTGTGAACAATTGCAGTCTGCCGTTGTTGTTGTGTAGTTATGAGCAGTGTGTCTCCTCTATTTGTCTATGCACGATCTCGTGAACTCTTTATGAAAAATATATATATATTAGTATATTGTTCTATTATTGTATTATTCTTATATTTATTGAATAATTGTAAAACATTCTCTCCCCCCATTTTAAAATGCATTAATACATAGGTAATGCACTTGTATCTAAGATTATTATAACGCAGAACACTTGATCTTTCCTCGATCACACGTGCGATGTAAGATATATCCTTTACAACTGATGCATGGGAATAAAAACGAACAAAATCAGAGTTCCCATCCACATGGAATGTCTAGAAAAGTCATGTAATTGCAAAATGATCAGTTGAATTCAGGGAAGCTGTAGAATATTTATTAAAAAGTCAGAGAAATGCCCAAAAGTTGAAGTAAATTTAGTTTTTGTATTGTGAATTCATAAGGAATTTATTTTTTATTTTATTACAAGGAAAAGTTTATGGTAAATCATTAAACGCAGTTTATAATATATATATATATATATATATATATATATATATATACATATATATATATATATATATATATATATATATATATATGTGTGTGTGTGTGTGTGTGTGTGTGTGTGTGTGTGTAATAAGACGGACTTCACGATAGGTGGTTGCAATCATGGCCCATAAAAATGACACTGTTTTAGCTAACGACCTTTATTAACAGAACATTGAAGGACGGGTTGGCACTTCATCCTAGGGACGGGACAAACTGAGAGGTCAGCTATCATGAAATTAGAAGTAAAAAGCCTTTAACACCTAGGTCAACATCTCAGTTAAAATCTGTGGGAAAATCTTTATGAAAATCTGCCTCCGATAACGTGCATCTCCTTTTTGTTTGGAAATTTCCTGAATTGTCCGCAAGGGCCATGTAAAGTTATAATTCGTCAGACCCCTTCGCTGAGGGCGTAAACTGTAGACCCAGTGGTCAATTTAGGTTAGGGGTTAAAAAGGAGAAAGCAAAAGGAGGAGGGAACTTTTTGCCCTTGACTCAAGATTTGAAAAACCCAGAGAATTTTCTCTAGGTGTCTTAGGGGTTTTATACGAAATGCCTACATTAGTTTTCCGATCTAGTTTACTTTTCCTTACACACACACACACACACACACACACACACACACACACATATATATATATATATATATATATATAATATATATATTAGTTTTTCAGTCTTCATAGCTATTGTGCTAAAATTTACTGTACTAAATTTAAAATAATGATTAATAATATCATCATTTCGCTATTAGAACTGTTACGTTTTTCAACATTGCCTTTGGAAAGAAAAATTGAAATGGTTCAAAAAATATGATAGGTGCCATTAATTTTCCATAATTCCTTTTAAAAAACAACTTACTACGCTTTTGAAGCCCTAACAACTCTTACTAATTATTGTTACATATGTTTGAAATGTTTCTTTACTAAAAATACTCAATTGCTAAATAAATTCAAGTTAAAGACATTTTTAAGAATCACTATGAGCGAGGATAAACAAAGCGCTCTAGCCGTGTTCTCAAAACGAAAAAAAAAATTTTTTTTAATTGAATTTAAAAGAAAGGTTAGGTGATATACCTAAATTTAATGAAAACGTTATTGACTTGCTTGCCTTAAAAAAGAACAGACTTGATTTAATTTACAATAATTATACTGGAATATTTATTCATATCAAGGCTCAGAAAAATATTACAAGAAATATTTCAGTTTTATTACATTTCATGGGAAGAAGTAAAATGTTACTTTTTTTTAACCTGTGAGAATTTTTTTAGTCCCATACTTTTACTGTAAATAGTATACACGCAAATGTATTATAATCTGTACGTTACGTCATATTTGCATAGATAACTTTCGAAATTTGTTTTGGCAAACTCCATTTAAATAAAACACGAGTCGCCACTGGTTTTGTGCAAAGGTGAGGGGAGGCTTAAAATAAATAAGTCATCGGATGTCAGATAACAAACAAGCAATATCTGATATATTACAAAATAAAAAGTAGGAAATACCTAGCTGAAAAGGTTAATTTCCTGTAAAAGGCATGTGACATATAGCTCTTCAGGTATCCGTTCTAGACCGAATTGGAGAGTTGAACAAATATTTAAATAAAAGATCGGTAATGAATTGGGGGCTAATATACTCGTTCTCGTCTGTTTAAATAACCGTTTAAATCTTGTCTGTTTAAATAAAATATTTTGTAGTTGGATCTAACGACTTACAAGGTAAAATTATATGGTTCCCAAGCTGAGTTTTCCAAAAGTTAAAAAATATAGATTTCTAATATAAGTTGTGTAAACCATGAAATGTAAAGAAATCACTGCTATAAGAAAAGAAAATATATTGTTTAATTTTCATGAATATTATTTTTATATAATTTATGGTTCCCTAAATGAATCAATGGTAAATATTTAATGGTAATATTACGGGCTAATATACTCTTTTCACGTCTGTTTAAATAAGCATTTAAATCTTGTCTGTTTAAATAAAATATTTTGTAGTTGGATCTAAGGACTTATAAGGTAGAATTATATGGTTCCCAAGCTGAATTTTCCGAAAGTAAAAAAATTAAAGATTTCTAATATAAGCTGTACAAACCGTGAAATGTAAAGAAATAATTGCTATAAAAAAAGAAAATATATTGTTTAATTTTTATGAATATTATTTTTATATAATTTAAGGTACCCTAAATGAATCAATGGTAAATATTTAATGGTAATATTATGGGCTAATATATCTTTTCACTTCTGTTTAAATAAAATATTTCGTAGTTGGATCTAAGGACTTATAAGGTAGAATTATATGGTTCCCAAACTGAATTTTCCGAAAGCAAAAAAAATAAAGATTTCTAATATAAGCTGTACAAACCATAAAATTTAAAGAAATTATTGCTATAAAAAAAGAAAATATAATATTTAATTTGCATGAATATTATTTTTATATAATTTATGGTACCCTAAATGAATCAATGGTAAATATTTAAGGGTAATATTAAGGCTAATATACTCTTTTCACGTCTGTTTAAAGAATCGTTTAAATCTTGTCTGTTTAAATAAAATATTTTGTAGTTGGATCTAAGGACTTACAAGGTACAATTATATGGTTCCCAAGCTGAATTTTCCGACAGTAAAAAAAATAAAGATTTCTAATATAAGCTGTACAAACCATAAAATTTAAAGAAATTATTGCTATAAAAAAAGAAAATATAATATTTAATTTGCATGAATATTATTTTTATATAATTTATGGTACCCTAAATAAAACAATGGTAAATATTAGGATGCTATTTTTTTTTAACGCACGGAGGATTTCTAAATACAGTTTTGAAGTAAATAAAGGTTTTGCTGCAAAAATTTATTTCAGATTGAAGTAAAAACATTTGGCCAAACTCCGAATCCTTGCAAAATTCATTGAAATTACTTCTAAACTGAAGAAAAATTTAAATATTAACTTGACGTAGAAAAACTTCGTTATTAATTTGATAAAATAACATACAGTAATGAATTTGTATATCATCTCAGGCATTGTCCGTTATCTATTTGCTCTGAATTTCTTGAGGAAAGTTCAGCGTAACTCTGATAACAGCTTTTTGAGTTTTTGGATAAATGAGATACATTTGAAACATACCCAACTGTTTTACCCTTTTTCCCATTCTGCTATATTATCTAGCCCAGAGCCGTAACTAGGGCGTGGCAAAGGTGGCATCTGTCACTGGCGCATCAGTCTTAAGGGTGCCGCACCATGAAGAAAATGGGGTCCGAAAGAGAACGATTCGCCCCGAGTAAAAATAAGGAAAAGTTTAAAAATATATTTTTTTTATTATAAAATCCAATGTGTTTATAAATGATTTTTTAAAATTAATTTTCTTATTTTTTAAAATACTTCTAGAGACTAAACTTGTTATATATTCTTACAAAATGTTTACCAAACACTCCAAGTATGCTTTAAGCCGAGAGCTGGCCGAATGGTTAGTTTGCTGAATTTCGGTACCAGTGTTCGTGGGTTCGAATCCCAGTATGACATGAATACTCGTAGAGGTTCGGAATCGGCTTTAAGCAGTAGGTCCCGGTCTCGTTAGCCCTCATGTTGCACAAAAGTAGACCGTAGCACTCCAAACCAAACCTAGTATGCCTTAATAGAAATCTGGGTATTCTTTTTAAATTTTAAAGTTTTTAAAACTAAATTTAAATTTAGAAATTGACTTATTTTCTATGAAATTTTAACGTTTAAATAAAAAATATCCCCCCCCCCACAAAAAAAACCTATTCAGTTTGTCAGTAAAATATTACCCACAAAGAGTTTTTAAAAAATCTCAAGTGTTAATAAGGTAAAAATAGAAGAAAAATCAAAAACTGATGTATTAAAATCCTTTTAAGAATCAGCAAAATATTCTGCGAGTTTATTCGGAAAAAAAATCATGTTTACATATTTTCTTACTTCATATGGTGGTAGGGGCGCAGACCAGTTTTTTGCTACGGGCTTTAAAGGAAGTAGTTATGGCCCTGATTTAGCCTTTTCTTTAAATAAATATGTACAGTGACTCTTAAATCTCTTTAGTACAAGTATTGCTTTCTTTCGTGGAATTTGTAGGAGACTCAAAAAACTTTCTTATCTACAGCTTAGAATATGACCCTGGACAATATCATCTCCCTTTGTCGTCAGGTGGATTACAGTCTTAAAGACTTCAGACTTCAAGAGCCACTCGGCGTTTCCACTTGTCTTTCTTAAGTTCAAAATGCTCTTCTCCAGAAAGGTCATAATTGATGAAAATGGAGAACTTGGTTTACTAAAAGGCAGAGTTGAAGAGGAAGTCCTAGTAAAAAATAATAATAATAAACCCCATTTCTAACTCATGATTAAATGTATTAATTTCTTTAGTAGGGGACGGTAGGAAGGAGAAGTTTAGTTGCATTTACAGTTGTGTTTGTGGAGGGGGGGGATTTAGATATCCCTTGATGGGGATATTTCTTAAGGGATAATACTTCGTTCATCCCTTTTTTTTTGCCCGGGGAGGATATTGTAAAGAAAAGTAAACTGGATCGGGAAACTAGTGTAAGCATTGTATATAAAACCCCTAAGACACCCCGAGAAAATTCTCAGGGATTTTCAAGATATCATAAGAGTCCCTCTTAAGATATCTGCAAGGAGCTGTGTAGTTTGGATATTTTTTAACGATTAAGGTAAATGGTAGGAATTTTATATAAAACCCCTAAGACACTCCGAGAAAATTCTCAGGGTTTTTTTAGATATCTTATAAGTCCTTCTAAAGATATCTGCAAGGAGCTGTTTAGTTTGGATATTTTTTAACGATTAAGGTAAATGGTAGAAATTTTATATAAAACCCCTAAGACACCCCGAGAAAATTCTCAGGGGTTTTCTAGATATCTTATAAGTCTCTCTTAAGATATCTGCAAGGAGTTGTTTAGTTTGGATATTTTTTAACGATTAAGATAAATGACTTCCGATGCATAAATTTTGAAATCCAATTGCAGAAAATAATATTTTTAATTATCTTTGAATAATTTTCTGCCATGTTAGCTCAAGATACAATTAGTAACACTTAACTTAAATTATCTAAAGATCATTAGATATAACTATTGCATGATATTTAACTAAAATTACATATACGATCTACATTTAAAAAAAACTAAAAGCTTATCATAAATTTTAAAATCCAATTTCATTTTTAATTTTTAAAAATTTTCAATAATATAATGATAACTACGCCCCTGTTCAAATTTATAAACATTCTCATTATTCGATAACATTCACCCATATTTCTTAGCTCTTTTTCATTTACTTTAGAGGGGAAAAAATGAGAATTATTTAAGAGGTTATATTGCGTTTAAACGTAGCAGTCATTTTGAAAAGAAAAAAAATAGGGAGGGGGCAGAAGAAAATGCTGACATCTAAATCGCTGAGATGATGCCAACTTTGAGGAACTAATGTATTTAAATCAAATTTTTAATCTGGGTTATAAATAAATTCTCTCTCTTCAGAGTCGAATTTCTCCCCCTCGCGCTTGATGGAAACAAAGAGAAAGGCTTCACTATTACTCTGGTGATAAAATGCAGCACATTGATAGCCTCAAATTTATTTCTTTAATCCATCAAGCAACTTAACCCGTCAGACTGGCTCCGCCATTCAGCACAATGCCATCTAAGCGCTGGTCTCCCATAAATCAATCAGTTATTCAACTGAAGCTAGAGATGAAAGTGTAGACAGCGACATAATAAAACGAAGGAAGCGATGACTGAAAAGGAAAGAGAGATGTGTGTATTTTATTTATTTTTTTTTTAAATAACTGCTAGTAAATATTTTGGGTGAAGTGCTTGAATTATTAAAATAAACAACTGTGACTTTATATGGCACTTCTTCAGAAATGGTTAAAAATGTAATGCTAATACAAACAATGGGTTCTTCTTGAAACATGCATTGAAAATTGACTTTAATTTAATTTATTAATTAAGTAATAATGCGTTCTTGGAAGAAGAATAAATTAAGTTCTTTAATAAATCAATGTAGGTTCTTCAAGTCGTTTTGACTTTTCTTTTAGCAGATACATTTATAGAGAAACATTGACAGAAGTTGTAATTATCAAGCATAAGTTTGTCACTGTCAAATAATACAGAATGTACTTATTTTTTTTAAGGAAAAATTCCCTTTTGCGCTTCCATTTTACGTGTTGTAAATATACATGTACTTTATAAATAAATAAATATATATATAGACACATATATATATATATTTATATATATTATATATATATATATATATATATATGCATGAATATATATATATATATATATATATATATATATGTATATATATATATATATATATATATATATATGTTATATGGGCGAGATTCATCAAAAAAGAACAACACATTTTATTTCTTATGACGATTCATCAATCAATACAACAGGCAAAGACTTTGAGAACATCGTACACACACTTTTTAAGTAGGGATTTCTCAGGTAAAAAAAAAAACTACGAATAATCCCTAAGCACATTTGATCACGTGATAAAAAATACCCATGTCTAAAGAGAACGCGTTTACTATTGGTTAAAGAAGTACAGACAGAGGCTGAATTAAGTCTGTAGCCTGTCTGAAGGGAAAAATCAGAATTACCTCGCAAACCCCAATAATGTAATTCATGAACAGAAACTATTAAATTAATATTAAAATATGTAAATGAGATACTCAGCTAATATGTATATAAATATATATATATATATATGTATGGTATATATATATATATACACATATATATTATCTGAGTCGGCAAAGGCAATGACCTCTTAACTGAAAGGTTCAGAGCTCGAAGCCGGCCTAAGATCAGCCTTGTTCTTTAAAGGTGACTGGGACACGTAAAATGTGTTCGTAGTCACAATATCAACCAAGTTCTCAAACGATACCTGTGGGGGTAGCAGGCCAATCTTGGAAATCTTCTGCCTGCTCCCTGTTTCTAAATTGCGCTGACCCAACGGGGTTAATGTTACTGGAGTAAGTAGCATTCCTTAAGTTATGCGTTACCCTCGTTTGGTGCTAAATGGGTAACAGCATTTCAGCCATGTCCTCCAAGTTCTCAAATGATACCTCAGGAGGTAGCAGACCAAGTATGGGAATCTTTTACCTGGTCACTGCTTCGATTACGAGGACCAAACAGGGTTAAAGTTCCTCGTCAACGTAGCATTCGTTAAGGTACACTCTCCCTTTGTTTGGTGCTAAATGGGTAACAGCATTTCAGCCATGTGTTAGCATAAAGATAAAGTGCCGGTATTGCCAGCTGCATTTGAATGTACAATATATATGTTATGTAGATAAAAAGTTTATACATCGATATTGTCCTCCTAGTTTAAAAGAATTTGGAGAAAATGAAAAATATAATATTAAAATATGAAATACAACAAAAACGTGTATCCACTCTATTCATTTTACAGCCGACAGGAAACATCTGCAAGACATACAAAAAGTGCATGCAACTCTCAATAAACCACAAATAAAACGTTAAGGTAACAACCCGATCTGAAATAGTTTGTTAAACTAATAGATATTTGGTATCTCCGGTTCATCAGATACTTAGAAAAGAGTTTCATTATTATTCTGTTATGAAAAATATAAAGAAAATTAAAATCCCAATACGTGAACCCGTTTGCTGATAAGAAAAGTCTGGAACAATCATAATAACTTATTAACTCGGAGCGTTGACACTATGGTCAATAGCAGTTCAATCGGCGAAAACTGGCTCACCATATTTGATGGAAATATGGATAATCTCAAGTACTCTGTCACGAAAATAATAGAGACTAAAGAACTGCAGGGGAATGCACCTTTTTCTTTAATTACACGAGATTCGATTGGAAGTTAATCCATTTTTAGGTTCTATTCTTTTTCTCGCCATGGCAGACTCGCTTGGTTGAGTATTAAACCTTTAGACACATAGTTTAGACAAAAGAAATCACGTGACAGCTTATCACGTACCGCGGGCAGGGGAAGGAAGGAAATTAAGGATGAAAAGCTAAGGGCACGTTTTTTACTGGCAGGATAAAGCGAGTGTTACCCGGTCAAATCAACACTTCCAGCTCGAACAGTAATAACAGTCCAGTCGCACGGTAGTTGTTAAACTCCGTATCACGCGTTGAGTTTGTTGAATCTTGATAAAAGTCGGGACTCAGGACAAACCCCTATTCAAATTTCAGATCTGTATCAAGGTTTGATACAGTTTTTGAACTATTTAAACAACGTTACTTATAAAATAAAATAGACATGTATTTCAACAGTATTAAATGCAATTTTTTTGGTTAACCAATGGTTAACTAATTTCTACTACTTCTCATTTTTTAATATTTTTAATAACCTAAATACAATTGGAAGTTTTCTAGGATATACTTTCTATAAAAATGTCTGAGAAAATGCATTTACACTCCGGATTTCTACCATTTCATCAAGTGACTCTTTAGAAAATCGGAAAAAAGTCAAAAGTAGGAAGTAGTAACATTAATGAGAGTGGAATATATATATATATATATATATATATATATATATATATATATATATATATATATATATATATATATATAACTCTTTTAGGATAAAATTTTAAAGTACTACGTTGTCAAAATTTTAATTTTAATATTCATAAATTACTAACACGACATTTAAGCATTTATTACTAAACATAAATAATTCAATATTATCCGATTATTATATTTATGTATAATTGTAAATTTATGAACAATAATAAAAAAATCTATATCTATGCATTCTTTTAATTTTCAGCTCAATTAATATATATATATATATATATATATATATATATATATATACATATATATATATATATATATATATATATATATATATATATATATATACATATATATATATATATATATATATATATATATATATATATATATATATATATATATATATACATATATCTATATATAATATATCAAAATCATTTCACTTTAATATTTTCTTTAAAACCTCCTCTCTCCCATTCTAATTCCTTAAAATCCATTTTTCCAGCATCAAAATGTCTTAATCAAAGGAGTGTCCTCAACTTAAAATCCTTCCAATAAATTTCCCAAAGTTTTCTGTCCAATAGATGTAAATTTTCTGTGAATTCAGCAAGTTTTCCATCTGTTGACGACAAATGTCTCAGCTTTTCTCCTGACCTAACAGTTAAATTCGCTGACTAAGTTTCTTGTCTCTTGGGAAAATTCTATCTGTTTCCTGTCTTGGGTGCACCTCTGTTCGAGCAAAGTATTTTTTCGAGTCATTCTTTTTTCTGTCGAGACACATATATACATATATGTGTCTATATATATATATATATATATATATATATACATATATACATATAAATATATATATATATATATATATATATATATATATACATATATATATATACATATATATATATACACATATATATACATATATATATACATACATAATACATATATATATATATATACATATATATGTATACATATATATATACATATATATATATATATATATATATATACATATATATATATACATATATATATATACATATATATACATATATATATATATATATATATACATATATATATATATATGTGTGTGTGTGTATATATATATATATAGATATATATATATATATATATATAGAGAGAGAGAGAGAGAGAGAGAGAGAAAATATTTAAATTTATATAAATTTCTGGGTTTTTTAAATTAATATTAAAACTACATAATTCATTCGTTTAATTAATACTAATAGATTTTTACTAAAAAAATATTAAAGAGTAGAAAGTTTCCAATTTCGGTGTGAAATTTACCCTTTGAGTGTACTCACGTCGAATCCCAGAGTGCTTGTGCCGAAGGGTTTAAAACAGGATACGGTTGGTTTATTTTTAATAAGACAGTAAACTTTCAAAACTCAACATTAAAATTTGCAAATTGCACTCTCTATGCTTCACGAACAATTTTCTCTCATCCTCTCCGGACTCTAGAACTCTCTTTTAAAGCGCGTCCTCTATTTGCTCTTCGGCGACATTTCCCGATCAAAACTTTTATGCAGCACTTTTAATCGTTTTATTTCAATATAGTAAATAACTCTCGATGAAACGCACATTAAAACCTTCCATCCGATTTACTGCTCTTCCGCCAACCCCTTCCATCTAATTCAATTCTGCCGAACACGCAAAAGTAGATGTCCGTGCTGCAGCGGCTTATTCAGTGTTAGTGACATCATTTTAAAGCTAAATTAAATATCGATTTTGTAAGCGACAACGTTCACAGCTGGGCTTCAGAGGATAGAATCCCCGGGCTTTTGCTTACGCTTAATCCATCTTTTCCCCCCTTCTGAGTTTACATTAGGTCTCCAAAAATCATTAGGGGGACCTATGGGAAAGGGGTGAATGCGAAGTTTGGACTTAGGCATTGTTGGCGAGTAGTGAAGTGGTGAAGCGGTTTTAGTAATTAGAAGCCCCGCGCGTGAAGCAATTTGAAATGGGTGATGTATTTTTGGGACGGGGGGATTTTTCCAAGGTAAAATTCTCCTAAAACGTCAGACATCGGGGTTTAGCGATGAAATGCCAGATTAAAAGGTGCGGAGGTGGATTTGTATTTTAATGGTTGCCGGATGTCTGGTCTCACGCTGAAGCTTGCACACCGATTTAACGCTGTCTTTTCATTACGCATTTTACCTGTTGAACAGATTCAGACTCTTTACTAAAACAGAATTAAAATACTAGTTAAGATTAAGCTCTATGCTATAAATTATGGATCGGATCAGAAATATGCAACAACACTATTTTTTTAATAAATTTCAATATTTGATAATTTTCTTTAAATAAATAAATGGAAGTAAACTTACTTTAGACAAGTAATTAAATATTAAATAAATAAGATTCTTCTTTGATTATCTTTGTTAATTTTTCAGTGGTTTTTGCTTGATTTCCTGAATAATAATAGTTCCAAATCAGAGATCGGTATATCGGTATTCATTTACTTCCATAACAGTTCAACAGGAGTGAAATTTCTTATGTTGAGGGCAACTCACACAGAACAATGGTTTAAAATTTGAAATTTGCTAACAATATTTATTTAATTTAATGTTTATTATGTGATTAACTTCAAGTAAAATTGCTGTTACTTTTATACACTTTTCTAACTCTTTCTAATTTGTCTTAATAACTTTTATTTACAATAAATACCAGGGATGGCCAACCTGCGGCTCGCGAGCCACATGCGGCCATTTGAAGGATTATTTGTGGCTCTCGATAAATGTACCCGGGTTAACTTTTCATTTTTTGTGTTATATTTTAAAAAATTATTACAACTGATGGAGCTCCGGCAGTGCTAGGAAAAAAAACGGTCTTATTGGGCTTTTAAGAGATGATTCTCAAATTCTAAAATTAATACCAATTCACTGCATAATTCACTGAGAACATCACGTTACAAAATATTTAAAATATCCTGATGTTATGAAAACAATGTAACACATTGTAAATTACATTCGCACCAATGCAAAAAATCATCGACAATTCAAAAATTTTCCTTGAAAAATAAAAGGACGAAGAACTTCCAAATGACATTCAATACATATAATTTCTGTAAAAAAAATTAATTTTTTTTGCATACATTTTATAAATACGTATTTAATTGCAGCTCGAGAAAAATTTCAAATTTTGAAAAATAGTTCGGATTATTAAGAAGCTTGACCATCCTTGATATATACATTTATGTAGTCATTTTGTGCCTTCCTCTAAATAAGAGATAAAAAAATATTTCTTAATAGTTGTCTATCATGTGAAATTCATCGTCATATGTAAATATTTTATAAATTTATTCAATTCTAAAATTTAAAATTGTACAGATGTAATTTATTTTACACCAATATATTCTTTAATTTTTATTGAAAAATTAAATGTATTTCTTTAATAAAATATAGAAATAAAATCAAATATATTTTTCTTTTATTTCTATTCACAAAGTATGAACTATTCAGAAATGGGTTTCGTAAAATTGTCAAGTACAGACACATTTGTTCACGTGTTTTAATAAAGTAATCATTAGTGATACCTCGCTTAACGTAAAATGTCTACACGATCGATAAAATATGCGACTACTCATAAGGCGAGATATTTCAGACACTTCAACTTAAACACCTTATCTAACCTTCCGGATAGCATTCCTTGGAACGTAATACCATAGAGCACAATTTTCTTTCACGAACTTCTCTCTTCATTCACGAGAAGCCCTCACTGAATGAAGACCCGGAAGCCGATCGTGAGAAGCCAATCAGCTCCCGTCTTTGTCGTAAATCGCCATCTGCATGAAAGGCTCACGCATTCTGCTCATTTCAGATTGACTTAATAAATACGGATCGGAACCTTCGACCAGCATAATCAGTGACAGAAGTTTTCAGCTTTCGAGATCAAACAGAGCCCCACAGTGGGTGTCGCATGCTAACTCAACTAAGTGTGCATGAATGGCGGATTTCATGTCATGAAGATGCCTTAAATACTTTATCATATAATCACGAGGAATAACTTGGGGGACTTCGGTTGTGACTTGTCGACCGTGTCTAAGTCACCCAATTAACCAACTGGACACTAGGGCGTGTAGTACAGACTGTAAATCCAGACCTATTTCCGTTGGAGGAGAATCGAACACTTTGTTATCGAGTTCTTTTTTTTTCGTTGTTGTTTTTTTTGCCATTACAATTGCTAAATAATGGCCATCACTTGTTTCTTAAGACCCTCGGGACATGAGCCTTCTGCACGCCATCTTGCCATTCACAAATTAAGGCCCTTCTCCGAGACAATGGACGGAGCGTTCTACTATGGCCAACTGAGAGTTTTCTATTCTTTTGTTGCTCGTCATCTATTCTCTTTTCTATCTCTAAGTAATTACCTGCAGGCCATTACGAATGGAAGAAGAAAAAAAAAATACCCGTGTCCCAACGGAGGACTTGTGGTGGAGAATTCCTAACTCGGATCGATTGTATGAGCGTCTCCCATACACGCATGATACATTTTTTAACTCGAGAAATATACTGTTTTATAGCCAGGATCCGTGTGAACGGAATATAGATTACGAGGCACTACGAAAGTGGTACCCAGAGATAAGGCTCGGAGAAAATGGATGGACGTGTTGAAAATAGCCAAATACGGGGCATTTTTTTGTTTAATTCTCTTTCTCGATCAGTGGGCGAAAGGTAATGATTATTATTTGCTCCGCTACTACCACCTATCATATCCCCCTTCTGAGATTTAGACCACTTCTGTGTTGACGGGGAAAGATGCAATATTTAGTTTTCTAGGAAGATTTAACGTCCACCGGGGACTAGTGGATGGGGAAATCAATCGAAGGACAACTGGACCTTTGTTTCTGAACAAAAAGTAAATATCCTTGTAACCATTGATTTTTATGTAACAGTGAAACTGTTATGTCGTGTGAAATATCTCTCCCCATAAAAAAGTCTTAAATACAGAAAAATACCCTTAGAAATGTTTTTGTAAGAATTGTCAAACAATAATTCCTTTCTATCAAAATTAATGCTTCAGGTTCATTTTTAAATGAAGATAAATATATGATTTCGTACAAATAAACTGGAATGACTAAACTATGCATTAAGTAATTACCTCATAAAAGTCTATTCTTCGTGGAATAGTTTATTTATCATTGCAGAATGGTACAGTAATATAATTTCGTCTTTCAGCTATATTTTATTTCTTTATATATTAAATTTCTGTTAGCAATAAAATTCAAGAGTATAGTTATTTCGTTGCTTTTATTTTATTATGTCCGAAATGTTTTATTGTTTAAATATTCCCCTAGAGATTACAAAACATATTCATCCTTTTACAGACGTTTAATGCAGTTGAAACTGCATTAAAAAGTCTATATAACTAATGCTGAATTGTTTAAACGGGTGAGATATATTGTGGCCTTTCAAGGGTGAAAAAGGGACTGCGACTAACCAGAGGTTAAATACTAATATATATGGCCATAGTAAGATAAGACCTTGATAGTTTAAATTCCATTTAACCTGATAAATTATGTCGCACTGTAAATGGTCGTATTTTCCGAGCTAATAATCTTTATCGATAACGTTGAATCCTGATACCCAACGAGTAAACGAAGTTAATAACAGTTAAATAATTTTACATTTTAGAACGTAAGCTAAGTTATAAAGTATGATTGGTTACCATAATTATCTCTTTAATTCCCATTTCATGATTCCCGAAGAATATGAAATGCACTGAAGCATACACAGTCGTAAATTATTCAATTTTAAAAATGCAATTCACAATTTTAGTAATCTTCGTTTTTTTCTCTCGATTCATTAATAACGCGTGCGAGAGGTTTTTAATAAAAATGAATTCTGAATTTTAATTTTTAAATATTTCAACGGAGTCTTAAAGATCTTTCTGAAACTTTAACAATTGTGCAGAAGGTCTGAAAGTAGAAATCATATCTACAATTTAAGGTCTTCCATTATAAATATGGAATAAAAAATAGTCTCTTCATTGCATGCACATTTTATGAAAGATAACTGAAAAGTAGCCCACGAAACGAAAAAAGAGTGAAGATTAAGTGGAAAATACAATTAAAAGATAACATCTTTTTATCATTCGCATCCAGCTTTATTTTACTTGAATTCTTAATTTTATTTTCCCTCCTGCAATAATTTCCAGCGTCATATTTTCTTTTAATTTATTACGGGAAAAGTCCTTTTCGTGCAATGCTATGAAAATCTTTATGGTAAAATTCCATTTCAGTTATAAGATTTTTATCCGTATAAAATATTGATAAAATTTTAGTCTTTTTAAAAAAAAAAACACGACTAGTACATATTTACTTATGCATTTCATCCTCAAATAAACTTTGACAATTCACATTAATTAATCCTTTTTAAATATTTAATTATTAAAAATTTTACCGGGAAAGTTACTTCGTACAATGCAATGGAAATTTTTATGGAAAAATTCCATTTTAGTTATTGATTTTTTTAATCCCCATAAAATATTTATGAAATTTTTTTTCGTTTTAAAAATTCATGACTAATATATATTTACTTACTAAGTTTTTAAATTAAAGTTGAAAATTCCCAATAACTAATCCATTTAAATAACTTCTTTTTAAAAATTATCCAAAGTATCTCTATAAGCCTCCGTATGATTTGGTTTAGTGTGGATAGATACGGTCTGCTTTTTCCCTACACAAGGGCTAATGGGATCGGGACCTATTGCTTAAAGCCGATTCCGAATAATTACGAACATCCATGACACAGCGGAATTCGAACCCATGAACTCCAGTGCCGAAAAGCAGAGTCTTATACATTCGGTCATCGTTCGTCAAATCTCTATGTGAAAGCAATGTAAAAGAAAATCTAAATTACTAGAAATTTTTATCTAGACACAAAATTAGTTTTCGCTACATTATAGGTGGTGGAATTAGTGAAGTTAGATTTACTTAGACGTAGTGTAACTTTTAAAGAAGTTAGTTTAATGTAGCTAGTTATCTTAGGGTAGTGTAGTGTAACTTATAAAAAACAGAAAAAAACTTGTAATAAATTTAGTTTGAAAATTTTCTTAAGGATTTAATCGCATGATACAATAAGAAATATAAGAATTTTTCAACGTTCATACTAGTTTCAGTTTTTTTATGGCAAATATTTTTTCTTTTAATTTAAACAATTTGATGGCTGTTTTAATGTGTTTCTTTACTGCAATAATTTCATTCCATCGTTATACTTAAATAAAGACGAATCTCATCAACGTGAGAAAAAGTACAAATAAAACGAAAATATTAGTTTTACGTGTGTATGATAGTTTATAAAATTTTAAGGAGGGATAAAAACCTAATTTAATAATCTAAGCTTTGATTATTTTATCTCTCATTGTTACATGTGCTAAGTTCAGTGAAGAGTTTTATAACTGGACCATTCATCTTAGATGGCGTCAAGAGCCAGTACTCTTATCATTTTGAATATCTCAAAGGTACTTCTTATTCAATAATTGTTTGAGTACACATTGACGTCTGGGTACTATTGAAATGGCCCATTCATTAACAACTGAATGAATGAACAAACGAGTGAGTCATTGGCTGCAAGATGTAGGTATATATATATAAAAAAATGTAAGATTTCTACAGTGGAATCAGCCATTTCAATGTGGAAGATTGCAGATATATTATTTTCAAGTGAACTTGAAATACAACTGGAAAGACCATATTCCATTTCAATCACCAATCCACCACAATTTTTTCAACACGTTTTCGTCATCTGCAAAGTCAACAATGACCCATCTGTTAGAAAAGTGCATATACACACAGCAACGGACCATTTCGAATGCAATAACTCCAGCACTCTTGAAAGCATTCCTGTGACTGCCTCATCCAATCAACAGACTCTGGAGCACCCAACGTTTGCTAAAATAACAATCATAGTTCACTTACACCAACGATAGTTCGGGGTAAAAAAAATATGTCCACACGAGAGCCTTAAGACTGTATATGGACACGATATGAAAAAAGAAGAATAAAAATAAAAATAAAGGAACCGTAGAAGTGTGCCTCTAACTGAAACCATTAAGATCGTCCACTTAGTCAACGCCTCCAAAAACTAGAATGTAATTAATTCCACGCAGCTCTTGGTGACAGAATGCATATACAGAAAGCATTTATCAAAACTTAAAAAAGAAAAAAAAAGTAAAATGAAAGAAATAGAACTAAAGAAAGAAAGGAAGAAAAAATGTGGCCTTTTCAAAAGTATCGCTGTCGCCAAATCTAAACCCGGTCTTTTATCTTAGCAAAGAGTCTTTGATTATTTATAAACCCCGAAACAACAAAGGGCGGCTTTGTCTGTCCGGCATTGCTCGGCGCTGGAATAACACTGTACGCCACATCCGGTTAATTTAAGCAATTGTAGATGGATTTTTCTCTCTTTTTATAATTTTTTTTCGGGTGGATAAGGTGCATTAAGGACATAAACCACACATTTCCGAAGAAAGTGTAATATTTGGAGAACTGGGCATTTTTTAATTGGCTTAAAAAACCAGACGCTAAATGGAAATAGTATTTTAACTTTTTGTGAGTCAAATCGTTTAGTCATCAGTTGAGAAAAAAAGAGAACAAAAGTTTTACGCCTATATTATGTATTGATACACACACACACACACACACACACACATATATATATATATATATATATATATATATATATATATATATATGTGTGTGTGTGTGTGTGTGTGTGTAATAAGACGGATTTCACAATGGGTGGTTGCAGTCATGGCCCATAAAAATGACACCGTTTTAGTTAAAGACCTTTATTAACCTAACGTTGTAGAAATGACCACAACGTTCCACTTCATTATAAGGATAAACTGAGGGGTCAGTTAGTATGAAGTTATAAGTAACAGGCCCTTAACACCTGGGTCAACATCTCAAACAAAATCTATGGGATAATATATTTATAAAAAATGCCTACATTAGCTTCCCGATTAAGTTACTTTTTCTTACACACACACACACACACACACACACACACACACACACACACACACACACACACATTTATATATATATACATATATATATATATATATATATATATATATATATATATATATATATATATATATATATATATATATATATATATAATACTGCGTAATTCGGCGGAATCAAGTCCCATCTGCATCCTTCAAATTTTTTTATATACTCCCCCCATCTACCTGCCGAAAAGGCTTGAATCGACTTCATTTTAAACAAAGTGAACTAAAAAATAATAAACAGATATCTGTATATAATGGTATGCATTTTTAATTACTTTTCCTTTACATTGAATTTATTTAATTAACGGGATGCAAAATATTTTGGGTAAATTTTGTCACCAGATCTGGCGATATATCAGCAAATTTTTCGACTTGGTGATATTATTCGCCTCTAGTCCAAGTACAATGACACTAATTTCCATTAAAAAGTTTCTTTGTGCAGGTTAAAGTGAAAATGATATAGTAACTAATATTCATATATATTTTATACAGCGATACTTTAACATACATAAAAATTAAGAGGTATAATATATACATTAACATACATCCGTACGCATATCTGTGCGTGGAAATTTAAATCAACTAAAATTTTTTGTGAAATGAAAAGAGTTATCTGATTGTACCTCTAGAACTACTAAATAAAGTTATTATTTTGTTTTACAATTTAATCAGTGACATATTAAAAATATAACAGCCAATTATAAAAGAATTTATTGTCTAGCTTTACTAATGATCAATTTCAATTGATAATTAATTCATTAAAAAAGATGAAGTTTTTGCATAAAATATTTCCAGGATAAGTTTTACCACAACATGAATGTGAGGCTATATCACCATCAAATCACCAATTTCTTTAAAATTTAAATGAAAGCGTAATTTATGGTGCAGAAGAATTCTCTTTCTCGAAACAATCTGTACAGAAAACAATGGAACAAATAAAAGAAGAAATATATTTGACATTACAAGACCTAAAATTGTCTTACATTGTATTAAACAAGACAAAAGGAGGCTTTAAAAATTACCCATTTGCATTGAAAACTCCTTTCCTATTACGATTGCCTCCGAAGAATTTCTAAAATACACTTTAACCGCGACATCGTAATTCTCCCCGTATCTCCATCGCATATTTCCGACAGCTTGACTCAATGTTACCTTTGTCAAAATGACCACAGCTTAGTCATGCTCATCCAGCGAGATAATCATCATTCACGGTTGAAGATCAACGCGCTCTCAACGCATTGTTGCACACAACTGCAGTTAGCGGT
>CM063501.1:133527567-133545067 GCA_032207245.1 Pardosa pseudoannulata
GATGAGCAAGTTCTAATCAGTAGCATAAATTTGTGACAAGAAAATATCCTTAAACAGTGTTACTGAACTGTGCTTTTGTACGAAGGGAATTGTTGCATTGTTGCTAAAACTTAATATGTATTAGTACCAGTTTAGGTATGCTAATTTCCTCCTTGGTAGAAATGTTAATTAAAATTTTTTTTATCAAATGTTCGCTTGTCTAGGTATAATAAGTTATCCCGGGGGAGGGGTGCTCGAATTAATAAACAAAATAAATACATATAAATCTCATTTAGGTACTTATATTATATTAAAGTGTTACTGTGCTTTTGTACTAAGGGAAGTGCTACATTGTTGCTAAAACTTAATATGTATTGGTAGAAATATCAATTAAAAACTTTTTATCAAATGTTCGCTTGTCTAGGTATAATAAGTTATCCCAGGGTAGGGGTGCTCGAATTAATAAACAAAATAAATACATATAAATCTCATTTAGGTACTTATATTATATTAAAGTGTTACTGTGCTTTTGTACTAAGGGAAGTGTTACATTGTTGCTAAAACTTAATATATATTAGTACCAGTTTAGGTATGCTAATTTCATCCTTGGTAGAAATGTTAATTAAAATTTATCAAATGTCCGCTTGTATAGACTTAATAAGTTATTCCGGAGGAGGGGTGCTCGAATTAATTAACAAAATAAATACATATAAATTTCATATAGGTACTTATATTAAAGTGTTACTGTGCTTTTGTATTAGGGGAAGTGTTACATTGTTGCTAAAATTTAATATGTATTAGTACCAGTTTAGGTATGCTAATTTCATCCTTGGTAGAAATGTTAATTAAAATTTATCAAATGTTTGCTTGTCTAGGTATAATAAGTTATCCCGAGGGATGGGGTGCTCGAATTAATTAACAAAATAAGCACATATAAATCTCATATAGCTACTTGTATTATAGCTCATACATTAAAGTGTTACTGTGCTTTTGTACTACAGAAAGTGTTACATTGTTGCTAAAACTTAATATGTATTAGTACCAGTTTAGGTATGCTAATTTTATCCTTAGTAGAAATGTTAACTAAATTTATCTAATGTCCGCTTATGTAGGCATAGTAAGCTATTCCAAATTAGGGGGTGATCAAATTAATTAACAAAATAAATACATATAAATCTCATTTAGGTACTTATATTAAATTAAAGTGTTACTGTGCTTTTGTACTAAGGGAAGTGTTACATTGTTGCTAAAACTTAATATATATTAGTACCAGTTTAGGTATGCTAATTTCATCCTTGGTAGAAATGTTAATTAAAATTTATCAAATGTCCGCTTGTATAGACTTAATAAGTTATTCCGGAGGAGGGGTGCTCGAATTAATTAACAAAATAAATACATATAAGTCTCATATAAGTACTTATATTAAAGTGTTACTGTGCTTTTATACTAAGGGTAGTGTTACATTGTTGCTAAAACTTAATATGTATTGGTACCAGTTTAGGTATGCTAATTTCATCCTTGGTAGAAATGTTAATTAAAATTTATCAAATGTCCGCTTGTCTAGGTATAATAAGTTATCCCGGGGGAAGGGATGCTCAAATTAATTAACAAAATAAATACATATAAATTTCATATAGCTACTTATTTTATTATAGCTCAACCTATTTAAAGTGTTAATTGTGCTTTTTAATAAAGGAATTTAACATCTTTTATTGAAAAATATTTATATTATTAAAGAGGACAATTATTTAAAACTTAACTATAATTAAATCAATTTTTTAAAGTTTTAACAAATTATCTACATGATTCAACAAATAAAAATACCACATAACTCTACAATGATTTTTTTTTTTTTTTAAAATTAGTAAATTATTCAACAATATGCTTGGTTTAGGTGTAAAATTAATTACTGATAGTCTGTTGGTTAAAATTACAGTTTTCTGTTTTTATATGAGAAATGTTTAAAGCCGATTTCGAATGGCTAAAATAATGCACATATAAATCACTAATACCGAGATTACCTCTTAAATTTGGTTTCATGTTTAAACAGTAGGAGTGTTACATTGTTGCAAAACTTAATATGTATTTACCAATATTTTTACAGAAATACTATTAATTTATAATCAACTTTACCAATGTCCGCTATTAGTATCTAAGACATTAATTTTTGAAGATTTTTCATAACATTAAAATAAATACATCAAATCATTTACTATTTTTAAACGTAGTGAATGTCACACGATATTGTTTAAATAAATAAGTTATTAAATCAAAATTTTTAACCAAAAATATAACATCTCTCAGTTTTAAAATTCAAGACTTCTCTGAAAATATATAAATAAAAATAAATAAATAAATAACTCTCATACAATTTAAAATCTAATTAAAAACCCATAATGATGATTTTTCAAAACAAATAAACTTAAAATGCAAATATTAAATCTTTTTTCTTTTTTTTATTAAAAAAAAGGAAATAAATACAATAACTTATACATTAAGGACTTTTTTGTGTTTATTTAAATCAGTTTTTTTTTATTTTAAAATCATTATTACGAGATTATGTCAATAAAAACAGATCATAAAATTATTTCTAATCATTATTTCGCTACTATATTTTTTTTATTTTTTTAAATTAAATACCTAGTAAAAGAAATTACTGCACTGCATTCCAACAAAGTTATTGCATCGTCTTGTTTAATATGAGATAATAAATTGCTACAATCATGATTTTATCAAAAGCTTTCTTTATCTTTTTTAAGATATCAGCCGATCTAATGGGAAATTTAATTTAATTCTTACTTATGTTTGACCACGCAAAAATTCCCAAGACATAAAACCATTCAACACGAAGTAAAACTAAATTGATTTATTCTTTCTTATGGCGCGACGAGTACGACGAATTACCGATCTTGTGTCAAAAAGTTACGAGCCTGTTAATTTTGGTACCTTTTTTCAATTTTTATTTTTTTCATCTTTAACCAAATATCTCTGAACACCTTCATACACGACTGACGGTCACATAAATAATTATATAAAAAAAAAAATAAATATTTATAGATATATAAAACGTAGTTGAATGTCAAACATATGATGTTCTAAATAAATATGATTTTTAAATTTTTATTAAAAAAATAAATCAAATATTCTATGACTTGGTCTTAAAATAAAAATAAAATATTAAAAATAAATTACGCTCATAAAAATTATTTTGTTCCCATTTGATTTTCAAAACGTATTTGCAAATATTAATTATATTTTCTTCTTTTTCTATTTCCCAGATAAATTAATACCTAAAAGAAATATTATTTTACTACATTAAGTTATTGCATCGTCTTTTTTTTTAATATTATTACGAAAATTGACTGTTGAATCAAATATTAAAATTATTTCCAATCATTTATTTCTTAAAAAAATTAGACCGTGATTTAAAAAACTTTGGTTTGAACTACAACGTATAAAGATGATATTCACTTCTGTAAAACCTTATTCAAATTAGTGTAAGTAAATTGATTTCTTTGTCAAATCTTCAAGGAAAGGCGGGAGGGTTTTTAATGTTCGAAAAATGTAGTTCCGTGGCTTTTAATTCTTTTACTTTTTATTTTACTTTTAAAACAACTCCTACATTTGATTTAAACTGTAAAGACTAAATTGATTTTACGATTCCCATTCAAGTGATAAACATACAGGAGTGTGATAGAACGTTCCCGACTTCCTGATATAATGTACGTTCGATTATCTTTAGTTTTTGTTTGCCAAAACTATATTATCTAAGCTTTTTCCAATATCAAATCCGTAGACAATTATTGTTATACCATAATATGAAATTTTTGTAATATTAAAATACTTTCTAAAATTTCCTTTTAATAAATTTATATCTCTATCTCCACCTATTACTAAAGAAATCACAAGCTATTTTTTTAGGAATTAGATATCATTAAGATTTGTAAATTAAGCTTAACTGTGTATTTTTAATATGCTGCAAAAGATATTATTTTTGTCATATACCTTTATAGAGATTAATAGATAAAAAACATTTTTGTAGTAGTAGACGGTTAGAGCGGATATTCTTGCATGATGCAAGTTTTGGTTTTACCGTCTAACTACACCAATTTGAAAGTAAGATACAATAAAAATAAATTACTTCGTTTATGTATTTCATTCTTGTGACCGAATAAAAACTATGCATTTGTTAATATAGTAAATGTTTTGTAAACTCATTAATTTTTTTTTAAGATTTAAAAAATTAATTATTTCGTCTTTTCAATTTTTATGAGATAATTATTTTTATATTTGATTTAACAGGTATTGCTGTATGTTACAGTTTAGCGTAAAACATTTTATCCTTAAATAAAAACCATTTTTACGATCGATAGGAGTTCTTTCTTAAACAGTAAAGGAACATGAACCACAGTAAAATTATTCTATAAAACCACATATAAAATATATATTTATTTACATAATAAATAAAGTTCATTATCCTCAAGTCTATTAATATTGATAACATGTTTTTTTTTCTCGAAAAAAAAAAGCTTTTTACCTTTACAAGAAAATTTCGTAGATTTATTTATTTGTTAACCATATTTTCTGCTTTTCAGATATAAGTGTAAAACACTTTTATCCTTAACATAAAATTTTTACGATAGAATATGTGCCCATTGCAAAGGAACATAGAACCACTCATAAATTAAACAATTTTCCACATAAATAAATATTTATATTTATTTCCTAATAAATAAAGTCTTTTAACTATAAATATTGATAACAATGTTTTTTCCAAAAAAGAAAAAAAAACTTTTTATTTATAAAAAAATTTTGCGTAGATATTTATTTTTAACTGTGTTTCTATTCTGCTGTTTCAGATAAGTAAACAGGCTTTTACCTTAACATAAATCCTTTTAGATCGAGCATACTTGAAATAACATAGAACCACAGAATAAATTAAATTAATCTAAAAAATTATGTAATTATTTATATCTTCATAATAAATAAAGTAATTTTCTTTTTAATTATTAAATTTTCATAACATTAAATTTAATAGATTAAATTTAAAAAAGAAAAAAAAAAATTTTTTAGTTTTTAGAAAATTTTGCGGATTTATTTATTTGGTTAACAGGTATCTCAGTTGTTACAGATATTAGCGTAAAACAAGCTTTTATCCTTAACATAAAACTTCATTTTTACGACGAGCAGTGATTTTTTTTTCTTTAAAAATTAAAATCAACTCCTAAAACCACAGAAATAAAATATTTACTTTAAATAAAGTTCATTATTTAAGTCTAAGATAACACTTAAAAAAAAAAAAAGCTTTAGCTCTTTATGCAAGAATTTTTGCGTAGATTTATTTATTTGGTTAACTGTGATTTCTATTCTGCTGTTTCAGATATAAGTGTAAAACAGGCTTTTATCCTTAACATAAAACTCCATATTTACGATCGAGCAGTGATTTTTTTTTTCTTTAAACAGTTGCAAAATGAACATAGAACCACAGAATAAATTAAATTCAACCTCTAAAACCACATAAATAAAATATATTATATTTATTTACATAATAAATAAAGTTCATTTTCCTTAAGTCTATTAAATTTTGATAACACTTTTTTTTTAAGGACTTTTCAAAAAAGAAAAAAAAAAGCTTTTTCAGCCCTTTATGCAAGAAAATTTTGCGTAGATTTATTTATTTGGTTAACTGTGATTTCTTATTCGTTGTTTCAGATATAAGTGTAAAACAGGCTTTTATCCTTAACATAAAACTCCATTTTTACGATGGAGCAGTGATTTTTTTTCTTTAAAAAGTTACAAATGAACATAGAACCACAGAATAAATTACTTTTAAGCCTATTAGATACTGATAACACTTTAAAAAAAAAGAGAAAAGCTTTATCCGCCCTTACACAATAAGAGTTTTGCGTAGATTTATTTATTTGGTTAAGTGTGATTTCTATTCTGCTGTTTCAGATATAAGCATAAAACAGGCTTTTATCCTTAACATAAAACTCCATATTTATGATCGAGCAGTGATTTTTTTTCTTTAAACAGTTGCAAATGAACATAGAACCACAGAATAAATTAAATTCAACCTCTAAAACCACATAAATAAAATATATTATTTATTTAATAAATAAAGTTCATTATCTTAAGTCTATTAAATATTAAGTTTTCAAAAAAGAAAAAAAAAAGCTTTTTTAGCCCTTTATGCAAGAGTTTCGCGCAGATTTATTTATTTGGTTAACTGTGATTTCTATTCCGTTGTTTCAGATATTAGTGTAAAACAGGCTTTTATCCTTAACATAAAACTCCATTTTTACGAACGAGCAGTGATTTTTTTTTTCTTTAAAAAGTGACAAATGAGTGTACAGCCACAGACTGAATTAATTAATCAAGCAAAGGCTGTGTATGCTGCGTTTCCGTGCCCGATATTATTGCGAAAAGGTTATTGGTAATTAGTTTAGAGAGATAATTTTCCAGAGGAAAAAAAAATAGGTTTGTTTAGCAGGATTAACGCTTGGCGATTAGTTCGGGGGGAAACTTCCCATCTACGTTAATTCATCTCTTAGTGTTAATGTTCCTAAATTGATCAATACTCAAAGAAAATGGCTGGGAAATATTGCAAAAATATGCCAATTGCTTTGAAGTGGTATAATGTGAATTTATAAAAAAGAAAAGCTCCGGATAATTTAGCTAAGTGAAGCTGGTAAAATAGGACTTAAAAAAAATAGTAATTGCTTTCATTACAGCCCCAACTAATGTCCAATATTGTTTAATGTCAGTCACTTGCCTGCCGGCTTTCCTTACATATCATTGTTGGCGTAATTAAATATGCAATTAAGTGGAGTGATGTAACCGTACAATTCCACCCCTGATTTTTTTAATTGAATATATTATTTAGAGTTGAAATAAAATGTAGTGCTGCTTTAAGGCTCAATAAATATCAATTTTTAGTTGACGTGGAACATTAGAGTAATATTTTGGCAACAGAGCTTCAATATGTTTATTTATTTCCAATGTTGGTGCAATTGCCTTTATTGTCATTGGCCGCCACAAACTACATAATTGGTAACCAATTTGTTATTGGGGTACCATATAAGATAGAATTAAGTTCGAACTGTGATAAGTGACGAAATACACCAATATATACACAGAAGAGGATGAATCTTTTTTTTCTTTTTTTATACCCTTTTTTTATGAGGGCACCATATAACAATGTAGAATTCTCAGTTTGAATGTTGATAGGAGATGAAATACACTAATGTATACGCAGAGATAAGGATAAATCTCTTTTTTGACCATTTTGTATGAGGGCACCATATAACAATGTAGAATTCTGAATTCGAAAGATGATAGGAGAAGAAATACACTAATGTATATGCAGAAAAAGAGGATAAATCTCTTTTTTGACCATTTTGCTATGGGGGCACCATATAACAAGGCAGAATTCTTAGTTCAAACGGTGTTAGGAGACGAAATACACTAATGTATATGCAGAAAAAGAGGATAAATCTCTTTTTTGACCATTTTGCTATGGGGGCACCATATAACAAGGCAGAATTCTTAGTTCAAACGGTGTTAGGAGACGAAATGCACCAATGTATAAGTAAAGACAAAAATAAATTTCTTTTTTGACTGTTTTGTTATGAGGGCACTATATAACAATGTAGAATTCTGAATTCGAAAGATAATAGGGGACGAAATACAACAATGTATACTTAGAGAAGAGGATAAATCTCATGGTCTGAGTATCATCCTGCTAAGAACTCGGCAGGTGGAGAGAGATTCAGAATCAGGAGTAAAAACCACTCTTCCTTGAGTAATGAAATTTGACTTGTATCTCGTGTGGGGTTACGAACATGGCTTAAACCAAGGCAAGTAGAAATTTTAGAGTTTAAATTTAAATTCTAAGCTCATTCCGGACTTATATATACAGTCTGTTTTGGTTCTATGGTCAGCTCAGCGGTCAAGAAAAATCAGGCCATATAAGCGGAGTGACCATATATGCGGAACAATATAACCCTATTGAGCATATACCGTGCATTTTTAATCCATAACAGAAGATAGTGGATATATTCCCATAAAGTAACAATCGCTGACGTTTTCTTTCTTGATCATCAATTCAACACTTGAGTACCAAAGTTTGGCAGTTAAAATGTTTAATGTCGTCCGGTAATCGAATTTGCTTTGGCAAAAGTAGCCTTTAAAAGTTAGATTTTTTAAAATTATCAATCAATTCATTTTTGGCAGCAATTGATAACTTCTTTTTTTTCGAAACCATAATTAAAAAATGAACGTTCTTATTCGTGACGTATGATCCAAATGCAACAAAATTTTTCCTTTACTTGTTTCGTCACAATTTCAACTTGAGCAAGAAGAGATAAATTCAACCAATAAATAGACAGATGTCCACCTCTTGTCAGGGGGCAAGAGCACTGAGAGAGGTGATGTCTACACAAACAAGAAAGGGGGAGAGGGAGAGAAATAAGGGATTGAATTCAGGTCCTTTCCAATTTCGCACTAATTTCTTAATAAATAAATAAATAAATAAATAAAATAAAAAAAATAAATAAAAAATAAAATAAAAAGAAGGAAATTCGTTGAAAACATGAAACTGACCATATAACCGGTAACAAGAAAAAGAAAATGACTATATAAGAGATGCACTTTAACATATATTTCTTAGTAAATTAAATTAGACGGAACTTTAGAAAACTGACCATATAAGCGGGGTAACCTTATAAGGGGATGACCATGTAGCCGGTACTGATTGTATATTAATTCTCATCTGAAAGTTTAAACTGTAACGAATTACTAAACTATGTTAATATATACAGTTTGTGGCTAAGCTATAATTGTGAGGGTGGGGTTCGATAAAAACATCTTTTCAGTGCAAATAAAGTTTAATCGCATAAAATATTAGCTTGCACACAAAACAATTAAAGAAAAAAAATAAAGTTAAACAAACAAATTATACATAATTCAAAATAGTTAATACAATTAGAACCTGGGGAGTTCAAAGGGTTGCAGCACCTCCGAAGTCCGTAAGGCCAACTGACTTCTTTTAGGGAAGACTTTTCTTACGTATGTGTTTCTATACAGGTGGCAGCACGGTGCGGTGGCGAAGTATATTTGTTACAAGTTTAGATATTTTAAACAGCATTATGGATGAAAAGAATTCAGCATTTTGAAATTATTCTCATAGACCTAATCTTAAAGATGTGTTTTATGAATTCGAACAGCTTAAAATTTAATATTATAACTAAATCATAAAAAAATAACAGTTATTTAATTCATAGTATCCACATAAAATACCCCTCATTAGACAAAAAATAAAAACAATGTAAAAATTCTCGTTTTTACCATTCTCTTTCAACTTACGATAAAATTAACAGAATAAACCATTAAAGATTGATAGCGGGAAAAGAGAGAGAGGGAAAAAATTAGATTGAAATATTCATAAAACGCTTTCTACCATAATAATTCAACCCATTTAATTCTCCAATTTATTCTTTTTTTCTCTCTCTTCATCTCCAGGCATCGTTTTTATTTTCTTTTTTGATAAAAAAAAAAGAGAATAAGTAAAACGTTGGAAAAAAAACAGAGAGAGAAGGCAACGAATTCAAAGCATCTGCATGTTCCTAAGCCGATTACGGAGATCTGATTTTGTAATGCCCCGAAAAGCAATCACCAAGAATGGGCAAATCCCTGACGGGATGTATACCAGAGAACGGGAATCACGGGCAAGAAATACTTTTGGGGAAAAAGAGAAGAGAAAACCATGTGGGTGGGGAAAAGAAGAGAAAAAGTAACGATTTTAAACAACTTTTCCAGGGAGAAAAACCCTGGAGTCCGTTTCCTGTTGATAACGAAATTAAAGAAATTTATGCAAATAATACAGTTTAAGTTAATACCGGGGGTGAATTCCAACCCCGTAAGTGCCCATTCAATGCCTCCTCTTGGAACTGTGCTGAATGAAATTATCTGAAGACAATCTCAGTAGCTGATGATCTATAATTAAATTCTTATTGTTTTTGTTTGGGATAAGCAAACATTTTAAAATATCTAGCATTGAATTCAGTTGATGATGTTTTTTCCGATTGTGGGCTTACATTAGAAAATCTACAGTAGGTAAGAGAAACTTACCTGATATTATTGCGGGAAACTTACCTGATTTTATTTAAAAAAATATTTCAGTTAATTTAGGAAATAAAGAAGGTGAAAATATAGGTATTTGACGAAAAGTTCAATATTTATTTTAATCAATAACAATCAATCTTCAAACGATCATCATTCACATGCATACATTTAATTACTACTAAACATCCCTATTATAATGAACTTGCCAAGACAAGTTTTTGCAGCAAATTTTAGAATTTTATAAGGACATGGCTAACTCCAGGAACACCTATTACAGTTAAGAATTAGCCTGTCTGCTCTTTGTGTCCTTCTGGAGAGTTTATGAGTTTTAAACACTTGACAACATGTTCTTATTTCGCCAGGAATTTTAATCTTTCTAATCCTTACAATTATTTCTTGAGGGCCAATTTGTCTTGAGCTTCAAGAGAGAGAATTGTCTACTAGATGCAGTTAAAAAACATTGAATTATAAAACTCTAATCTTGTAAGGTCTCGAAATGCAATCAGTAAGAATCTTAAGTAGGGAGACACTAATTAATTCTCCTTAATTCATTTGAAATCTAGGAATTTTAAAGAAATGCCTAGATTAAGAATGAATGAGTATTTCCGATTGAGGCCTATATTACAAAACCCATAGAAGGCAAGAGAAAAGCAAAGGCAATATTATTTTGAGCATCTTTTCGAGGATGAAGAATGAGAAAACATTGGAACTTGACAGAAAGTTCTATAATATTGATTAAGCATCAAACGTCAAAGAATCATTGTCGAGTACATACCTTTATTCATTTTGCATGCGATGAAAAGTAGCCATGAAGAATGGGCAAATCCCAGACGGGATGTGTACCAACGAATGGGAACCACAGGTAAGAAATACTTTGACTAAAAGTTCTATATTTTTGAACAAGCATCAAACATCAAAAATCATTATTCGCGTACATATCGTTGTTCATTTTGCATGTCATGAAAAGTAGTCATCAAGAATGGGCAAATCCCTAACGGGATGTGTACCAAAGAAAGGGAACCACAAGCAAGAAATACTTTGACTAAAAGCTCTATATTTTTGTTCAAGCATCAAACGTCAAAGAATCATTAGTCGTATACATATCTTTATTCATTTTGCATGTCATGAAAAGAATGGGCAAATTCCTAACGGGATGTGTACCAAAGAACGGGAACCACAGACAACAAATACTTTTAAGAGAGAGTAAACCATCTAAGAAAAAACAAGAAGAAATAAAATAACGATTTTAAACAACTTTTCTTGAATTAAAAACCAAGGAGTTTGTTTCCTGTTGATTAAAGATGTAATTCAAATAACACAGTTTAATTTAATATCGGAAGTGAATTTCTGTCCCCTGCACACACATTCAGTGATTCATCTTGAAACTGTGTTGAATGGGATTATCTGACCATAGCTGATGATTTATATACTTAATGTTTTACTGTTTTCCTTGACAGTAAGCATGCTCTCTTTAAAATGTCTTGTTTTGGAATGAGTTAAAGCTACACGTTTTTGATTTATTAGTAGGTTAGAAAACTCGTAGCAGGTTAGATGAAAAGAAACAACAAAAATAAGAATTTTAAGAAATTTTATAGAGACTAAAAGAATGAAAAATCTAAAATTTGTCAAAACAAATGTTTGTTGTTTATGATATATTTGAATATTAAGCTTTAAACTTTATATATATGTATGTATATATTATATGTCTTATATATATATGTATGTATATATATATATGTATGTATATATATATATGTATGTATATATATATGTATGTATATATATATATATATATGTATGTATATATATATATATATATATATATATGTATGTATATATATATATATATATGTATGTATATATATATATGTATATATGTATGTATATATATATATGTATATATATATATATATATATGTATGTATATATATATGTATGTATATATATATATATGTATATATATATATATATATATATATATATATATATGTATGTATATATATATATATATATATATATATATATATATATATATATATATATATATGTATATATATATGTATGTATATATATATATATATGTATATATATATATATATATATATGTATGTATGTATATATATATATATATATATATATATATATATATATATTTATATATATATATATATATATATATATATATGTATTCAAATTCATTCAAATGTATTCAGTATGTATGCAAATTACACAATGAATTACATACATAAAGTTATATAAACATACATTCGTATATAATGGTTCGGAATAATATGATCTATCAAGAACTACAGATACAGAAAGACTTAATATGGTGTTATCTGGAAGAACAGAAGTCGAAACAGAAACTACTGTACACAAGGGGTTTGGAGAGGCAGGAACTACACACCTTTGCCCCAAGGGTAAAGCTATGGATCACTTAAATGCCACTGAAACCGCGGGTGGGCCAGAGGAGCTAGTGCCCCCGTTTCACCCATCAGGGGGAACACTTACATCCCCTTGCAAGCGTTGTGGGAGTAGAAAGATAACGTTTGTACTACACATGAGGGCAGGAAATCCTATGTAGCTCTCCAGATCGGTCTCTCTGAAACCAGTATTCACTGGATTAACGCCTTAGAGGGCGTTTAAAACGTTTACAAAATCTGTTAGGTATAATATATTACATAAAATTTCAGAAGTTAAGGAACTGAAATTTAAATTCAGGTCCACTTGTTGTATTTTCTGAATATGATGCAAGCTATTGAAATGCCTTAGCATCAGAAACCAAAATCAAAGGCTACAACAAAAAACTATTAGAAGAGATGAGTACTACAATTCATAAATTGTGTTCAACAATATTAGAATAGCAGTTAGAATAGTTCAGAAATAATAGTGTTTAGTAAAGATTTTTAATGAATAAACTGTTCAAGGGTATTTTCATTTCGCTGCTTCTGCCACCCCCTTATGATGCCGCCTGAAGACCCTGGCTCAAGAAAGAGGAAATAGAAGGTAAAGAAGAAAAAAGGTGAAGATAAAAGGTAAAGAAAGTGAAGGAAAAAGAGACCGAATTTGGCCAGAATATAAAAGATTGTTTGTCTTAAAGTTAACAGTACAGCTTCACAATTAAGTAAAATTATTGCAATTGAAGAATTATTTTATTTAAATAGAAACATATATTTTGCCATAATTTTTAGTTTAAAAATTTTATATCTTTCACCAAATGATGGCTAAGTGGGTAGAATGCTGATCTTTGATACCACAGTTCGAAATTTCGAATTCTACACTTCTCATGAATGTTCGTAACCATTCAGAATCAGCTTCCAGCTGTAGATCGCCGGATGACGGCTGGAAGGTTAAGGCGCTGAGCTTCGGTATCGCAGTTCGTGGGTTCAAATAGGACTATGGCATGGATATTCATTTCCATTCGGAATCGGCTTTAAGCATTCGGTCTCATTAGCTCTCGTAGCAAAAAGTAGACCATAGTGCTCCAAACCTACCAACTTTTTATCTTTTAACTAATTAATAACCCCCAAACATACTAAATACATGGTTTTTTTTCTGAATTTCTGTCAAATATTTCGGCACTGATTACCATAACGTTTGTCACAAAAATAAATATAATTTTAAGAAGGATATTAGTGTGTAATAAATGCAGCGAAGAATGAAAAAAATTGCTAAAACATTAGAGAAAATTAAATTATTGATTGCATATAAGTTATATTTAAAGTTAGGAAAATTTGATACCCAATTATATCTCTAAACCGCAAACATACAGTAAAATTTTTAAGGCAGTTAATTAATAAACTATGTGATGGAAAACCTTGTTCTTTCACTCAATTTTCATGAAAATCTCTTTTTGCAGATTTTAGTATCTTTCATGTTTTTTGTAAAAGCATTAGGGATGATTGAATTCAGAATACAGTCAAAAGTTGAATATTTTGAAAACTTGTGTTCTTGAAAATAATGGACAAGTTGGCTACGAGGTAATCACGTATAATTAAGATAACAATCCCTAGGATTTTCTACTTCCATTTTGCCTTTCTGATGAGTTTAAAATTTCAGAATTGGTAATTAGTGACCAAAAATATTTTTAATGTCCTTTCACATTTTTAATAACGAATTTAGTCACACTTTAATTAACAGAATGTATCTAGAAATTAAAAAATTGAAATCTACGATACTTAAGACGTTTTCGACCAAACGAGCAAAATAACTAAGTTATACATAAATAAATCTGTATATACACACACATATATATATATATATATATATATATATATATTGAAATCCTAAATATCTATACCCTGCTACGATACCGTTTCCCTAGATCTTGAAAATAACGGTAAGTCAGAGGAAAAGAAAACGTGTCAGAATCTATTTATCGAATCTAGTATTTTTCCTAAATAAAATAAATTTTGCATAGATACATGTACTTTTCCTAAATGTTTGTTGTAAAAGCCTCATCAGAAAAATTTACCACCTTCTTTCTTAATTTTAATCCTTAAGAATTTATGCAGTGAATTAAACGTTTAATGTGAAAAGAAAATTAAGAAAATATCAGTAAACGTCATTATGGAAATAAATTTCTTACAAGATGTATAAATAATCATATTAAGTACTATGGTAAAATTAAATCGTATTAAATGTTTTGGGCATTATGATAACATAATTTTTTTTTGGTAATATAAATAATGACCATGTAACAATTTTCAAAACAATGGCTATAAATTGATAATGCTATGTACATGTTTAACGTGCACAGGATAATCAAAATTAAACAAAAAAAATAATTAAGCCTCATGTTATACGTCCCGGAAACGTATTAATTAGTACATGCATATTACAAACAGGAAACAACTGTAGCAATATATTCTGTAGTCTATCGGTTCCAAAGCACTCTCCTAATCTAACGTTCTTGTTACAAAATATCCATAACAAAACCATCGTCATGATGCTAATTAGCTGTAATTCGAGACATTTTAAGCACCTGTGAGCTTTCCATAAATTGTAAATTAATGATAATGAATCCATTTTAAAGCACAACAAGTATACATGACATAATGAATTAATAATCGATGGGTTCCTAGGTGTGCAGGCATATTATTTCCCTAATTAGTAACCCCTAATAACGAGTTATAGATCTGGTAATATATTTCCTATCGAATTACATCCCTGGTCTCATATGGCAGCTCAAATGGCAGACTGCACCAAGGAGGATATTTCGCTTAAGCCCTTTTTTTTTTTCCGTTTTGAAAAGTACTACTCGTTATATGATACCATAAAAAAGGACAGACTTATACCATTAGGATTTGCCTCTGGATAAATCAGACATATTGGAAAAGTAAAATGGGATAAAATGATATAGGAGCATTAGTAAGACAACAAGTCTGGTGGAAGGTTTGTTTGTTTCACCGCTTTGCTTGTGTGGAAGGATTTTCCTCGAATAGTGGTCATCAGGATTCTCTACTATTAGGGGAAATATAAATCGAAATTTCCATACGTCATTAAGTCTGATCAATAGCCACAATTAGTGGGAATTCATACCATGCCTATCGGATATTTGATACCTGATACAGATAGCAATGTATGATTCTCAATCCCACTATTACATCAATCTATTTAGGAATGATGGCAGTATAAATTATTAATCGTTTTAATGAGGTACAATTTGACAACGAGTATTTCATTGCATTACTTGCGATAACGAGAGAAAAAGAAGCTGGAGAGTAATTCTTAGACAAAAAAGTAGATGCAGCAATTGTAGAAAGTCATGGAAATAAGGTTAAAATTGGCAAAAACCTTGTTCTTCCCTTTAGAAATCAGTTAAAAGACTTCTTTTACGTACGATTTATTGATCATTTAATCATCGGAAAAGTTATTTTTGTCTTTACAATGGAAATTGTGTTAACTTTCTTTGTATTCGAATCTATTTAAATATCCTCCAATCAGGGACTAATAATACAACAGATGAATTTATCGTCCACCGACTTATTCTACTGAGCAAGATGTGACAATTAGTTTTTATTCTTTTATCCTCAATTTCTTTATTAGAATATCTGAGAAGAATTTTCTATTCCTCATATATCTTTACATAAAAAAGAGGTAATTACATTTTTATATAAAAAAGAAGGTATGACTTTGATGTATATTTTGTGGGTATTTTTCACATTTATAATGCATATGCACATTATATCTATCTATACATACATGTGTGTGTGTGTGTAAAGTGAGTATGTATTGATTTAAATTGGTTTATAGGATGATAAAACGACAAATTTATAAGCCCATATGGGTAATTCAGAGGTATATAATTGTAGTAATTCGGAACTTCAATGTTCTAATAACGAAAATATTCAGTGCGAGTATATTAACTTTTAAAAATGCATTCCTGCAGAACTTCGATTCTTATTCATTTTAAAATGAAATGAAAAGCAAAATACTGCTTTTTTGGAAAAATGTTTAAAAAAATTGTTTTAAAAAATTGAAAACAAATGTGAGAATAACCGATAAAAATGTTCATTATATCTGTAAGATCTCGGAGGTTAGATGAAAGAGGTTTAATTAGCGTATAATATTATATATAAACAGCTGCATCAAACTTTTCGCCCGTTATCTGGTTGTCACATGCCGGGTTTATTAGGGACTTAACTGTGTCTTCCAGAGAACTTTAATGTGTAAATTTTTGATACCACAACGCTGACTGCGGTAAGTAATAGTAAATAAAGATAACAAATTGCTGAAATAAAGAGAAACTGCGGCTTTTCACCGAAACACGACTCCTTTTTCGCTCAAACTTTCACGAGTACCCTTCATCTAATTTCTTCCACACCTAATTCAATCGCGGCTCAGACCATGTTCCATCGGTTGTACCTCTTTAAGGGGCGTTTCCTGGGGATCCTACCAAACAGGTCTTGCAGTTCAAGCATCTGCCAAAAGATGCGCGAGCACCTGTCTCAAGACATCTTCGGAGTAAGACGGTCATTCTACTTAGTTACTTCCCACCCCTTGCTTCAGAACCCCCCTCTCTCCTCCAGAAAAGGGGGGAGGGATTCGAGTTTCACTTATTTAGCCAGATGGGTCTTGCTTTCGGCACTTCTTCCGGTTGGGCTCGCTTGCATTTTCTTTTTAGAGGAGTTAATAAATCGCTTGTGGTAACAGAAAGTGGTTGTTGTAAGTAGTTTTTCTTTTGTATAATCTCAGGTGATCTTCTGCTCTTTGGTGAGACGTTTAGATGCGTCATGCCTGTGACGAACTTCTATTTACTTGCTGGGGGCATTTAATAAGGCTATTGTTAGGAAAAGCATCCGCGGAAATGGGAGGAACATAAACCTTGAAACTATGGAAACTTTTTCCAGTGAAACTATTAATGATTCATTAAACGACAGTTTTTTTAGAAGCG
>CM063501.1:133550067-133572567 GCA_032207245.1 Pardosa pseudoannulata
ATATCTCCCAGTTTCACTCTTCTGGGAAAAAGAGATTTGGTAGTTTCGAGAGACTGAGACTAAACTTTAGAACTATAATCTTAATTGTCTATTCTTGGTATACTTTACAGAGAAGTACCTCAACACGATGGATGCGGTTGCTGATAGAAATGCTTCTAACGACAGAAAAGAGAAATATTCTGGTTAATTTTCTAAACTCTTGCAGGAACTTTGAAGCCTCTCGAAATGAAGAACCACATCCTACAAGCCGTGGGATATTTTTAAATTTAAGTGAAACCGAAAATATTCCAGAAGCAATTAAGCTGAAAGGCAGACAGAGAACCATTTTTTCCCCCGAGTTGCTTTAAAAATAGTCGTTTATTTAATTTCAGATTTTTCATAGTCCAAGGAACGTTATATAAGGCATGATGTAATTTTCACATTCAAGGTAATGATATAATAATTTTGACAATTTTAATTATGGTAATTAAAATTGTCAGATTTAAGTCTGAAGAGTAATTGGTACTCGTTTTAAATAAAATGTGAAACAATTTAAATGATTCAATGGGAATCAATTTAAATGTACATGTATAATAGGTTGTTATCAATCGCTTATTTGAAGTAATTACTACAAATCTTAAAAATTAAAATGAAAATTTTCACATTTAATAAAATTATCGCTTTATGTGATCGTTACATCGGTTAATGGGATCAGTTTTCGAACCTCTAACTGGCAAAGGAATATTCAAAATACATTCAGAAGGAACCTATAATTTTCTTTTCCACCACTGTTGTTTGAATTTCGGAGAATTCTATCTATTTCCATATCTGCTCTTATACAATATTTTCTCAATGATTTAAGTTTCGTCCTGATTTACTAACTCTAGCCATTTTTTTCCCTTAAAATGTATTTGGCGTCACTCTCCTAACAATTTTTACAATTAATTCAAAACAAAACTCTCCGATAATTCCTTTCTCGCTTACATGTAGCTTGTCGATATGGAAGCCAGAAAGAGAAATGATTAAACATTAAAACAAAAGATTGAAAATTTAAATCGTCATAACAGGCTGTTTATGATTACGAACAATTTATCAATGATCTCCTTAGAAAAAATTGTAGACAGTCAACAATTGATCAATTTTTTTAATTATGTATACAATTCTTATGTTTAAAACGATAATATACAGTACATAAATATAAGGTGTGTTTTTTCATTTCGTTTTTAAATTAAGTACGTGTACATTTGAGTTGTCCGTGGAAATCGCGGAATGAGCATTTAGAGGGTTAACATGTTAACTATATTTACTCTAGACCTTGGACTGTAACGATAATGACAACAGAGGTATTAGAAATTGTTTTTTAATCGGTGTACATTCTATTTCGAAATGATTGAAAATGGTACTACATCAAACTCTGATGGAATTACTACAAGTTTTAAAGCCACATTTTCATTGACTGTTAATTTTTCTTGGAGGAAAATCGATGACAAAATTGTATTACCTATTCATTTCCAATGCAACAATTTTATTATATGTAATCAAAAAAAAGTAAGTTAAATAATCTTCACTACTAAGTAAGCTAGAAAGTAAAAAAAAGAATTAAAAAATTCCAAAATCCGTTAAATTAATTTCTTATAACTACCTCGTTATAAGTTCTTTATATCTTCATTCCTATACATAGGAAAAAGTCATCCTAAGAAGTGAAGTCAACTATATTTTTGAAGTTAACAGTCTTTGCTGTGATTTTTACTTGAAGTTTTTTGCTTCAGCTAAACATTAAACGTCTTATTATAGAGTAATAATCTTCATCGAAAAAAAATCTGTTTTTATTCTATTTACAAGAAAAGGATTTTTTTAAATGTAACTAGTAATCCAAGAGTATTAATTTCATTGCATTTACTCATAGTTGGTTTGTGAGGCAAGAGTACCAACTACTGGTTTTCTCTCATCAGTCAGTATACGCCCGAAGTCCCAAAAGCAAAGCTCATTCTTGTAAAATATGCATACTACCTAGTGAATCTTAGATGCAAGATCTAGAGCCATCATTATCATTTAGACGCCAACAGAAGACATCTTGAGGTGAATGAACTTCTCCAGTCTATAATTATTCTCTTTCAGCTTAAAACAATTTATCGCTTCACCCATATCTATTAGCTGAAAATATTTCATCAGCAATAAAATAAAGTACCAGCACTAATTATCAGCTTAACTTCTTTTGGAAATTGTAATGAAGAATTCAGGTTAATTTTCTTAATACCACTTTTAAATGCATATTCAGTTCAGCTGATACGGCAATTCTTTAATAGAATTCTTTCAGCAGTAAAAGTTAATAGAGAGGGTGAAAATAATTGTGAAAACTAATGCTTTTTTTCATTTCTTTCTTTGTTTTTCTTATTAGATAGTTACGGAATCTAACATTTTAATCCTCGTCTCTGATTTATATTGTTGACCAGAGGCGAAATGTATCTCCCCAGAATATGTTTAGCTTCAGACATTCGTGTCTTATCATTAATCAGCCGTATCTGTGACAGATATTTAGCAAAGACGGCGAAAAAACCGCAAAAAATTATGAAAGAAATCTGCCTTCACACGAAATAAGTTCCTGTCACAGATATTTCTTCATCAGTCCATTGGTTGGGATTAAAGAGAAAAAGATACATTCTAGTATTCAAAGATGTAGTTTATTAAAAAGTAAATTTGTTACTTTATATTCATAGGCTACTGATAAATACTTTGAAATCAAAAATAAAATTTAACTTTGTTTGCTAGCATTTTATTTTAACTATTGGCAACTTCTTGGAAGATCTGATACTCTTTACCTTAAAGCTAACTTGGTTCAGAAATTGAAATGAAATTATTTTTAAGTTCTTCTAGTTATGCTTCAGGGTGCATTGGATTTTATACAGTGTGATATCGAATGCTGGTATTTTTTTTACAAAAAATATGCTTGAAAATTGACATGTTCCAAGATGATTCCCTCTTTTTCAAAGGGAAGGTATTCTAAGAATATTTGAGAGAGCCAAAACTATTTCGTCAAGAACAAGATACAGTCTGGAATTTCTGGTTACTAGATGTAGCAAAGTTAACTGTTTGATAAATATTCTTACCTATTTTTTATGTAAATAAAAAGATTTCTTTAAAAGCAGAGCTTTTCCTAAGTGACTGAAAATATCGTTGCCTTATATTTTTCAAAACTCTCATTTAGGTTCTTTTTTTCTGCGTATGCTTGGTTTGGTAGAACTTTCTAGCGAAATATTCGATTTGAGATTTTGAGAGGAAGATAAATAAAGGTGTTAGGTAAGACAATACATTTCCAATAAAAAAAAATAGAATTCCAAGTTTTATTTTTTTTAGAAGAAGACGACAAAAACTTTTCTTTTATTTTACCAGCTATACATTTATTGGTGCTTATCGGAGATCTATTTACTTTTCTTTCAAAGACAGAAAATTTCCACAGCATCAACAAAATCAATGACTTATGAGCTGCCTAGATCTATAGCTGTCTAGACAAGATAAAAGTCTCCGATGGAATGGAATTCTTCAGGAAATACCTCATATAATACACGATATTCTTTAAATTTTGAGAAATGACGTAAACATTTGCCCGTGTTCCTCTCCATAACTAGTGGCTCGAGGCAATGAATATATGGATTTGTCATAAATGCTCTGCTGAAATGGAGGGAAAGAGTAGAACTCTTACAAGAGTTTGGGGAATCGTGAAATTTTATAGCCAAGGAATTTCAATGAGATATTAGTGTTTGAGAGTTCGGAAATATGATTACGTAAATTACGAATGCGTAAACATCCACGTATTTCATTACAAGGGTTCAACAAATTTGCCTTGATTGACCAAATGATAATTTGTTTTTATTCGTTTATGGCTTTAAATGTAATCTTCGAATACCATGATTGCGTCTTCGGTAATTTAAATTGCAGATGTTGTTGGTGCTGTATTTGTACTACAATATCGCAAATCAATAATTGTTTGTTAGGAAAGTGAATTGAAAGAGTAAGCATACGGAGCTACTTTCATTGTGTTTGTTTTAAGAATATTTAAAACGGTAGGTAGGTTAAGTGTAAGCAAAGACAGAATATGCAATCAGCAAATTTTAATAAACATTGATATTCGTTTGAATAAGATATATAAATGACTGGAACTTGTAATTAAAATTACATATTAATTATGCTTTTAATCGATATTTTATTAATACATAAAGCACCATAATTGAAGAATTTAATCTATTTTTCAACTTGTAGAAACTGATTCGTAAAATTACGGGTTCCAATATGGTTTAACTGATCAGATGAAGAACGTAGTGTAATCTATCATTTTTTTTTCAGGTGTAACACAAATAGAAGCTTATTGACAGAAGACCTGGATCTAAATATTGAAAAAATTATACATTCCCTACGATTCTCTGGATAGAATCTGAAGTACAGGGAACATTCTGGTTTTTCCCGGAGATAACGGAGTTCTTTTGCTCCCTCCCCCATCCTTATTGTCAATCGAGAGAAAATAATAATAATAATAATAATAATCTACAAATGAAAATGTGGCACCGAAATTTACAACAGCTACGCCCAATACCCGAGAAAAAATAATAAAGAAAATAGTTTTAAACGAAAGTATTACTGTTACAACTCTATAAATATAACCATTTCTTTGACCTTACAAACTTCCTGCTTCAAAGTATCCTTAGAAAAAAACCGGCAAAATCGGAATTCCTTTACAATTCAATAGGGAGGTCCCAGTATTGTACCTTGGACACAATCACACTTTTAGAGTACTTCAAATTACATTCTAGAGAAGCTTACTTCCTCGTCAAAGGGAGAAAAAAAACTATATAAAATAAAACGTATAAAAAACACACAGAGGCACCATAAGTCGGATTGGAAGCCTTAGAGAAACATCTGGTACAAAAGAATAGGATATGAGGCTTTGAAAAACTAAACGACATCCTATAGGCAGAGGCTCATAAATAATGTAAATACCGGGCTACCAATGAAAAATACGCATAAAGAGTGTCTACCATGAATGGAGAAATGAATAAAAACATTGTTTTAATGGAAAAGACCTTTCTTTTAGAGCTATCCCCTTGCCGTATATGTGTCAGGAGAGAACAAAGTGCGTTCACCTCTTTGTTGTGCCTACAGAAACTATTGTATGCTCGTTTGTAATAATTCTGCCCAATCCATTCCTACGTATGAACCGGTCACGCCCACCTGTTTCTGCAAGACAGGATAAATAAAGGCTTGAAATGAATGAATCACAACTTGATCTGTAGACGCGGCAAGTTGCTTAAACGTATCACTTCAGTTAACCTATTTAGATTTATGTTCTCCCATATAAACCCCGGTAATTACCTTATCCCTACAAGTATGGACTCGGAGATAACAGATATCGATAAAAATTAAGAGTTCTTGTTTAATGGATACCTTTTGGTATACCTAACATCTCGTGCTGGATCTAGCACAATACGCTAACTATTCCTGATTTAATATGAGTTGAATGTCATGAAGGTTACCGGTGATAGATATTGTATGGATGACCTCAGTAAAATAAATTCACTACGAATGATTACACAAACTAACTGGTCTGTTGTAATTAATGTTTCATCAAAATGATCACACCAAAAATTCACGTTGGTCAAACAGACAAGCCATAGGAAATAATCAAAGCATTCTACGTATTATTTGTATATTAATTTTTAAAACTCTTTTTTAATATATTCTCTTTACACATGAGATAATTATGTAATTCATATGTCCACAAAATGCATTCAAAGTACACACAGAAATGTAGAATTCCCTAATAGAATATAGCTTTATGATTCAAAGGGAAGGTCAACTCTCAGCGATATTTTGCTAGAGGAGGTAAAATTACAATCGTTGAATTAATATTAAGAAGATTTATATTAAAGTATATTTTTTATTTAATGTTGAGGTTAAAAGTGATTTTCTCCATTAAAAAATATTAATCATATTTCATAGTAAATTTGAATAATATTTATTATAGTTTTTGATTAACAGAAACATCTATAAGTCACAATAATGTTTTTAGATAATAGTTTATTAATATTAAACTTCAAAAACTGTATTCTCAATTAAATTGTGTTTCCTAGGTAGTAGAATTTTAAAATTTTAGAGATAAACTCTTTGCAGAATATTTTCCTCGTTCTAGAATACTTATCTCTATAACAATATAATTAGTAAGAGAGGCGGAAAATTTGGTTTCTGCCCCAAGTGGCATAAATCTACTCTACGTCCCTGAATTATCCTGGAAACTCTTAACATCTAACTTAAATATAGGAAACTAATTTTAGAAAAATGTATGCCTTAGTAACTTTTATTGCAAGTCAATGCTGTGTTTGTGAGATACTGGAATTATATCGGTATCTACAATTCTATCTTGTATTAAAGAATATAAATCATTATTCGAAACATTGCCATGTAACAGCAGTAATTACAGAAAAGAGCAGAAAAAAATAATGTCATAGCATGAAATATAAGAGCTTTCATACAGATGATATTAACGCTGGACTACTTCTATACTTAGATACAAGTGACTGTTGTGTAACTATATCAATCATTATAAATCTAGAAGCATGCGCACATCATTAAGGTGATTTCTTTTCTTATTTTTCTACCTCCCGCCCTCTGTGCCCCCACAATCACCACTTGATTTATGTAGTCCGTACAAAAACATTACAAAATTAAAAAAAGGGGAAAAACACGAGCTTAACACCACACGCCTCTGCATTAGATTGGCCGCAATCCTCTTTTACAAGACATTTCTGTCAGCGAGAATAAAAATTAAAAGTCATCAGCAACTTGTACGAAATCAGCAAAAGAATAATAAAAAAAAGTGAGAAGGATTAGATAGGGTTTAATGTACGACCGAGTGCAAAAAGAGGAGAGAATAATTCGGGAGACGATAATTTAAGGACTGACCTTGGAATTACAACTCATCCTTGTCACAACAGAGCCACTGTCTAATGTAATCGAGAACTGTCTCTGTGTGCCTTCCCCTCAGCGAAAGCAGCTGCGGTGGCGAAGTCGCAATTACCGAGCTTGTCAAAAACGGTTTCATTTCGTCATGTCGTTATTCGTATTTATAACAACTTATCTGCGAATCTCTATCACAGATAAAAAAAAATTAAATAAATAAAAAATGACGGTCATGTGATCATCCTGCTACCCCCAAAATAGAGTGACTATTGCAAGACCGTGATGAATTCAGACAAAGGGTTAATTCATAGCTTTATCTGATGCTGCTTAAAATTATACATATATGTAAAAGGGAGAAAAAAAGACTTTAAATATTTAAGTTTTAGTCTCTCAGATCGCAGTAAAAAATATTTACATCCAACCGAGGCGGGAGTGTCTCACGTTACTTGATAATAATCTGGAATACTGGATGAAGCTATCATCAAGTTTCTGTAAACAAGAAAATATATTGCAGCATCCAATTATATAGTTAAACTAAGTAAGATTGATAACACTTTTTTTTGCTTGTTTTTTGTTATTTCTTTTTGCAATAACCATGAAAAACTGAAATGGAGACATATATATTTTTTTCCTTATTAGAGAAATAAAGTTCTTAGCCTTAAATTGAGCGATTAAAAATTATTTAAAAAATCGTTAATATAGTTTTAATTTGATTAATGTGTTAATGATTTCTTTTTTCTTTTTGTTATCTCTGAAGTTTCCTGCTCCTTTTTCACTCTTAGTTCAGAGAAAGTATAGTGGATTTCTTCATTAATTTAAAGCCAATTTCAAATATTTTATAATACATTAATAACTATACAAGGCGTTCTTCGATTTGAAACCACTATTCACACATACACACACGCACGCAAACACACACACACACACATATATATGTGTGTATGTGTGTGTTATATGTATTCATATATATATATGCATATATATATATATATATATATATATATAATATATATATATATATATATATATATATTATTATATGAAATGTAATAATTTAATACTTTAGTCTTAAACTAAAATTACTAACTTCTATATTAAAAAACCACCCAATCCTCGATTTCATCATCTTCTTAGTAGTTTCTTGGTGTTAAACTCTTTTGTCTTAGAAATATCTCATTTCTGTTGGAAAAATTAAGTAACCAACCTACTTTGCTGATTAAGCACATTCCTTTTCTCACGTCTGTGTCGTCCCCAAAGTTATAAAAAGCCGCGAGACCATTTTTTTGTTTGATTTTGCTGTTGGAAGTTGATGAATATAGTTGCTGCTAAAGTTCTCTTGATAAATCTTATTCCTTTCACCGACCACTACACCCCTTCGACTACGTTACATCCCTGAAGCATGGCATGATACGCTATTTTTCACATATACATATATACGTCAGGTCTAAAAAGGTGGTAGTTGGAAGTTACGTGAGTTATAAACGATTTTAAAAGGGATCACTTTTATAATAATAAAATAAATGAAAAATAACCTGTTGGAGTAATGCTGTCAAGCGCAGAGATGCAGATATATTTCACAGGAAGCTGATGACTAATCAAGCGATAAGAATCAGTTAGGTGTGTGAACTTGGCTGTCAACACATTCCACGCTTAGCTCCGAATAAATGCAAATCACACACGATTCAATCCCCGAATAAATGCAAATGGCACAAGAGATGTACATACATATAGATGGAAGTTACTACCTATAGAATTTCTAAGTTATCAAAAGCCTCTATTCTAAATTGGTACAGGATCATCTCCCAGAGTGCAACTGGATAAATGCTCAGTTAAATAAAGAGATGCATTTTTAATAGAGTTAACAGAAGTGAAATGTTTTCAACGATAGATAAATCACGAAAAAATTAATACATAACTGAACAGAATTACATAAGAGTCAAATATATCCCACATACAAAAGCGCAAATATAAATAATGCAGCAATATTTTGTATATCTTATATTTGTGTAATATTGCCACTGTCTGTAAACTTCTTTCTAAATACCAAAGGTTAATTATCTTTATACAATCTAGCTTATTCTCAATTGTTATAATTAACAATTAGCATTTCAAATTGGTAAGTTAACACATATGCAGCAAAGCTGCATAAAAAACCCTAAAAATCTGCAAAGCAAAACAGTTAAAATACCAAAGGAAGCATAAACAAAATATATGGCGTCTAGCCATATCAAAGACCACAGAAAAAAAAAGAAATACATTCATTTTGAAATGTGCAGAAACAAAATCTAATTCAGCTAAAAATATTTCATATTCGCACCTCTTGTGATGAGGTAAGGGAAAAAGAGCTTTACTTGTGAAAAGAGTAACTCCTAAATTAAAATAAACTCAGAAAGCCAATAAGCCAATGGAAAAATACCTAATTTATCTCTCGGAGAAAAGGAGAATTTCCGACTCCCTTACCTCAAAGAGAAGAATATAAACAAATAACAAAAAAGAAGGAAAGAGAAAAAAAAAGAAAAGCGTAATGTGAAAAGCAATTAAATTAAACAAAGAACCACCGGCAGTATATGAAGAAAAATTAGCATCATCCTTTACGTGAGCAGAAATGTTGAAAATTATCAATGCCACCTGCTGGCGGTCAAAGTACAGTTTTAATTTACTGAAATTTATTCAGAGAATGAATATGTAGAGATATTCGTACACACGCGACTCTTCGTGAACTTGTGAATTTATTTTCTGTTGAGAGGATGGACAACACTAGACTGGAAGTATTATAATTCTGTTATAAAATTTGTTTAGAATAAATTTATTTTGTAAATGAGTTCTTATGTAGATTCATATATTATATTACTAATATATATATATATTCATACTCCTAAATATTTATGTATACGGAAAATTTCGACTGAAGAGAGTTCTAAACTTCGAATGTATATATATATATGCCTAAAAATAAGTTAGTCCTCTATGATTTTTTTTCGTCCACCAGTCGCTCAGATTATACAGTATGTAGGGTATTGTGCTTCCATCAAATGGGATTAGATTTGATAGTCGAGTAAAGGTTGGATCTATTTGTGTTGTCCCCTTATAGGCAGCTATATTGCCCTATCTATATGGTACTGCTATAATGAAAAAGGCTAAAAATGAGTGGAATGTAAATATGCTAATAAAAGCAAGTACTCCGCATTCGTAGGATATAAAATATGCACACATACATACACAAACACAAGCCCATATATATAAAGAGAGAGACAGAGAAAGGATAGAAGTTGATTATGAGAAAGAAAATGAAGCAAAACGTGGAACTAAAAAACAAAGGGTTAATGATATTGTGTCTCATTAGCTTCACATACAAACATCCTTAAACAAAAGGATTGTTTCTCAAAGATATGATCTATTCAATAAACACATCTTGGTAATGTACAATCTTTATATAAGAGAAACAACAGATAGCAGGAACAGCTCATGCTACAATTCTAAGTAAAGTTCTGTCTAACAGAATAAATTTTCTTCTGTCCACATATTAATGCATTACTATTAAACTATGACATTAGACTGCTATTCTAAATCCCATGAATAAAAGAAGTTACATTAATTAATTACATTACTTCTATATAATCTATTATGATAATACTATTCATTAAGGTTTAATATTATTTATATTTTAGAAAAAACATATACAAATAATTTAATATACATACATTCAAAATAGAGGAAATTCACCAGCGCAGTATTTAAAAAAAAAATAAAATAAAAAAAAATAAATAATTACACCCATGATGGCAGGCTGCCCGTTGAGGGGTTTCAAGGTATCAAAAGATAATTCTTTACTTTTTTGATGAATATAAAGACAGATATTTCATGAATATAGCAATTGTTTGCGATTATATGACAGTGATATGTTTTGTTCCCTATCTAAATAAATAATAAAAATATTTAGTTAAAAATTTGTGTATATTGATCGTTCTCAATGAGACCTAATGTTAGCAAAATAATTTTACAGACTATTAAGTTATGCATCTGAAAATAAATGCTTTACTTGTTTAATGGGAAAAAAATAAAAAACAAATAATATATCATATGAAGATTACATTTCTCCGGAAAATCTACCACGAAACTGACATTTCTTAAAATTTGAACATTTTTTTTGTAACTTAAACTATTTTAACGATCATGAAACGATTTTGTTTGTGCTGCTTGAAATATAATTTGTCTAACTTAAAAACGAGCAAAATGAATTAACTATGATTTTCTTACAAAAATTGTAATATTATGTTAGTTTAAGTTACAAAAAAAAAAATGTTCAAATTTTAAGAAATGTAACACTTCTTGCCAGATCATTGCGGAAAATAGGAAGTTTTGTTTATTTTTTGAGTTGGTTTATAAACAAGTTGGAGTCGCGGATTTAATTTTTCTTTTCAATTACTTCTAAGGTTCTAGAAAGTTTTAAAAAATATGATTTTACGGAATGTAATGTAGGAGAAATTCAATTTTCCATTCATTTACATCCAAGATATGAAATTTATTATAGGTATGAAATTATAGATATGAAATGTTTTTCGCACTCTGCCATTAGGAGTTTTACAACTATGGTTGTACTATTCTTTAGTTTTATAAGTGTGAAAATGAGATACGAATGGTTCAAGCATTATATTCGAGTGAATCAAGATCACAGGTGACGTAAAACTGAAAGAATAGTTCCATGCAAAAAATTATACATACATACTGACTATTCATTATAAAGAAATAGTTAATGGGATATTAAAAACTTCACTAATGGTGATTTAAGTCTAAAATATTGATTTCCAAACAAACAGTACTCTTTGAAGCCAAAAAACTAAACCCAAAGTAATTAATTAGTGATACACCAGTATATATTGAGATAAAATCATTACCAGATGCCCCAATTTTTTTAGTAAACACTGCATTAACTATTTAAATCACAAAGTAAATAATGTAATATTAAACACTTTGCGATTCATCTGAATAATTTATAAATCAAATGAAAAGATCAGAGTCTTAATTGGGGAAAAAATCTCTTTATCCCATAATTCTATCATCAATCACCTTCCCCTTTTTTCTTTTAGAATTTTAAATACTGGTTAGAATACCATTTTCTAAGCGTGCTGTTACAAAATTTGGAGACATAAGGCGAAAAGATAAACATCAACGATAAACAAAAGAAAAGAAAAAGGCGAGATATTGATCAACAAACAGATATAGATAGAAGACGGGTAGCTTGAAAAAAAAAAAATACTACTCCCCAAAATGTTGGAAATTAGCGTCGAAATTTATATTCTACCTCGTCATCACGTAATGAATTTGAGGGAGAAAAAAAGTGGAAGAAGGCGGTAAATGACGAAAGACTAAGAAAAAAGAATGCTTAATTTATACTCTGATAAAAGTGTTTTATCCTCCCTGCAGTCGGAAATGTTCTATGAAAATAAATCAAACCCAACAAAGGGGACAAATATATAAGATCTGGAAAAATTAGCATTCAGTTTTACGTGGAGTGAATTGCAGTAAATTATTGACGCCAAGTTATTTCAACCGACGATCGAAGACTCTTAATTTACCGAAATTTATTCGAAAAAAAAATAATAATGATGAAAAACCTATCGCCGAATATCTAAGTCTTCTTGTGTTTCTATCTCTTCAGTATACATACATTTATACCATCTCTTCGCTTCCCTCTTTTTGGAGTTCAGGGTATTGAATTTCCATTTCAATACGAACTTCCGAATTCAATGTGTTTTGTCTTTCAATTTTTGTGTTTTTTTTCCTTTCCCTACCCTTTTGGCATGTGTGCGTGCCCGAATTCAAGTGTTACAAGATTTGCAAGTGTGATTTGCTTTGAACAAAGTCATGCAGTTATTGAATTTCAATAGTTATCTGAAATAACCCTCGTCAGAAGTAAAGGAAAAACAGGGATAGAATCTTTTAAGAACCTTTGTTGAAATGAGATTTTTAGTTAGTACAGCCCAAGTGTGTTCCTATACAGAAAATTACGGTTGGGTAGAAAATAATGTTTTGCCATTTTTTTTCTTGCCATTTGATTATAGTATCTATTCGTATAAGAGTCTTTTGCTCTTGTTCTGATTTATTTTTATGCTTTCATATATTTGAAAGGAAAAAAAACTCCGATTAAATATTAACTTCGATATTTTTATCTTTAATCAATACCTTTTAACCAGGAAAAAACTCCTTTTACTTTTTAAAATCTCCAGAAATACAATAATGAAGAATGTTTCATAAGAAATGTATTGAAAGATGAAGCATTTATTAATGCATTTCCAATCTGCACTCAGATATAATATCTCACTTAAAACCATCTATTACTTAATTTTCCTGTCATTCATTAAATCTGCAATATTGATCTTTAATTCCAGTTAAAGAGGAAAAAAAAGTCTATAAAGAAGATTAATTTTTGAAATAGACAGCCGAAGGTAAAGAATTCACAAAATAATTTTAATCAAATTCAGTAACCATAAAATTTATTACGTAATACAAAAAAAAGTTAAACGTATTAAAAAGAGTGTGAAGGCGCACACATTACCTTCATTTCGCTAAAGCCAGAGAAAAATTAATTTTCTTTAATTATTCGAATGAAAAATAATATAGGAATAAAACAAAAAAAAGTTAATTCCGTATTGCAACAGTTTTCCGTTATTCGAGATGAAAGGTGAAATAGTTATTTAATAAAATTTGTGATAATAAAAGAGTGCTAAAGTAAACTTTTGTAACACGACAGAAGAAAATTTATTCTGTTAGAAATATAAAGAAAGACTTTTCCCTCGTTAATCAATACCAATTTTTAAAATTTTCTATTAAAAAGTTGCTGAAAGGAAAAGAGAAAAATCAAATAATTGACTACAGTTGCTTTCTGCTAAATCGAGTAAAGAAAAATTTGTAAAAATTTATCAAACTGAACACTGCAATAATAACGATCTATATATACTTATAGACTGATAGTACAGGTACAAGATAAAAAATGAAATAAAAATTTATTTTGTGAGTTAACGAGAATAGAAAATGGTACAAAACGTAAAAATGGCAGACAGTTTAAGAAAAAAAAAAACAATAATTACTAAGTGGGTGTTTGGTGAATATTTAAAGAACACTGACAGAATTCTTTGACAGAATTATTTACCTTGTATCACTTGTCGATGATTATATATAATAGAGTCCGCTAATTATTTACATATAACAATGCGTGATAAAGTGGACACATGCTATAACTGCGTACAACGTGTATACACACACACACACATATATATGTGTGTGTGTATGTATGTATGTATATATAAACATTTAGCTTAAATAGTATGAATTAAAAACTTATTTATATTAATATAATTTGAGGCTTAAAAATCAATTTTGTACTTAAAACCTAATCAGACGTCAACCTGCATGCGTTGAAAAAGTAATGGATTTACAATTCTTCTTCGTGATGATAAATCATCGTAAACTTTGCTTCTTTCGCTATCACTCAAGATAGCTGCGCAATTTCCATTGAGAAAAGAAATCTAAATAAAAATGTTAAAAAAAGAAATACAAAATATATGTGTAAAGAAATGGGCATCGAGTATTTTTTGTATGATGTTACATTTAATGCTACAATGATTGATTAATACATATAAAATAATAATTAATATATTACTTTAAAATTTTTACACTATACATAAATATTTTGATAAATACAGATTTAAATTCCAATTAGACCTGTTAACAATGAACTTAATTAATTTTGAATGTTCTATGTTTCCTTAAAAAAGAACACTATCATCCCTGACTTAAACTTGTATTGCGTCATCAACCTACCTAATTTACACAAATCAAGAATCCCCACTTAGTGTGATGCATTCCCGAGGCACTCTTTTACGTCTCACAACTCCCTCTTTATCAAAATAATAAAAGGGAGGGAAATCTTAAATACCTAAAGTAATAACCTGATGACAGGTTTGAGCCTCCAAGAAAATGACCCACAACGCATTATCTCAGCCGCCAAATAGCTCGCCAATAAACCTCTGATATAACACCTCAGACGGGCCCTCCGAGTTATTCCCATCTATCGCTATATTGTTCCCCATCTACCTCTGTAGGAGTTCAACAGATAACAGCGAGGCAGGCGTATCGCGGGGGCGGTTTTCCGATGGGACACGTGCTGCGTGAATGATGGCCCGGGGCGCTAGCTACACCCTCGCTTGCATCCAGGCCCTACGCCCCTTCCTCACATGCAAATGAGCGAGGGCGGCCCACGAGCGCTTCATTCATAAAATAGAAAATATTGAGATAAAATTATTACCAGATTAATATTAATTTTAAATGCCAGAAACTGAATTTCTAGTATTGTTTTGAATCTTTTACGTTCCCAGTCCATTATTTCTTTTCCTCCATGAATGAACAAGTTTGGACAGTCGTTCACCTTCTTCTCCGAGGGCTAGTCACTTGGGGTTTTTCCATACCTTGTTTGTGAGAATACACCTGCTTTTGTTATGCGCACGTGTTAATTCCAGTGCTTAGATGTGATGGAAAGGTATGATAAAAGGGATGGTAGCCTAATTCACAAGCGAGGCTTATTTATTTTATTTTTTTTGTTTGATTTATTTAGCCCATCCGTAGACACTTACCACGCGTACGACGTCTAAATTACACACACTTTAAAAGTGTTTAAACTAGCACTGAAGAAAATGCTTTAAGGTACACTGGAGAATATTGTACCTCTTGTATGGGTTGTAACTGTTTAGGACTATGGTTCTCAAACTTTTTGAAGTTGGATTGCAGTTAATATTTCTTGGGGTTTTTCAATACCTTGTTTGTGAGAATACACCTGCTTTTGTTGCGCCCGTTTAAATTCCAGTGCTTAAATGTGATGGAATGGTATGATAGACTAATTCATAAGCGAGACTTACTTATGTTATTTTTTGTTTGATTTACTTAGCTCATCCATAGACACTTACCATGCTTACGACGTCTAAATTACACACAGTTTATAAGTATTTAAAGTGGCACTGTAGAAAATGCTTTAAGAAACACTGGCGGATATTGTACCTCTTGTTTTGGTTGTAACTGTTTAGAACAATGGTTCTCAAACTTTTTGAAGTTGCTGTACAATTAACATTTATGAAATTATTGTAAGCTCATTGTCTGTGCATTACAATATATTGTAAAGAAATATTTACAGTTATGTATATTCTTTTAAGAAAAGAAGACAGTATACTGAATAAGGATCCACATTTACAATGACATCAGTGATATCCATTGTGACAGAGAAAAATCCAAATCCTGTATGACTAAGTTATTTCTTGCTCAAATGCATTAGAAAATAGGCGTGTTCTATGATTTACGGAGATATTAGTGGAGACGAAAAAAAAACCGAATTCATAGAGGACTAACTTATTTTTAGGTAAACAGCATTAGAAAATAGGATTGTTCTAGGATTTAAAGAGATATCACTTGAGACGAAAAAAAATCATAGAGGACTAACTTATTTTTAGGCAAACCGCATTAGAAAAAAAAACATTTACTGTGACTTACAGTGATATCAATTGAGACCGTAAAAAACCGAACTCATATGTGACTAAGTGATTTTTAGAAAAATAACTATGACTTAATTGTTGTAAAAAGTAATTGTAATAAGAAAACTAAACGAGAAAACATAAAAAACCCAAATGATCTCATAAGTTAAAGATAGAAAAATAGACATTACGAAATCGTGCAGCTAAATATTTAGTGCTACCTTTTTAATAGAGTGTGTAGGGAAATTACATATACAAACACACGTTACAGACATTGAATTTTATTTGATTGATACATTCGAAGTTTAGAACACTCTTCAGTCGAAATTTTCCTTTATGATTATTACCATTAGTATTAGTAATATATTATATGACTCTACATAAGAACTCATTTACAAAATATTAGTAATTTCTAAATAATAACGACATATTATAAATGAAATTAATACTCCTGGATTACTAGTTACATTTAAAAAAATCCTTTTCTTGTAAATAGAATAAAAACAGATTTTTTTTCGATGAAAATTATTACTCTATAATAAGACGTTTAATGTTTAGCTGAAGCAAAAAACTTCAAGTAAAAATCACAGCAAAAGTTACTTAGTAGTGAAGATTATTTAACTTACTTTTTTGATTACATATAATACAACGATCAATATCTCAAACCACTTATTAAACATTTTATTCCGCTAAATTTTGTTTCATGGAGTTTTCTTTTCATAACAGTTCAACTCACGAAAAGAAGCCAAATTACTGGTTTATCCAGATGTGCGTGTATAAATGCCAGAACTTTCATTTTGTTTGGCTTTAAAACTTGTAGTAATTCCATCAGAGCTCAATAATACTACTGCAAGGTCTTTGTGATTAGAGGGGGTTAATCCACGTTTATTGACAGGACATGGCGTTAAATCCTAAAGGACATACACAAAGTAATCAGCGATTCAGGGAATTATCGGAGAGTTTTGTTTTGAATTAATTGTAAAAATTGTTAAGAGAATGTCGCCAAATGAATTTTAACGGAAAAAAATGGCTAGAGTAAGTAAATCAGGACGAAACTTAAATCATTGAGAAAATATTGTATAGCAGCAGATATGCAAATAGATAGGTTTAAATGTGAAAATTTTCAATTTTAATTTTTAAGATTTGTAGTAATTACTTCAAAGCTAAATAATACTACTGCAAGATATTGACAATTGTAGGGAAATTAATCGATGTTAAACAACAGAATTAGATTTTAAATCTTAAAGAACATACACAAAACAAATTACTGTTTGCTTGGTAGGGTAATCTTAAATATCTAAAATAATAATATGGTATCAATAAACAAGTGCGGACTAAGTGTAAGTATAGAAAACTTTCCTTCAGCTTTAATTTTTTTCAGAGAAGAAGTATAAATTATTTTTATAATTTTATATCAGCCAAAACTTGAACCCGAAGTAATTAATTATGGATACACCAGAAAATATTTTTCAGATAAAATTATTCCCAGATTAATATTAAGTTTAAATTACAGAAACTGTATTTATTATGATGTTTTGATTATAGATGTTAGGGTAATCTTAAATATCTTAAGTAATAATAATAATAATAATAATAATAAATGTCTGTAACAACAAACCGTACTCTTTGAAGCCAAAAGCTGAACCCAAAGTAATTAATTAAGATAAGCTAGAAAATATTTGAACATGTTCAGATTAAGAATAATGATAATAATAATAAAGTATAATTATTACCATATTAATATTAAGTTTAAAGGACAGAAACTGTACTTTTATGTTGTTTTGATTATTGGGAAATGAAATCTTTCAATTTAATGGATTATTAAATTGGATTTTTTTAAAACTAACATACAATCCAAGTGGGAAAAATGTGATATATATATATCGATAAGAAAAAGGACATAATAATAAAGTTTCGTGTTTTATTTCGAAATATCTGATATTTCCAGGCTTATTGTTCATACTCAATCATCCTATAGTCTATGGCAAATGTTTAGAAACAGCTGTTATGCATAATAAATAACAAATCTGAGCAGTGTAATGATAACTATTACGATAATTTTTTGCCGATATATACATAATCCCTGAAAGCAGTGAAGTGAAAATGTCGGAAACTAATCTAAATGTACAAAATTTCAAATATTTCAATTTCGTTATAACTAGAGTACGACTGAAGTGGAAAAATTATCGATATATGAAGAAAAATATAGTTATCGATATAAGGTAAAAGACATAAATATAAAATTTCGCATTTCACTTTCAAACAGCTGTATTCTAGTTTTACCATTTATAAAATACTTCTTAGGTCATGATTCATATCACTTATCTTGTCTTGCAATTATAGACAACATACTAACAATCTACACTTTCAGCACATATATTATAAATGTTATAACCATCCTATTTAAACGTAATATACAGGGTCCTAATATTTAATAAATGACAAACGTGACCGTTAATGGTTAATTCAATTAGTTTTATTAATTAAGACTACATAACCGAAAACCTTTTTTTTACTTCATAATCAGAGCAATGTGATATAAGAATAATCCATGCATAAAAATTATCTATTAATATAGAGGAAATCCAGATTAAACTTAATTTCAATCTGAGTACGTGTTTAATTTAGTTCTGCAAATGCTCCTCGGATTGGATAAGCTTAAGGCAACATTCAAATGATTTTAATTACCAACTCCCACTGAATTGCAGTTCGATTCAATTAATTACCTTGCATTTTCTGGGATGTTTTTGTAGGAGTACATTTAAATTGATTCACATTTTATTTAAAACGAGTACCAATTACTCTAATTACTACTACAGTAGTAATATAGCAGACGTTTAATTTTTTTGGGAATAAAAGGGAGAGTTGTTAGTTAAAATCGTTGAAATTTTGGTGGATGTAATAATTTAATAATTTAACCTATTATACATTTACATTTAACCTATTATATATGTACATTTAAATTGGTTCCCATTTTATTTAAAACGAGTACCAATTAGTCTAATTACTACTACAGTAGTAATATAGCAGATATTTATTGTTTTGGATGGAAGGGAGAGTTGTTAGTTACAATCGTTGAAATTTTGGAGGATGTAATAATTTAATAATTTAAGCTATTATAATTTACATTTAACCTATTATACATGTACATTTAAAATATTTCTTCTCATTCAACTAAAATTGTTCACATTTTATTTAATCAACGAGTACCAAAGTTACTACTTTAATTACAACTACTACAGTAGTAATATACCATTCATTTATTTTTTTGGATAAAAGAAAAAGTTGTTACTTAAAGTCGTTGAAATTTTGGTGGGTGTAATAATTTAGTAATTTAACCTATTATACATTTACATTTAACCTATTATGTATGTACATTTAAATTGATTCCCATTTTTAAAATGTACAATTACTCTAATTCACTCTCGTGTAATATAGTAGACCATTTATTTTTAAAAAAAAGCATCGTTAAAATCGGAATTTTTCTGTAATAATTAGTAATTATAACCTATTATACATTTACATTTAACCTATTATTTAAAGCATTTTAAATTAATTCACACTTTATTTAAAAGGTAACAATATTATCTAATTACTACTACAGTAGTAATATAGCAGATATTTATTGTTTTGGATGAAAGGGAGAGTTGTTAGTTACAATCGTTGAAATTTTGGAGGATGTAATAATTTAATAATTTAATCTATTATAATTTACATTTAACCTATTATACATGTACATTTAAATTGATTCCCATTGAATCATTTAAATTGATTCACATTTTATTTAAAACGAGTACCAATTACTCTAATTACTACTACAGTAGTAATATACCATTCATTTATTTTTTTGGATAAAAGGGAAAGTTGTTACTTAAAGTCGAAATCGGTGATTGAATAATTTAATAATTTCCTTTATTACAAGAGAAGTAATTAAAATTACATTAAAATATTTCTTCTCAGTTTCAATAAATAGTGAAATCATCTGAGTTCAATCAATCAATCATCAAAGTTCAAATTTTATTACAACAACTAGAGTCTAAATAAAAATGAAGCTATGAAATAATATTTTATCAATTTTCATAAAGAGTTCAAAGAAATTCTAAATGGTAAGGTATACTCTTCAGTACCGTAGTTCATTTTTTAAATACTGTTGCATATGTTCATAACCGTTCCGAATTCACTTTAAGCTGTATTTACTCATATGTCTCGTGTAACAAAACAGTCGGTAGACCTTAGTGCTTTAAACAAATCAAAGCATCGTAAGTCGAATGTTTCTAGATTATAATGCTATTTATGCTGCATCAGCAATGTTAGAAGCTTTGTTTCAACTGCATATGAATATATCAGTATCTTTTACTGTAGTATAAATGTAATGCATATTGTTGCAGTCAGCGACTGGCAATTAATATATGTTATATAATGTTTTTGTTACATAGAGAGCAGGTTGCAGTCAAAAGAGGAGGGGCAAAACTAGATGTATAATGAGTTCTAAATACAAGAAAGTTTCTACATGCTACGGTATATACATACGTAAGTACAAACGTCACAAAGAAAAGAGCCAAATGGGTTCAAGGATGGTAAAAATGAATATTTCGAATTTCAAAATTTAAATTTTCTTGGTACACGTACAGACGCAACAGTGAAGCATGCTAAAAATGATTGAAGCATAGTTGGAATAAGAACTTCCGTTGAAATATGAGCACTTAAACTTTTTGCTATTGTAATACTTTTTTTACTTCATACAAAGAAGTAATAAGAAGAGAGATAATTCTTATTTTAACAAATATCTGAAAAATGCTGAAAATTTTTTTTAATATTTCAATAATTAGTCCATTTTTTTTAAACACACACAGAAAAAAAAACACTTTGAATTAAAATTATATGAAAATAATTCTGTAATCTATAACAAAATGAATGAAATCATCTTAGAACTATCAATTATTTCGAAAAGTTCTTAAAAGAGAGATTTTGTATTTACCTTTGTATTTATTTATCTATTTAATATGTAGATATTTAAAAATTATTAGATCTAGACTTTTAAATATTATCCTCAATTGACTAAAAAGGTAGATCAGAAAAAATTTAGTGAACATTACTGGGCTGATATTTTTGAACATTAACAATGCAACTTTTCACGAGTCATACATTAGAGTTAAATGGATAATTTTGCTTTGCAAATGTATGGCAATTTTTTATCTATACTATACTATTGAAACAATGAAAAGTGCTGGAAGTAGTTAATTCTTTAAAATAGAGGTTTTCTTGACAATGTATTTTTTTTCCTATCAAAAAATTAATTCACGTATAAAAAATTTTCTACAAATTACTATTCAATAAAATATTTTAATTAAAGTTTTGCTAATATTAAGATTTGATTCCTAAATTAGAAAGGAAATAGATTTCAAAAAACTGCATTTTTGACAATTGCGCTGTTTTGTTTGCAATTGAAAAATAAGGAAAATTTAATTTTTTTATTGAACATATTTAAAGATGAATAAATAAAATCAAAACGTGAAAAAAAATGAAATTTTATTATTATTATTCTTCAAATGTAACCAGATGTTAGCTTTTCTTTTTTTTAAATGATACGCTATTTTGTTGTCCGTTTATTTATTTATTTATAAATTTAACTTAATCAAATGCAAAAACTTTTTAGCGCAGTAAATATAATTTTAATTTTCCCATTTAGTTTCAATCAAGAAATAATCATTCTTTTGACTATTTAAAAATAAAAATCGTGATTAATGAAAGCGTATTTAAAGCGACAATTTCTTATACGTGATTTTGTTGCACGATTTAAAAAAATAAGATTAATTATCAAAGGGAATTAAAAATCGAAAGAAATATCATAAATTAACTTCAGTATATTTATAAGTATTTATATCGATTTTTTTTTTATCTTTTCGAATTGCATTAAATGAATGCAATAAAGCAAGTTTAATTGCGTCCATTTTTTTTCTAAAGAGGAATTAAGGCTGTTTATCTGTTATATGAAAAATAGTTTTAAAAAATATCGAATAAAGATGATTTTTTTTCTTTTCAAATTACTCAAATT
>CM063501.1:133577567-133612567 GCA_032207245.1 Pardosa pseudoannulata
ATATATATATATATATATATATAAATATATATATATATGTTTTAGAAATGTATGTATGATAGAGTTTTTCTAAAAATATAACAGTTACAGTTAGTTCATTTTTACCACAATATAATTAAATTACAAATTACCTTTCTCTTAATGTATCAGAAGTATTTCTTGTAATTAAAATAATTAATCGGTTTTTATCTACCGCCCAATTCAAATAGAGAACGCACATTATATGTGTAAAGAAATCATCAAGATTCCGTAAGCTCTAGAATTAAATGAAAGGTTATTTTCAGTTAGAATGATCGATGTATTTCAAGGAACTTAACACAGGACAAATATAAGATGATATACTTCATTTCTTCTGGACATAGGGATGTAATTGATGATATTTAAATATCACGGATGATTATAAATGATTAAATGCAAGTGATATAATAATATTATATAAATACATATATCTGATTTAATATATTTTAAACGTATAGTATTAATAAGGATAAGACATATGCTGTTCTATAGGAATGTTTCAGCTTAAGACATGTTGATTGCATATTAAATATTGCAATACCTTTTCACACATTCGCAAATGTGATTCGTATTAGGAGAATAGTTATTTTATGTAATGTGTTGTCACGAATTATAGTAATAAAACAATTGAAAATAGCAAAAATTAAATTTTAGATAATAATTATATAATGAAGTTTTTGGTAAATTTCTTTAGGTTTCAATATATCTACTCAATAAATTCAATGCCTAATATGCATAAACCCGAACTATTTTAAGCAATTTTACAAGCTTTTCTTTAACTCGCACTGTACGCTTAAAAGGGTTAAATCTTATAATCAGTTTTTTTCTCTAGTTTCTCAATCTCATTTGAAATGGAATTTTGCATCCTGATGTATTTTCTATAATAATGCATGAATCAACCATTAATTCATAATTATTAATTTTTAATTATTAATTCATATATCATTAATTTATAAGATAAGAATAATATGATTTATTATTATTTTTATTTATATTTAGTTGATTTAGACATAAATTGATGTTCTAACTATATTCTTCTTTTTTTTACCCTGTAGATTTGGGATAGAGCCTAGAATAATATGACCAAATTCCACACTTGTGGTCCTTATATGATTAAAATAGGGGAAAATAAAACTTTTTGATTAAACATGCATTTAGCTTCGGTTTTTGAGAATATGTCATTTAAATGTACCTCTAACTTTTAACTTTTGCAGTATTATATAATAAATATTATATATTGGTAATATATTATGTAATATATATATATATATATATATATGTGTGTGTGTGTTTTATACATATATATATGTATAATGTATATATATACATAATATATGTAATATACATATATATATATGTATATGTATATATGTATATATATGTATAATATATATATATACATATATATATAATATATATATATATATATATATATATATATAAATATATATATATATATATATATATATATAAAGGCAATCTTCTTTCCCTTTATTGAATAATAATTTGCAATACTACAAGAAAAAAAAATCTAAACTGCGGAGTGTTTGTCTTCTAGTAAAAAAATTCCAATGAATCAGGAAAAAGATAAAAAAATCAAAGGGGGTTTGTAGCTCATTAACTTTATAGAGAAGCATCCAATGTATTGATTAATAAGTCAATATATCTACTCAACATTTCAAGCTATTTCAATAAACCTACACACGTGATTTATGTTTTTGTGGGGTACAATAAAATTCACGGAGAAGAATTATGGTGGCACTAGGAAACTGCTCTTTAGGGGAATATGTAATGATGTTATTTTTAAAAATCCTGAAAATATCAAAGCGCGCATTCAAGATAGGTCCAGCAAGACTTCTCCTTCGGTGATTATACTTAATTAACTTCTATATATCGAATTAATGCTTATAACTATGCGAGCACTGATTACTTGGATTCAACGCAGGTAAAAAAGTAAATATAGCATTAAAATCTATATATTTTATTTGCTCTACAATTAATGTTATTTATTATATTTAATTCTTCTACTTCAATCTATTCAGTCTTCCCATTGCTTATCAAATGTAGAGGTCTGTTTTATCACTAGCTCAGTTCATTTAAATTATTACCGCCAGAGGTGGTATCATCTGGTGACGTCAGAAAACAATGATAATTTTTATACCTTTTTTTCTGGAACGGTTTGTTCTGTCCTGTGGAAATAGCTTTAAGATCTGTTCAATATTTATCAAAGAAGATATAATTATCCACTGATTAACGTAGACATCTGTAACTAGGAACCGTACTCCAGATTCATTCATTATAATGTATCGATAGTCATTATTACATATAAATAGTGTTTCTTCATTACCTTGTTTCAGTGAAAATTTGGCTCATATATCACTCTACAGTCTGATTATTACAGATTGATATTAAGTTTAAATGCTAGAAACTGTATTTATTATGTTGTTTTGATTATAGATGGTAGGGAAGTCTTAAATATCTAAAGTAATAATAATAAGAATAATTATAAATGTCTGTAACTAAAATGTGGAAAAGATTTTCCAGAAAAGGATATTATATGTTAATATTAAGTTTAAATTGCAGAAACTGTACTCTTATGTTGTTTTGAATATAGATTTCACGAGGATTAATTAGACCAGCATCTATGGTTTTATATCGATTGCAAGCATCTAAAAACAACGGTGCTAGAAGTATGATTAGATTTGGAGTACAAATATTAAGTTCGAAAAAAATTTCTTTGAAGAAAAAAAATAAAAGAAATGAATTTGTATTAATATTTCTACTAGAGTTTTTATAATAATAATAAGAATATTAATAAATGTCTGTAACAACAAACTGTACTCTTTGAAGCCAAAAGCTGAACACGAAGTAATTAATTAGGGATACACACAACTTGAACAACCGTTCTAACTGTGATATTACCTTTTGAAAGTTAAACTATTAAATTAAAAAAGAAATAGAATTTTTTCACAGAGAAGTTTTTATGAAGTTGTAAGTTCCTAAGAATAATAATAAATGTCTGTAACAACCAACGTACTCTTTGATTTCATTGAGAAAACACCTTTTGTGTTTAATTTTGGATAAAATAGTTATATTTTTATAAATAATATAACTTTTATACCCCTTTTAAGCCTATATATATATTTTTTAACATCTAAAGATGGTAGGGAAGTCGTAAATATCTAAAGTAATAATAATAAGAATAATTATAAATGTCTGTAACAACAAACGGTATTCTTTGAAGCCAAACGCTGAACCCGAAGTAATTAATTAGGGATATACCAGAAAATATATTGGAGATGAAATTATCACCAGATTAATATTAAGTTTAAATGCAAGAAACTGTATTTCTTATGTGGTTTCGAATATAGATTTTAGGGCAATCTTAAATGTCTAAAGTAATAATAATAAGAATGTTAATAAATGTCTGTAACAACAAACTGTACTCTTTGAAGCCAACAGCTGAACCCAAAGTAATTAATTAGGGATACACTAGAAAATGTTTGAGATATAATTATCACCAGATTGGTATTAAGTTTAAATGACAGAAACTGTATTTCTTATGTAGTTTTGATTATGGATGGGTATAAATCTTAAATAAAAATTATAATAATAATAATAATAACAAATATCTGAAACAGCAAAATCTAATCTTTGAAGCCAAAATTTGACTCTCAAGTAATTAATTGGCAATAAACCAGATCATATTTTTGAAATGAAATTATTACCAGATTGCTATCAAGTTTAAATACCAGAAATTAAAATTTATTATAGTATTTTGATTATAGATAGTAGTATAATATTAAATATATATATATATATATATAAAATATATAAATATACATACATATATATGTATATATACTATATATACATATATATATACATATATATACATATATATACAAATAAAATATATATATATATATATATATATATATATATTTATATATTATATATATATATATAGTAAATATATGTATATATATGTATATATATAATTATATATATATATATTATATAATATATATATATATATATATAATATATATATATATAATATATATATTTGTGTTTGTGTGTGTGTGTGTGTGTGTGTGTGCAACAATGCTAAGCTATACAGAATATAAAAGATTTATCTATAATCTGTTCAAAAAATTTAAATCTTTCAAAATGCTAATGACATTGTTACAAAAGAATTATTGCACTTCCACTTATATAATTAGCCGTAAAAATCCAATTTCGTAATAATCCAATGAAAGCAAATTCATACGCTTTTAATGTGATATTGTGATCTGAGTTCTCACTCTTTAAAAATTAATAAAATCCAGCCCTGCTCAAGTCTCAGACTTCAGATCAATGAAACTGAGCAACAGAAGTTGGAGACATTTCGATGGTAATAATAAAAGAACAATACGTAAAACTACGAAATTTATGCCCACGAATTCTTGACAGATATCGAATATTTAAAAAAAAAAATAATATTATTTTTTTTCTTTCATACAAGGTCGATGAATAATAAATGAAAAAAAATATAATAACGGAATAAAAATTTCATCGATGTTAATTGAAAACCTTTTTTTTTTTTTTTGTATGATGTCAATCTGAATTTTAAGTTTTCTTCTTTATTGATAATTATTACAATAAACGATATACAAAATTCGATAAATTTACCCCTCCACCCCACACTTTAATTATTAAATTTCAAAACAAAATGAAAAAAAAACACTACTATGGCAAATGCTTGGAAATTATATCTATATCTATCTATCTATCTATCTATCTATCTATCTCTATCTATCTCTCTCTCTCTTAACTATTACCATTTTTTTTTTGGCCGAAATATACTAAACCCCGGAAAGCAATATATATATATATATATATATATATATATATATATACACACACAAAAGTTTCGCATTTAACGTTAAATCATTCGCTTTCTGGCTTCCATATCGACAAGCTGCATGTAAGTGAGCAAGGCATAAAATGTTTCATATCAATCATCCTATCGTCTATTATCTGACAACCACTGACCACCAAGAGCGTGTGCGTTTTTTTCGGCCAAAACGTGTAAAACCGCACTCCTTTGTTCATTTCCCAGGTGAAAAAGGCCAGTTCCCTAGGTGGAAGAGGGAGAATTTTCGTCCCTCTCCTCTTTTTCCTCATTGTGAATATTCCTTTGCCAGTTAAAATGAGGTTCGAAAACTGATAACATTAACCGATGTAACGATCACATAAAACGATAATTTAAACATACAAATGAATATACAAAATCGGGATCAAGTGGTTTCGATGACAATAAGCGATTGATAACATTTACCGCTATCACATAAAGCGTAGTCCACTGTATAATTATTAGAGGAAAGTGATGAAACTTTATTAATTTTAGCTAGTACATTAAGATAGTAACGTGTAATTTACTTCTTTGTTCATTCTCCATTTCCCTAGATGGAAGAGGGAGGATTTCTTTCTGTTTAAATTATTTTAGAGTTGCCGTTTTAGAACAAAAGCGGAAAAAGATGTTTTATCTTATCTCTCTAACAGTACGTTTCCAGCCCATTATTCTTCTAGAAAACTTCGCGTCTTATCTAGCATCCGCCATCTGCAATTGGAAGCCGAAATGAAACAAAAGCTATAAAAGGGAGTGGACAATTTTTGGAGACGACTCTGTAATAATTTAAATGCGTTACAATAACTCGAGCAATCACATAAAACGATAGTTTTAACATACAAAGGAATAGAGAAAATCGTGATCAAGTGCTTTATCGCATCTAATGCCTAAAAAAGGTATTCAATTTCGCTCGCGATCATATTAAGCGGAGTCCACTGTATAATTATTAGATGAAAGCGGATGAAACTTTAGCTTCGAAAACAACAGCAAAGGAAAAGAAAGGATGGGTTTCCTTCTGAATAAAATTTTTCGTGAAGTCTCATCATTATTCGAAAACTGATAACATTAAACGATGTAACGATTACATAAAACGATAATTTTAAACACACAAATGAATAGAGAAAATCGGGGCAGATAAATAAATGAATCAGCTTATTTTACCCGTTGACTTTTATCTCACAATATGCTCTTAAAATAAAGTACTTGCTTGATTTTATATTTATGTTGTTATAGATTCTTACGAAATGTTTACAAAACACTTCTAATATGTCTTTCTATAAATGCGGGTATTCGTTTTAAAATTTTGAATTTATTATCACGTGGTGTCGCACTCGACTTTTGAATATTTCTATCCAGTTTGTCAGCAAAATAATACTTTTAGAGAGTTCGAAAATATTTCTTAGTTAACAAATAAAAAATGAATCTTGCACACGTTAGCAGAACATTCGGTATCATTCATTAGTAGACTAATTGAAGCATATAAATTACAACTCAGGTAGAATCTCGTTAACATTTTGCCAAGAAACTCTTCTAACTCGCTTTTAAACACCGTATTGCAAAACAATTTTTCCATGCGTTTAGAAATAATTATGGTTAATAGCGTTAAAGCGTTATTTGGTTTCAAATTCCCACACAAAGCAGCTTGTTTTGTTTTGAAATAACTGGGTAGGGTAAAGCACAGCACAGTTTATTTAAATGTTTACTCAGAGGTATCGTCTGGTGACTTTATGTGACGATCACACTAACTATTTGAATATTTATTTTTATACACTTTTTTCTGGAACGGTTTAGTGAACAAATAAAAATGAATCTTGCACACGTTAGCAGAACATTCGGTATCATTATTAGTAAACTAATGAAACATATAATTTACAACTCAGTAAATCTCGTTAACATTTTGTTAGAAATTCTAACTTTTAAGCATCGTATTGCAAACAATTCCATGTTTAGAAATAAATTATGGTTAATAGCGTTAAAGCGTTATTGGTTCAAATTCCACACAAAAAGCTTGTTTTGTTTTGAAATAACTGGGTAAGGTAAAATTGATGATTTATCAGTGCTGCCACATGGAAATATTTATATAGACGGACGTAATATATAATATATAATATATAAAAAAATAAATAATAATAATAATAATAAAATAAAACATACCAAAATCAGCCAAAACTCTATAACTCCATTAACAGTTTTTGTAAAACGGAAAGGAAGAAGAATATTGGTAGTGGAAGGTTCAACTTATACTCATCTATTTATATTGCCACTATAGTTAAATTAACTATAAGTCTTTATCTATCTATTTTTATCTATCTATCATATATATATATATATATATATATATATAATATATATATATATATATATATATATATAATATATATATATATATATATATATACAATTTCATAGACGGGTTGCATTTTACAACTTCTTAAAATAAATTTGACTTTAGATTAGAACCAATAAAATAACTCAAAATTATGTCTTTATACACTTAAAATTAAATTGTTAAAGATTCTTATATTTGTGCAAATTCCATATAAGTAAGAGCAAACAAAATTGCTCACAAATTACTTATATGGAATATATTTTCAAACTATTTTTGAGAATTCAATAATTCTTATTCTAGATTATTTTCATAAATATAGATGAAAAAAATTAAAAATTAATATACTTGCAAACCGTCTATCTAAATATATGTTATAGAATAAAAGCATTTTTATATTCTTACTATATTGAGTGGTAGGGTCGCAGATCAGTTTTTTGCCACGGGAGCTAAAGGACCTAGTTACGGACCTACTGATTAACTCAAAGCTGCATGGGATTTCTCTGTGGCTCTTGTGGTAATAGCAATTGCTTATTAGAGTCATTAGGTTTCAGGAATACTGTCAAGACTACGATTTTGATTTTTCCAAAGATACAAAGTGCTGGAAAACCCTTTCCACATACCCTTGAAAAGATTACTTTAGTAACCTTCTCAAGTAAATCAAAATTGTACTTTTAACTTCTAATCCCAGAATTAAAGAAATGCTGTCTATCTGCCAAAAACCAACATTATACTGACAATATTCCTGAAGTGTAATGACTCTAATAAACATTTGCTATCATCTTATAAGTCAGTATAAAACATTCAGTAAATAAACTTTATAAGAACTATGTACAGTTTTAATTATATAATTTAACTGAGGTGAATATATCTAAACTTTAAAGTAATGTAATTAAACCAGGTTCTTCAGTTTTCTTGAGATTTCGATTATTTTATAACTACTGATTAACTTATATTTTTCATTGATATATGGTAATAGCAATTGTTTTATCACTATTATTAAGTCACTATCCTTGATTCATAAATATATCGAATGTACATTGATGTACAATCAATTAATGAAACAGCTTATTTTACCTTGTTGACATTTAGCTCCCAATATGTTTTTAAAATAAAGTAGTACTGCTTGAAAAACATAAAGCAAGATTTAATTTATATTAATTATTTTATACCTACTGATTAACTGATATTTTTTATTGATATATGGTAATAGCAATTATTTATCCCTATTATTAAAACTGATTTTAAAGCTACCTATACCCTTGATTCGAATGTACATTGATTCATAAATAAATGAACAAGGTAATCACGAATTGTTAAGTCACTATACTTGATTCGAATGTACAGGGATACATAAATTAATGAAGCAGCTTATTTTACCTTGTTGACATTTATCATGACCCCAGGGTAGGAAAAATAATATGTTTTCAAAATAAAGTATTTGCTTGGTTTTTATATTTATTATTGTTTGGTTCGGTTCACTTTTTGAATTTCTCCGAATTCGGCAGCCTTCAAAAATTTTCTCGCTTTTGAGATATTCATCGAAAAAAGTTTTAAAAATTCATTAGTTAATAAAAAATATCCTTATTAGTAAAAATATTTTAATATTAATTTTTAAAAGTTCTTTATACCTAAAACAAATTTCAACGAAACACATTTTTTCATTTAAAAAATTTGTATGCATAAAATCCTGTAATTATTTTATAACTACTGATTAACTGATATTTTTCATTGATATATCTTAATAGCAGTTGTTTATTAGAGAGTTCGGTTCACTTTTTATTTGTAATTATTTATACTACTGATTAACTGATATTTTCATTGATATATGGTATAGCATTTTGACTTATTAAATCAAAATTGTTAGTTTTAATTTTCTAATCCCAGAATTAACTGAAATTTTCATTTCTCCCACTGACATATTCCTGAAATAAAAAGAAATACCAAAGACCGCATCAGGAAAAAAGTAAAAATAAATAAATATACCAAAAGAAGAATAATAAACAATTGCTATCACCCTATACGGCAGTATAATACATTCAGTAAATAACCCTTACAAGATGACAGTTCTTATTTTTAACATGCAAGATTCCAGACAGCAAAAATTAGTATTTGACTTGTTGATGTAATTAAAGATACTTAAGCCTCCAGCGAGATGTAAAGATATTAATGGAAGTCTATATTACACAGCTCAAATATTCAGATACCATTATATAAAACCTGTAATTTCTATCAGTAATTAATGATCCTTTTATGAAGAGTTATCAGAAAAAATCTGACAGAGAAGATCTTCAAGGACGTTAATCAAAATATATATCACTGTAACGAAATAAAATACAGTAGACTCTGCTTAATGTGATCAGTTTGGGACACCGTGATTTTCATAACAATAACCGATTGATAAATGAAATGTTTTTCCGCTTTTCTCTAAACTTTTCCACACGTACCAGCTATGTTTGACATAAGGTTTGCGAAACTGATTTGTTCGCCGCACTCACAACTTATATTACCCTGCGTTTATGTATATATGCCCAAGTTTTTTTCGCGACTCCAGGAAGCGTGTGGTGTGGCCAGTGACTCTCTCTATATATATATATATATATTGGGCAGAGCCGGGAAAGGAACGCATTGTGCAAAGGACAATGGAACAACGAACGCATCAGCACTATTTCTGTAGACGGGGTTGCATTTTACAACTTCTTAAAATAAACTTCACTTCAGATTAGTACTAATGAAATAACTCAAAGGTTATGTCTTTATACGTTTAAAAATTAAATTGTTTAAAGATTCTTATATTTGCAAATAATAATAAAAGAACAAACAAAATTGCTCACAAAATACTTATATGGAATATTTTAAAACATAACATAAACATAAAACATAAGAATTGCATGCATAAATTAAAATATATGATCAATTGTTGATTGTCGATAATTTTTTTAAGAACACATTGTTCTTAATCATACTCAACCTATCATAATGATTTAAAATTTTGATCTTTTCTTTTCTTTTAATTTTTAATTTTTTAAAAATATTTTTTAGCATATTTCCTTGTCTTTTTTCTTCGAATATGTTCCTTTCTCAGTTCCTATAAGAATGTGTTGTCTTCTGCTAATTAAAGACGATATAAAGTAAACTTAGGTCATAAAATGCTTTGAAATTATTTCTGAAAAAAATTCAAGATATCTATTTCGTAAAAAGTACCCAAAAGCAAAAATACAATACGTACAGACTGAACAGATTTACTCAAAGTAAATCCATATTACCCAAAACTGTATATTAAAATTAGATTTATGCTTAGATGTGTAGTGCAACCAGTATTTGACCTTTTGTTTGTTCCATAAAAAATTCAAACAACAGCGAAGGATGGGTTCCTTCTGAATACATTGTGTACTACAATGTATTCGTGGTTGATCTCTTAGATTTGTAGTTATTATAGTTATTTCTATGTATAGTACAGTTTGTAACGATCACATATAGTATAGAAAAAAGAAAGCTTAGCTATGTTAACTTGTAGAAGTAAATGTTCAAAAATTCAAACAACAGCGAAGGAAAAGAAAGGATGGGTTCCTTCTGAATACATTGTGAATATTCCTTTGCCAGTTAAAACGAGGTTCGAAAACTGATATATTAACCGATGTAACGTATATATATATATATATATATATATATATATATATTTCGATAACAATAAGATTGATAACATTAACCACACACACATATATATATATATATATGTATATATATATACATTCATTTTAGCTAGTACATTAAGATAGTAACGTGTAACTTACTCCTTTGTTCATTCCCCAAATCCCTAGATGAAAGAGGGAGAATTTTCAAAAATTCAAAAGAGATTTTTAATTAGGATTCTTTTACTGAGAGTGACGACGCGGCGCATTGTGAATATTCCTTTGCCAGTTAAAATGAGGTATGCACAGTCCACGGTCAGACCTGTAGCTCCCCGAAGAATCAAGTGATTTCGATGACAATAAGCGATTGATAACATTTACCGCTATCACATAAAGCGGAGTACACTGTATAATTATTAGATGAAAGTGATGAAACTTTATTAATTTTAGCTAGTACATTAAGATAGTAACGTGTACAATTTAGGTGGAAGAGGGAGAATTTTCAAAAATTCAAACAACAGCGAAAGAAAAGTAAAGAATTTTCTTTCTGAATACATTGTGAATATTCCTTTGCCAGTTAAAATGTGGTTAGAAAACTGATAACATTAAACGATTTAACGATCACATAAAGCGATAATTTTAACATACAAAGGAATAGAGAAAATCGGGATGAAGTGATTTCGATAAAAATAAGCGATTGATAACATTAACCGCGATCACATTAAGTGGAGTACACTGTATAATTATTAGATGAAAGTGATGAAACTTTATTCATTTTAGCTAGTACATTTAAGATAGTGTAACTTATAAATTTCACTTCTTTTATTTCATCCAATAAAAAGATTTTCAATACAAGAAAATAAAAAAGTTTTAAATAAATGTAACTTTTTGTAAATTCGTAACAATAACCAAATAATACATGTTAAAAAATGTATTATTATAAAATCGAAAAGAATTCTTCGATAAAAAATTATACAAACTGCAACAAGTACATTAGCTAAATGTTTAAGATCCTCCTTAAATCCTAAGATTCCAGATTGTAAAAATTTAATTCAGCAGAATTTTTTTTTTATAGCATCATGTAAACACTCAATGAAAATGGGAGATATTTTTTTTAAGAGTTAAAAAATAACAAAGAAAATAAATTAATTTCTTCGTAAACAACAGTATTAGATTTCAGCTCTGGATTAATGACGACTGTTTCCAGCAAACAGTGGATTTAACATAACTGTTGTGTGATCCTGTTTCTTTACCTTAGGTCTTTTTCAGTGGCTAATGACATAAGTAAAGTGATACATAAATAACTGAAACATCTTTTTTTTTATCCCAGTTGACTCCAATGTGTTCTTCAGAAAAAAGTATTTGTTTAGTTTTATGTTTATTATGGTTGGGTTTAGTTTTCATTTGTAAGGGTTTTATAATTAGTAATCAAATGATGGTTTCCACTGATATGATAACTTCTTCAAATAAATCAAAATTGTAAATTTAGCTTCTCAGCCAAGAATTAGCGAAATTTTCACCAACTGGCAGTATTCTTGAAGAGCAATGACACTAAAAATTTCTTCTTTTTTGTACGGAAATATAATACGTCGAGCAAATAACTTTACAAGAACTATGATGTCAATCAAGTCGATATCCTTGATTTGAATGTACAGTTATAAATAAATATATATACATATATATATATATAATATGTGTGTATATATATATATATGTATATATATACATATATATATATATAAATATATTATACTTCATATATATAGTATATATATATATATATATATATATATATATATATATATATATATATAGAGCATATCAGAGTATATTGTAGTATTGTATTATTGTTCCCTTTTCATTTGTAATTATTTTATAACTACTGATTAACAGGGCCGTAAAGGTGGCATTTACAATGGACGCACAGTCATAAGGGCTCCACACCCGCGAAGAAAATGGGGTCTGAAAGAAGACGATTCGACCCGAGTAGAAATAAGGAAATGTTGAAAAATATTTTTTTATTATAGAATCAGATTTTATTTTTAAAATCCAATGCGTTTAAAAATTACAGTTTATGAATTTATTATTTTTTTTAAATGCTCTTAGAGACTAAACTTTTTACTTTAAAACTGTACTATGTGTAAAAATAACTATGATAATCCCAAACTAAGATCACCACAATGCATTGTAGTACAATTTACTACAATATTTTACTTAAAGTTATTAAAACTAAATTTAAATTTAGAAAATCATCATTTTTTTAAATGAAAATTAAATGTACAAATAAAAATATATTACCCTCAAATAAACAATATATTGTTATGGAACAAACTCGGGGTCAAAAGTATTAATAAATCAGTTTTAGGTAATCTGGATTTACTTTGAGTAAATATATTCAGTATGTATTGTATTTTTGCTTTTGAGGAACATTTTAAGAATTCACAAAATATTTTGAGATCATTTTCAAAGCATTTTATGACCTAAAGTTTACTTGATATTTTTCATTGATATCAAGAGAACGCTGCATTTTTTTTCCTTCCTATTTTAGAGAAAAGCGGAAAAACATTTTTTCTCCCAGTTTTGAAGTTATTATCTTAAATGTCAATCAAGTCACTATCCTTGATTCGAATGTACAGTGACACATAAATAAGTTAACCAGCTTATTTTACCCTGGTGACTATTAGCTCAATATGTTCTTAAAATAAAGTACTTGATTGATTTTATATTTATTACTGTATGGTTCACTTTTCATTTGTAAATAAAAAGTGAACCGAATTCTACAATAATAAATATAAAACCAAGCAAATATTTTATTTTAACAACATATTGTGAGCTAAATGTCAACGAGGTAAAATAAGCTGTTTCATTAATTTATGCATCACTGTACATTCGAATCAAGGATAGTGATTTAACTGTTGTGATTAGCTTGTTCATTTATTTATAAATAAATGTACATTCGAAATCAAGGGTAGTGACTTAATAATAGTGATAAACAATTGATATTACATTTGCTTGGTTTTTATATTTATTATTGTATGATTCGGTTCACTTTTTATTTGTACTGTACATTCGAATCAAGTATAGTGACTTAACAATTCGTGATTACGTCACTTACAGATGAAAAGTGAACCATACAGTAATAAATATAAAATCAATCAAGTACTTTATTTTAAGAACATATTGAGCTAATAGTCACCAGGGTAAAATAAGCTGGTTAACTTATTTATGTGTCACTGTACATTCGAATCAAGGATAGTGACTTGATTGATATCATAGTTCTTGTAAAGGTTATTTACTGAATGTTTTATACTGACTTATAAGATGATAGCAATTGTTTATTAGAGTCATTACACTTCAGGAATATTGTCAGTGGGAGAAAATTTCTTTAATTCTGGGATTAGAAGTTAAAAGTACAATTTTGACTTACTTGAGAAGGTTGCTAAAGTAACCTTTTCAAATAAATCAAAATTGTAGTCTTGACATTATTCCTGAATCCTAATGACGCTCACTAATAAGCAATTGCTTTTTACCACATTATTTGTAATTATTTTATAACTACTGATTAACTGATATTTTTCATTGATATATGGTAATATCAGTTGTTTATTAGAGTCATTAGTTCGGTTCACTTTTTATTATATTAATTTTTAATTTTTTTCTTCGTGTAATGACTCAGTGTTTTGTAAGCATTTTATAAGAAACTATGATGTCAATCAAGCCACTATCCTTCGATTCAAAAAAGCAATTCTTTCGTAATGCAATTCTTTCCTCTTCACTTCAGTTATTGTTAAACAGAACAAAAACTTACGACACTATACACCAATTAAAAATAAATCAACAGCCTCCTTGGGTCCTATTATTTCCTTCAGAAACCGAAGCTGGCCTGACAAATAGATGTCGCGCTCATCATTTGCCTGAATTTTCCCACACTCATTACAATTAAGCAACACGCACGAAAACCAAATCCTATTATAAGCACCGTTACCAGTTAAAAAAAAAAAAACACAACATACAATATCAATGACTCACCGATAGCTTTACCATTAGAAACGCCTTTTTGTTATCTTGAATCAAAGAGATGAGGCTTGGGTATATATAGAAAAAAAATGTAGAAAGAAAAAGAAAGGAAGAAAGAACTCCTGCTTTAATTAAGTACAGAAAGAACTGAACTAGACTGTAACCCTGAGGGAATATCAGGTCACACACGCGTGGTAAGTTTCAGCTTGCCGGGTCGTTAGGGAACTTTTTGTCATGTGACTAGTCACAAAGACTAGTTAGAGGATTTCTCGACTGAATTGAGATTCTTAATTAAGCTTTGCGTTTCAGGGGAGAAGAAATTATTTCAATGGAAATAGTACAGCAAGGGGGCAAAATCCCTACTGAATAAGATTAAAATGAAATCGGAAATAATCAATTTGATATGAATGGCACTAAATAATTACAGCCTATTACCCTTTATTCTGTTTTATTTTGTGATTTTTAGCAAAGAATGAAAGCTCAACTGAAATAATATGCCTTGATTGGCTGAGAAGCTAAATTTACAATTTTTTATATTATTATTTGCTTGTATAAGAAAATTTTTTTTATTGGATGCAGAATAAAGAAGTGAAATTTATGTATTGGATTTTATCGACTATCTTAATAATAGTTTGTAGTATAATATAGACATAGAAAAGTATGACGCTCCAGAGAGCAAAAGCTTAAAAGTGTCATACCAAATTAACTTAAAATAGGCTAGAAAAAGGATATTTTTTAACTTTCTAAAAGTTCTAAAATCTCAAACATTGCCATAGATATTGTGAGAGTGAAATTCTCCCTCTTCCACCGGGAAATGGAATGAACAAAGGATTACACGTTAACATTGTGGGTTGACCGATTTTCTCTATTCATTTGTATGTTAAAATTATCGTTTATGTGATCGTTACAATCTGTTAATGTTATTTTCGAACCTCAAACGATTGCACTTAAACTTCTCCATGTTTTGGAGAGTTGTGATTGGCCTCCAGGAGTCGATTCAGGACCATCCTTGGAGTCCCGGTCCTTCCAGAAGGAACCCATTCTTTCTTTTCCTTCGAGGATAATGGAAAAAGTATAGGGTTGCCTGAGTAGAAAGAAGGAAGAAAAATAATGCAGCGTTCTCTTGGATTTTTGGCAATTTTTTTCCAGGCGTAGCACGTGGAGTGCCACTTGATCCCGATTTTCTCTATTCATTTGTATGTTAAAATTATCGTTTTATGTGATCAGTATTTGAATGTTGTAATATAGATCAGTGGTATTTTACTATGTCATTACAAAAAAAAAAAAAAAAGGTTTTCAATTAACATCGACGAAATTTTTTTCTTCTTTTGGTATATTTATTTATTTTTACTTTTTTCCTGATGCGGTCTTTGGTATTTCTTTTTATATTCATCGAACTTGTATGAAAACAACAGCAATGTACTACACGCAGCATATATTACTAGCAGTTTATGAGGAGATATATCTCATTGGCAATTAATAAAACATAAATAATTTTTTCTTAATTCTACATCAAAATTTTAACCACTTTCTGTGCCATAGAAAAATTAATTTATTACAAAAAGAACTCTTTAAAATGGTAAGGCATTAGGTTTCAAATTAAAACTGGTAGTAATTGATTGCTTTAAGTTGGTTTTTAACTAATGTTGGTTGTATTACATTAAAACATTCTTATTAAATGTTAAAATATGTATTCCTTTTCATCAAATTTCAAAACTATGGAAGTGTTTTCAAGACCTGATCACTAAACGTTTGGGCCCTGTGTCTACAAAAGATTTTAAGTCCCTATTCTAACTTTTAAGAAACGTGGTTCCCTGTCTATATCGTGTCAAAAATAATATTAGGATTTTATGCATACAAATTTTTTAAATGAAAAAAATGTGTTTCGTTGAAATTTTGTTCATGAAGGCTGCCGAATTCGGAGAAATTCATTAGATGTTTATAAAAAAATATATATAAGGCTTAAAAGGGTATAAAGTTATATTATTTATAAAAATATAACTATATTAAAATATATTGTTAGGTAAAATATTGTAGTAAATTGACAAAATTAAACACAAAAGTGTTTTAAAGTAAAACATTAGGGCAACCCATACTCTGATAGGACCTGCTCTATTATTTAGCTTTAAAATCAGTTAGGAACTTAAAACTTCATAAAAACTTCTCTATGAAAAAATCCCATTTTTTTTCTGTAAACTTTTATAGACTACACACACACACACACACACACATATATAATATATATATATATATATATATAGCCGTACTTTATTTTTTTAACTAGATAGTTTACTTTCAAAAGTAATATCACAGTTAGCACAGTGACTTGGGTTGTCCCCCCCCCCTACCCCCACCCCCCCCCCCCCCCCCCCCCCCAACCCCCCCCCCCACCCCCCCCCCCCCCCCCCCCCCCCCCCCCCGCCCCCCCCCCCCCCCCCCCCCAGTAATCTCCCCCCCTCGCCCCCCCCCCCACCCCAACCACCCCCCCCCTCTCACCCCCCCCCCCCCCCCCCGGAATAGTCTAAGAAAACCGAAGAACCTGGTTTATTTAATTAATATATGTATATCTTATACACATATAAAAACTCTAGTAGAAATGTTAATGTAAATATATTCTTCTTTTATATTTTGAAGAACTTTTTCTTCGAACTTAATATTTGTACTCCAAATCTAATCATACTTCTAGCACCGTTGTTTTTAGATGCTTGCAATCGATATAAAACCATAGATGCTGGTCTAATTAATCCTCGTGAAATATATATACATGCATACACACATGTATGTAAATAATATATATATATATATATATATATATAATATATATATATATGTCAGGATTTAAAATGTAGATTAGTTTTCAGCTAACATATAATATCCTTTTCTGGAAAATCTTTTCCACATTTTAGGGTATGTGGAAAGGGTTTTCCAGCACTTTGTATCTTTGGAAACAGACTGTAGAGTGATATATGAGCCAAATTTTCACTGAAACAAGGTAATGAAGAAACACTATTTATATGTAATAATGACTATCGATACATTATAATGAATGAATATGAAGAGCCATAGAGAAATCCCATGCAGCTTTGGTCTACGTTAATCAGTGGATAATTATATGAGGAGTTAGCCACATAAATACAGCTCACGCGCAGTGATCTGGGCAGAGAGCAACATCTAGAATTAAGAATTATTTGAATTCTCAAAAATATGATGAAAATATATTCCATATAAGTTAAGCCTGCCTTTGTTAGAAGTTGGGCGCCAATGTGAGAAGCCATTAAAGATGATTAATCGAGTAGTGTGGTTTTAGATTTTGAATAAAGAATGAAGATGATGCCATGACTTAAGTGCCGTTTACTGTTGGACTGTGTCACGTATTTTTAATATATATAATATATAAAAATATATAAATATACTGGAATATGTAACATAAATTAATATATATTTATATCTTATAATTCAAATCTAAAACACACTACTCGATAAATCATCTTTAATGGCTTCTCACATTGGCGCCCAACTTCTAACAAAGGCAGCTTAACATCTTCGGGGAGCTACAGTCTGACCGTGGACTGTGCATATTGCTCTCTGCCCAGATCACTGCGCGTGAGCGTATTTATGGTGCTAAACTCCTCATGCCGTCACTCTCATAAAAAGAATCCCTAATTAAAATCTCTTAAAACAATCTACATTTTTAATCCTGACATATATATATATATATATAAATTTTGTTTGCTCTTTTATATTATTTTGATCACAAATATAAGAATCTTTAAACAATTTAATTTTCAAACGTATAAAGACATAACATTTGAATTATTTATTAGTTCTAATCTGAAATGTAGTTTACTTTAAGAAGTTGCCCTAATGTAAATGCAACCCCGTCTATAAATATGTATATATATATATATATATCTAATATATATATATAATATATATATATATATATATATATATATATATATATATAGATATATTAGATATATATTTAGATATAATTTAGATATAAATATTAGATAGATAAAGACTTATAGTTAAAAATTTAACTGGCATAGTGGCAAACATAAATACTGGATGAGTTGGCTTTTAGTAATATATAATGCTATGGTTCTTCTAATCGTATATTCATATTCTTTGTCTTTTTTACGGAATTCCTGTTAAACAATTGGTTTTGAGTGTATGGAGACAGCATTGAACTACCAATCCCATCCCTTTCGTTTTACAATTACTGGGCTTAATAGTTATAGAGTTATTGTTCTGTTTTATTATAAATATCATTAAATATATATAATATATATATATACTACGTCCGCTTATAAAGTATTTCCATTGTGAGACAGCATTGAGATAAATCCATCCCATTTTCCCTTACCCAGTTAACTTCAAAACAAAAACAAGCTGTTTTGTGTGGGAATTTGAAACAAATAACGCATTAAACGCTATTAACCATAAATTATTTCTAAACGCATGGAAAAATTGTTTTGATACTGGTTGCATGAACACTACACATCTAAGCATAAATCTAATTTAATATATACGATGCTTAAAAGCGTGTTAGAAGAGTTTCCTAACAAAATGTTAACGGTACTTTTTACGAATAGATATGACGCGATATAGACAGGGAACCACGTTTCTTAAAAGTTAGAATAGGGGCCTAAAATCTTTTGTAGACACAGGGCCCAAACGTTTAGTGATCGGGTCTTGAAAACACTTCCATATTTTTGAAATTTGATGAAAAGTAATACATATTTTAACATTTAATAATAATGTTTTAATGTGATACAACCAACATTAGTTAAAAACCAACTTAAAGCAATCAATTACTACCAGTTTTAATTTGAAACCTAATGCCTTATCATTTTAAAGAGTTCTTTTTGTAATAAATTAATTTTTCTATGGCACAGAAAGTGGTTAAAATTTTGATGTAGAATTAAGAAAAAATTATTTATGTTTTATTAATTGCCAATGAGATATATCTCCTCATAAACTGCTAGTAATATATGCTGCGTGTAGTACATTGCTGTTGTTATTTCAAAGCATTTTATGACCTAAGTTTACTTTATATCGTCTTTAATTATAGTAAAATACCACTGATCTATATTACAACATTCAAATACTGAACAAAAGAGAAGGAAATATGCTAAAAAAATATTTTTAAAGGATTAAAAATTAAAAGAAGCACTCCACGTGCTATGCCTGAAAAAAATTGCCAAAAATCGTCGAGTGTGAAACCGCGTCACAAAAAAAGTCACCAGACGATACCTCTGGCAGTAAACATTTAAATAAACTGTGCTGTGATTTATCCTACCTTCTTTCTACTCAGGCAACCCTATACTTTTTCCATTATCCTGTGCTGATGCGTTCGTTGTTCCATTGTCCTTTGCACAATGCGTCCTTTCCCGGCTCTGCCCAGAAGGACCGGGACTCCAAGGATGGTCCTGAATCGCCTCCTGGAGGCCAATCACAACTCTCCAAAACTTGGTGAAGTTTAAGTGCAATCGTTTTCACTGGCCACACCACACGCTTCCTGGAGTCGCGAAAAAAACTTGGGCATTCAACCCACAATGTGTGAGTGCGGCGAGCAAATCAGTTTCGCAAACCTTATGTCAAACATAGCTGCACTCTCACAATATCTATGGCAATGTTTGTGATTTTAGAACTTTTAGAAAGTTAAAAAATATCATTTTTTCTAGCCTATTTTAAGTTAATTTGGTATGACACTTTGAAGCTTTGCTCTCTGGAGCGTCACACTTTTCTATGTCTATATTATACCACAAACTATTAGAAAAGTTTAGAGAAAAGCGGAAAAACATTTCATTAAATCTTCTCTGTGGAATTTTTTCTGATAACTCTTCATGAAGGATCATTAATTATCAAGGCATATTATTTCAATTGAGCTTTCATTCTTTGCTAAAAATCACAAAATAAAACAGAATAAAGGGTAATAGGCTGTAATTATTTAGTGCCATTCATATCAAATTGATTATTTCCGATTTTATTTTAATCTTATTCAGTAGGGATTTTGCCCCCTTGCTGTACTATTTCCATTGAAATAATTTCTTCTCCCCTGAAACGCAAAGCTTAATTAAGAATCTCAATTCAGTCGAGAAATCCTCTAACTAGTCTTTGTGACTAGTCACATGACAAAAAGTTCCCTAACGACCCGGCAAGCTGAAACTTACCACGCGTGTGTGACCTGATATTCCCTCAGGGTTACAGTCTAGTTCAGTTCTTTCTGTACTTAATTAAAGCAGGAGTTCTTTCTTCCTTTCTTTTTCTTTCTACTTTTTTTCTATATATGCCCAAGCCTCATCTCTTTGATTCAAGATAACAAAAAGGCGTTTCTAATGGTAAAGCTATCGGTGAGTCATTGATATTGTATGTTGTGTTTTTTTTTTTAACTGGTAACGGTGCTTATAATAGGATTTGGTTTTCGTGCGTGTTGCTTAATTGTAATGAGTGTGGGAAAATTCAGGCAAATGATGAGCGCGACATCTATTTGTCAGGCCAGCTTCGGTTTCTGAAGGAAATAATAGGACCCAAGGAGGCTGTTGATTTATTTTTAATTGGTGTATAGTGTCGTAAGTTTTTGTTCTGTTTAACAATAACTGAAGTGAAGAGGAAAGAATTGCATTACGAAAGAATTGCTTTTTTGAATCGAAGGATAGTGGCTTGATTGACATCATAGTTCTTGTAAGGGTTATTTACTGAATGTATTATACTGCCGTATAGGGTGATAGCAATTGTTTATTAGAGTCATTACTATTCAGGAATATTGTCAGTTTGAGAAAATTTCGTTAATTTTAGGATTAGAAATTAAAATTACAATTTTGATTCAATAAATCAAAATTATATCAAAAGTCGAGTGAGACACCACGTGATAAGACGTCACCAGATGATACCACCTCTGGCGATAATAATTTAAATGAACTGAGCTAGTGATAAAACAGACCTCTACATTTGATAGGCAATAGGAGGACTGAATACTGAATCTAATAAACAACTGCTACTACCATATATCAATGAAAATATCAGTTAATCAGTAGTTATAAAATAATTACAAATAAAAAGTGAACCGAATTAATGACTCTAATAAACAACTGCTATTACCATATATCAATGAAAAATATCAGTTAATCAGTAGTTATAAAATAATTACAAGAAATAAATATAATAAATAACAGTAATTGTAGAGCAAATAAAATATATAGATTTTAATGCTATATTTACTTCATATATCAATGAAAAATATCAGTTAATCAGTAGTTATAAAATAATTACAAATAAAAAGTGAACCGAACCAAACAATAATAAATATAAAAACCAAGCAAATACTTTATTTTGAAACATATTGTGAGCTAAATGTCAACAAGGTAAAATAAGCTGCTTCATTAATTTATGTATCCTTAACTATAACCACCGAAGGAGAAGTCTTGCTGGACCTATCTTGCTTGTTCATTTATTTATGAATCAATGTACATTCGAATCAAGGGTAGTGACTTAATAATAGGGATAAACAATTGCTATTACCATATATCAATAAAAAATCAGTTAATCAGTAGGTATAAAATAATGCAGTTTCCTAGTGCCACCATAATTCTCAGAACAACCGAAGGGAAGAAAAAAGAAAAAGAAAAATCAATGAAAAATATCAGTTAATCAGCAGGTCCGTAACTAGGTCCTTTAGCTCCCGTGGCAAAAAACTGATCTGCGACCCTACCACTCAATATAGTGAGAATATATAAATACTTTTTTTCTATAACATATATTTAGAATGATCTCAAAATATTTTGTGAATTCTTAAAATGTTCCTAGTTGCTTTCAGGGGTTAAGTATATTTTGGCCGAATATATTTAATTTATTAATACTTAGAAATATTTTCGAACTCTCTAGAAGTATTATTTTGCTGACAAACTGGATAGTTTATTTGAGGGTAATATATTTTTATTTGTACATTTAATTTTCATTTAAAAAAATGATGATTTTCTAAATTTAAATTTAGTTTTAATAACTTTAATAAATTCAAAATTTTAAAACGAATACCCGCATTTATATAAAGACATATTAGATTATGTCCTTTTTCTTATCGATAATTCCGTTATTATATTTTTTTTCATAAGAATCTATAACAAGTTTAGTCTCTAAGAGCATTAAAAAAATAATAAATTCATAAAACTGTAATTTTTAAACGCATTGGATTTTAAAAATAAAAACCTGATTCTATAATAAAAAAAATATTTTTCAACATTTCCTTATTTCTATTGGGGCGAATCGTCTTCTTTCAGACCCCATTTTCTTCGCGGGTGTGGAGCCCTTATGACTGTGCGTCCATTGTAAATGCCACCTTTACGGCCCTGTTAATCAGTAGTTATAAAATAATTACAAATGAAAAGGGAACAATAATACAATACTACAATAATAAATATAAAATCAAGCAAGTACTTTATTTTAAGAGCATATTGTGAGATAAAAGTCAACGGGGTAAAATAAGCTGATTCATTTATTTATTTATAACTGTACATTCAAATCAAGGATATCGACTTGATTGACATCATAGTTCTTGTAAAGTTATTTGCTCGACGTATTATATTTCCGTACAAAAAAGAAGAAATTTTTAGTGTCATTGCTCTTCAAGAATACTGCCAGTTGGTGAAAATTTCGCTAATTCAGAATTCGTGGGCATAAATTTCGTAGTTTGATTTATTTGAAGAAGTTATCATATCAGTGGAAACCATCATTTGATTACTAATTATAAAACCCTTACAAATGAAAACTAAACCCAACCATAATAAACATAAAACTAAACAAATACTTTTTTCTGAAGAACACATTGGAGTCAACTGGGATAAAAAAAAAGATGTTTCAGTTATTTATGTATCACTTTACTTATGTCATTAGCCACTGAAAAAGACCTAAGGTAAAGAAACAGGATCACACAACAGTTACAGTTAAATCCACTGTCTGGGTGCTGGCCAAACAGTCGTCAAACTTAATCCAGAGCTGAAATCTAATACTGTTGTTTTACGAAGAAAGTTAATTTTATTTTCTTTGACTTATTTTTAACTCTTAGGCGGAAAAAAAAATATCTCCCTCTTTTCATTGAGTGTTTACATGATGCTGATAAAAAAAAATCTGCTGAAATAAATTTTTACACCATCTGGAATCATTAGGATTCGAGAAGGAGGATCTCTAACCCATTTAGCTAATGTACTCTGTTGCAGTTTGTATAATTTTTATAGAATTCCTTTTCGAAAATTTTTGATAATTAATAGCATTTTTAGCACAGTAATATATTGGTACTATTGTTATGCCCGAATGTACAAAAACGAATGTACATTTATTTAAAACCACACAACACACACACACACACACACACACACATATATATATATATATATATATATATATATGTACTAGCTAAAATTAATAAAGTTTCATCACTTTCATCTAATAATTATACAGTGTACTCCTCTTAATGTGATCGTGGTTAATGTTATCAATCGCTTATTGTTATCGAAATCACTTGATCCCGATTTTTCTCTATTTCTTTGTACGATTAAAATTATCGTTTTTATGTGATAGTTACACCGGTTAATGTTATCAGTTTTCGAATCTCACTTTAATTGGAAAAGGAATATTCGTAATGTATTCAACCGATTAATGTTTTAAGGAACCCATTTAAACAGAGCAAATTTCTTTTCAGAAGGAACCCCCTTCGCTGTTGTTTGAATTTTTTTTCCCTCTATTTCTTTGTACTATAAAAAATTATCGTTTAAAATTCTCCCGATTAATGTTATCTTCCTAAGCCCACATTTTAACTAGTATATTCCACAATGTATTCAGGGAAATATTTCTTTTCCTTCGCTGTTGGAATTTTTGGATCTCCCTCTCCATGAGGAGGAAGAAGTGGGAAGTTACACGGTACTATCTTATTACATGTACTAGTACTAGCAAAATGAATAAAGTTTCACCACTTTCATCTAATAATTAACAGCGTACTCCACTTAATGTGATCGCGGTTAATGTTATCAATCGCTTATTGTTATCGAAATCACTTGATCCATATTTTCTCTATTCATTTGTGCGTTAAAAATTATCGCTTTATGTGATCGTTACATCGGTTAATGTTATCAGTTTTCGAACCTCATTTTAACTGGCAAAGGAATATTCACAATGTATTCAGAAGGAACCCATTCTTTCTTTTCCTTCGCTGTTGTTTGAATTTTTGAAAATTCTCCCTCTTCAATCTAGGGATTTGGGGAATGAACAAAGGAGTGGGAGGTTACACGTTACTATCTTAATGTAACTAGCTAAAAATAAATAAAGTTTCATCCCTTTCATCTAATAATTATACAGTGGACTCCGCTTAATGTGATCGCTGTTAATGTTATCAATCGCTTATTGTTATCGAAATCACTTGGTCTTAAAATTATCGCTTTATGTGATCGTTACATCGGTTAATGTTATCAGTTTTCGAACCTCATTTTAACTGGCAAAGGAATATTCACAATGTATTCAGAAGGAACCCATTATTTTCTTTTCCTTCGCTGTTGTTTGAATTTTTGAAAATAATCCCTCTTCCACCTAGGGAAATGGGGAATGAACAAACGAGTGGGGTATTACACGTTACTATCTTAATGTACTAGCTAAAATTAATAAAGTTTCATCACTTTCATCTAATAATTATACAGTGGACTCCGCTTAATGTGATCGCGGTTAATGTTATCAATCGCTTATTGTTATCGAAATCACTTGATCCCGATTTTCTCTATTCATTTGTATGTTAAAATTATCGTTTTATGTGATCGTTACATCGGTTAATGTTATCAGTTTTCGAACCTCATTTTAACTGGCAAAGGAATATTCACAATGTATTCAGAAGGAACCCATTCTTTCTTTTCCTTCGCTGTTGTTTGAATTTTTGAAAATAATCCCTCTTCCACCTAGGGAAATGGAGAGAAAAAATAAAGGAGTATGTTACACGTTACTATCTTAATGTACTAGCTAAAATTAATAAAGTTTCATCACTTTCATCTAATAATTATACAGTGGACTCCGCTTAATGTGATCGCGGTTAATGTTATCAATCGCTTATTGTTATCGAAATCACTTGGTCCCGATTTTCTCTATTCATTTGTGTGTTAAAATTATCGCTTTATGTGATCGTTACATCGGTTAATGTTATCAGTTTTCGAACCTCATTTTAACTGGCAAAGGAATATTCACAATGTATTCAGAAGGAACCCATCCTTTCTTTTCCTTCGCTGTTGTTTGAATTTTTGAAAATTCTCCCTCTTCCACCTAGGGAAATGGGGAATGAACAAAGGAGTGGGGTATTACACGTTACTATCTTAATGTACTAGCTAAAATTAATAAAGTTTCATCACTTTCATCTAATAATTATACTGTGGACTCCGCTTTATGTGATCACGGTTAATGTTATCAATCGCTTATTGTTATCGAAATCACTTGGTCCCAATTTTCTCTATTCATTTGTATTTTAAAAAAAAAAAAATTATCGTTTTATGTGATCGTTATATCTGTTAATGTTATTTTCGAACTTCATTTTAACAGGCAAAGGAATATTCATAATGTATTCAGAAGGAACCCATTTTTTCTTTTCCTTCGTTGTTGTTTGAATTTTTGAATTTCCGAGAATTCTACCTCTTCCACCAAGGGAAGCCGAACGATGGCCGAATGGTAGAGTGCTGCTCTTCGGAACCGGAGTTCGTGGGTTCGAATCCCGCTGCTGGCATGGATGTTTGTAGCCGTTCGGAATCGGCTTTAAACTGTAGGTCCCGGTCTCATTAGCCCTCGTGTGCAAAACAGTAGATCGTAGCGCTCCAAACCAAACCAAAACCACCAAGGGAAAATGGGAAATGAACAAAGGAGTAAGTTACACGTTACTATCTTAATGTACTAGCTAAAATGAATAAAGTTTCATCACTTTCATCTAATAATTAACTGCGTACTCCACTTAATGTGATCGCGGTTAATGTTATCAATCGCTTATTGTTATCGAAACCACTTGATCCCGATTTTGTATATTCATTTGTATGTTTAAATTATCGTTTTATGTGATCGTTACATCGGTTAATGTTATCAGTTTTCGAACCTCATTTTAACTGGCAAAGGAATATTCACAATGTATTCTGAAGGAACCCATCCTTCTCTGTTGTTTGAATTTTTGAAAATTCTCCTTCTTCCACCTAGTGAAATGGGAAATGAACAAAGGAGCGCGGTTTTACACGTTCTTGAATTTTTTCAGAAATACGCAAACGCTCTTGGCGGTCAGTGGTTGTCAGATAATCAGAAGACAACACATTCTTATCGAAACAGAGAAGGAACATATTCACATTTTATGCCTTGCTCACTTACATGCAGCTTGTCGATATGGAAGCCAGAAAGCGGAATGATTTAACGTTAAAAGAAAAGATCAAAATTTTAAATCATTATGATAGGTTGAGTATGATTAAGAACAATGTATTCTTAAAAAAATTATCGACAATCAACAATTGATCATATATTTTAATTATGCATGCAATTCTTATGTTTTATGTTTATGTTATGTTTTAAAATATTCCATATAAGTAATTTGTGAGCAATTTTGTTTGTTCTTTTATTATTATTTGCAAATATAAGAATCTTTAAACAATTTAATTTTTAAACGTATAAAGACATAACCTTTGAGTTATTTCATTAGTACTAATCTGAAGTGAAGTTTATTTTAAGAAGTTGTAAAATGCAACCCCGTCTACAGAAATATGTATATATATATATATATATATATATATATATATATATATATATACATAGATAGATAGATAGATAGATATAGATATAGATATAGATATAGATATAATATACATAAACGCAGGGTAATATAAGTTGTGTTTTTTCATTTTGTTTTGAAATTTAGTAGGTGTGAATTAAAGTGGGGGGTAAATTTATCTAATTTTTCATATCGTTTATTGTTATCAATCGGTTATTGTTATGAAAATCACGGTGTCCCAAACTGATCACATTAAGCAGAGTCTACTGTATTTTATTTCGTTACAGTGATATACATTTTGATTAACATCCTTGAAGATCAATAAAGAAGAAAACTTAAAATTCAGATTGACACTGATAGAAATTACAGGTTTTATATAATGGTATCTGAATATTTGAGCTGTGTAATATAGACTTCCATTAATATCTTTACATCTCGCTGGAGGCTTAAGTATCTTTAATTACATCAACAAGTCAAATACTAATTTTTGCTGTCTGGAATCTTGCATGTTAAAAATAAGAACTGTCATTACAAAAAAAAAGGTTTTCAATTAACATCGATGAAATTTTTTTCTTCTTTTGGTATATTTATTTATTTATTTATTTATACTTTTTTCCTGATGCGGTCTTTGGTATTTCTTTTTATATTCATCGAAGTTCTATGAAAGAAAAAAAAATAATATTAGGATTTTATGCATACAAATTTTTTAAATGAAAAAAATGTGTTTCGTTGAAATTTGTTTTAGGTATAAAGAACAGCAAATAACAAAATTTTAAAAATTAATATTAAAATATTTTTACTAATAAGGATATTTTTTTATTAACTAATGAATTTTTAAAACTTTTTTCGATGTTTCAAAAGCGAGAAAATTTTTGAAGGCTGCCGAATTCGGAGAAATTCATTAGATGTTAAAAAATATATATAAGGCTTAAAAGGGTATAAAGTTATATTATTTATAAAAATATAACTATATTTTTAACCCTGGGGTCATGACAAAATTAAACACAAAAAGTGTTTTCTCAATGAAAATATATTATTTTAAAATCAGTTAGAACTTAAAACTGTCATAAAAACTTCTCTGTGAAAAAATTAATATAAATTAAATCTTGCTTTATTTTTAACAGTAACTTTATTTTTTAAACTTATAGTTTACTTTCAAAAGTAATATCAAAGTTAGCATTGTTCAAGTTGTTCGAAATCTCAAGAAAACCGAAGAACCTGGTTTAATTACATTACTTTAAGTTTAGATATATTCACCTCAGTTAATTATATAATAAAACTGTAATTATAAAAACTCTAGTAGAAATGTTAATGTAAATATATTCTTCTTTTATATTTTGAAGAACTTTTTCTTCGAACTTAATATTCGTACTCCAAATCTAATCATACTTCTAGCACCGTTGTTTTAGATGCTTGCAATCGATATAAAACCATAGTTGCTGGTCTAATTAATTCTCGTGAAATATAATGTTGGCTTTTTCAGATAGACAGCTAACATATATCCTTCTTTAAAACTTTTTCCACATTTTATATGTGAAAGGTTTTTAGCACTTTGTATCTTTAACAGATATAGTGTGAGATATGAGAAATTTTCACTGAAAAAAGTAATGAAAAATATTTATATGTAATAATGACTATCGATACATATAATGAATGAATCTGAAGAGCCACAGAGAAATATGCAGCTTTCGTCTACGTTAATCAATGGATAAAATATATCTTTTAGACGGTTTGCAATTGAACAGATCTTAAAGTAAATTTCCACAGGACAAAAACTGAAAATAATCTAGAATTAAGAATTATTGAATTCTCAAAAATAGATGAAAATATATTTATAAAAGTAATTTGTGAGCAATTGTTTGCTTTTTATTATTATACAAATATAAGAATCTTTAAACAATAATTTTAAACGTATAAAGACATAACCTGATTTCTTTTTCGTTCTAATGATAGTATATTTAGAAAGTTGTAAATGCAACCCGTCTATATAACTATTTATAGTATGATATGTATATATATATATATATATATATAATATATATATATATATATATATATATTATATATATATATATATTATATATATAATATATACATAATGTTATATATATATATTTAGATCGATAAATATTAGATAGATAAAGACTTATATTAAAATTTAACTGATCAACATAAATATAAATGATCTTTTAGTATAGTTATAAATGCTTTGTTCTTCTAAGTATCAATCATATTCTTATCTTTTTGTACAACGGAGCTTAAACAATTGTTTTAACGTTAATGGAAGTGTAAAATTCATACCAATTTCTAGTTTTTATTTTACAATTAACTGGGCTTATAGTTATATTTTTTCTGTTTTATATATATATTATATATAGTATATTATAAATATATATATATAAATATATAAATATTATATATATATATATATATAACGTCCGTCTATAAAATATTTCCATCGTGAGACTTATTTAAATAAACATTTTTACCTACCCAGTTATTTCAAAACAAAACAAGCTGCTTTGTGTGGGAATTTGAAACCAAATAACGCTTTAACGCTATTAACCATAATTATTTCTAAACGAATGGAAAAATTGTTTGCAATACGATGCTTAAAAGCGGGTTAGAAGAGTTTCCTAGCAAAATGTTAACAAAATTCTACTTGAGTTGTAAGTTATATGTTTCAATTAGTCTAGTAATGAATGATACCGAATGTTCTGCTGACGTGTGCAAGATTCATTTTTTATTTGTTCACTAAATCGTTGCAGAAAAAATGCATAAAAATAAATATTCAATAGTTGAGTGTGACACCACGTGATAAGACGTCACCAGATGATACCTCTGGTTGTAAACATTTAAATAAACTGTGTTGTGATTTACCCTACCCAGTTATTTCAAAACAAAGCAAGCTGGTTTTTGTCAGAATTTGACACGAAATAATGCTTTAACGCTATTAACCATAATTATTTCTAAACGCATGGAAAAATAGTTTGCAATACGATGCTTAAAAGGGTGTTAGAAGAGTTTCCTAGCAAAATGTTAAAGAGATTCTACCTGAGTTGTAATTTATATGTTTCGATTAGTCTAGTAATGAATGATACTGAATGTTCTGCTAACGTGTGCAAAATTCCTTTTTTTATTTTTTAACTAAACCGTTCCAGAAAAAAAGTGTATAAAAATAAATATTCAAAAGTCCAGTATGAAACCGCGTCACAAAAAGTCACCAGATGATACCTCTGGCGGTAAACATTTAAATAAACTGTGCTGTGCTTTACCCTACCCAGTTATTTCAAAACAAAACAAGCTGCTTTGTGTGGGAATTTGAAACTAAATAACGCTTTAAAGCTATTAACCATAATTATTTCTAAACACATGGAAAAATTGTTGCAATACGATGCTTAAAAGCGAATTAGAAGAGTTTCTTGGCAAAATGTTAACGAGATTCTACCTGAGTTGTAAGTTATATGCTTCAATTAGTCTACTAATGAATGATACCGAATGTTCTGTTGACGTGTGCAAGATTCATTTTTTATTTGTTCAATAAACCGTTCCAGAAAAAAAGGTATAAAAATAAATATTCAAAAGTCGAGTGAGACACCACGTGATAAGACGTCACCAGATGATACCACCTCTGGCGATAATAATTTAAATGAACTGAGCTAGTGATAAAACAGACCTCTACATTTGATAGGCAATAGGAGGACTGAATACATTGAAGTAGAAGAAATAAATATAATAAATAACATTAATTGTAGAGCAAATAAAATATATAGATTTTAATGCTATATTTATTTTTTACCTGCGTTGAATCCAAGTAATCAGTGCTCGCATAGTTATAAGCATTAATTCGATATATGGAAGTTAATTAACTATAATCACCGAAGGAGAAGTCTTGCTGGACCTATCTTGAATGCATAATGATGAGACTTCAAGAAAATTTCAGGATTTTTAAAAATAACATCATTACATTTCGAAGCTTTCCCCTAAAGAGCAGTTTCCTAGTGCCACCATAATTCTTCTCCGTGAATTTTATTGTACCCCACAAAAACATAAATCAGCGAAATTGAATACCTTTTTTAGGCATTAGATGCGATAAAGAAAAAAGAAATCAATGGCAAGAACAACCGAAGGGAAGAAAAAAGAAAAAGTAAAGACGCGCTAGACAAAGGGGTGCTCGAGTTATTGTAACGCATTTAAATTATTACAGAGTCGTCTCCAAAAATTGTCCACTCCCTTTTATAGCTTTTGTTTCATTTCGGCTTCCAATTGCAGATGGCGGATGCTAGATAAGACGCGAAGTTTTCTAGAAGAATAATGGGCTGGAAACGTACTGTTAGAGAGATAAGATAAAACATCTTTTTCCGCTTTTGTTCTAAAACGGCAACTCTAAAATAATTTAAACAGAAAGAATTTTTTTTATTATTGTTATTATTATTATTATTGTGTGTGTGTTTTATTTTCGTCGATTTCTATCTTTTTTTCTTGCGAATATTTATCTTCTACTCTCAGTGAAATATTCGAAAAGACACACAATGAGGAAAAAGAGGAGAGGGACTCCTGAATAACTTTTTAGAACGCATTTATTTTGAAATATGATGTCAGTGTGTTTTATCACCCTTTGTGCAGTGCTGGCCTTTTTCACCTCTTTGCTTTCAGGGGTTAAGTATATTTTGGCCGAAAAAAAAATGGTAATAGTTACCATTACACCGGTCGCGTTTGTCATTTATTACACATTAGGACCATTTCCAAGCATTTGCCATAGACGATAGGATGATTGATATGAATCATAACCCAGAAAGTATCAGCTATTTGGAAGTGAAATGCGAAACTTTTGTATTATGCCCTATGCTTTATATCGATTATTCTGTTTCTTCATTTATCGATAATTTTTTTACTTCAAACGTATGCTAGTTTTAAGGAAATAGAAATAATAATAATTTAAATTACTCCTGTCAGTTTTTCCCTCTTTGCTTCCATGGTTGAAGTATATTTCGCCCCAAAAATATGGTAAAGTTTATCATTGCACTGGTCGTATTTGTCATTTATTACGCATTAGGACCATTTCCAAGCAATTTGCCATAGACAGGATGGTGATTTATATATGAATCATAGCCCAAAAAGTATCAGCCATTTTATTGTTTGGAAGTAAAATGCGAAACTTTTATATTATTCCCTTTGCCTTATACCGGCAAGTCTGTTTTCTTCATTTAACTATAATTTTCCCAATACCATCATTTGCTGGTTTTCATGAAATCAAAATTTATAATCAATTAAATTGCTACGGGCCATTTTCACCTCTTTGCTTTCCGGGGTTTAGTATATTTCGGCCAAAAAAAATGGTAATAGTTACCATTAACGGGTCACGTTTGTCATTTATTAAATATTAGGACCATTTCCAAGCATTTGACATAGTAGACAAGATAAGTGATATGAATCATGACCTAAGAAGTATCAGCTGTTTGAAAGTGAAATGCGAAATTTTATATTATGTCTTTTACCTTATATCGATAACTATATTTTCTTCATATATCGATAATTTTTCCACTTCAGTCGTACTCTAGTTATAACGAAATTGAAATTAATAATTATTTAGATTAGTTCCGACATTTTCACTTCACTGCTTTCAGGGATTATGTATATATCGGCAAAAAATTATCGTAATAGTTATCATTACACTGCTCATATTTGTTATTTATTATGCATAACAGCTGGTTCTAAACATTTGCCATAGACTATAGGATGATTGAGTATGAACAATAAGCCTGGAAATATCAGATATTTCGAAATAAAACACGAAACTTTCATATTATGTCCTTTTTCTTATCGATAATTCCGTTATTATATTTTTTTCATTTATTCACATTTTTCCCACTTGGATTGTATGTTAGTTTTAAAAAAATCCAATTTAATAATCCATTTAATTGAAAGATTTCATTTCCCTTTTTTTTTAAATATTCGATATCTGTCAAGAATTCGTGGGCATAAATTTCGTAGTTTTACGTATTGTTCTTTTATTATTACCATCGAAATGTCTCCAACTTCTGTTGCTCAGTTTCATTGATCTGAAGTCTGAGACTTGAGCAGGGCTGGATTTTATTAATTTTTAAAGAGTGAGAACTCAGATCACAATATCACATTAAAAGCGTATGAATTTGCTTTCATTGGATTATTACGATAATTGGATTTTTACGGCTAATTATATAAGTGGAAGTGCAATAATTCTTTTGTAACAATGTCATTAGCATTTTGAAAGATTTAAATTTTTTGAACAGAATATAGATAAATCTTTTTATATTCTGTATAGCTTAGCATTGTTGCACACACACACACACACACACACACTGCACACAGCACAACACACAACACACACACACACAAATATATATATATATATATATATATATATATATATATATATATATATATATATATATATATATATATATATATATATATATATATATATATATATATATATATATATACATATATTATATGATATATATATGTATATTTGTATATAAATATCTATATTATATATATATATATTTGTATATATTTGTATATATATGTATATATATATATGTATGTATATATATATATATATATATATATATATATATATTATATATATATATATTTATATATACTATATCTATAATACAAAATACTAATAAAATTTTAATTTATAGTATTTAAACTTGATAGCACATCTGGTAATATTTTCATTTCAAAAAATGATCTGGTTTTATTGCCAATTAATTACTTAAGAGTCAAATTTTGGCTTTCAAAGATTAGAGTTTGCTGTTTATATATTTGTTATTATTATTATTATTACTAATTATATATTTTAAATTTATACCCATCCATAATCAAAACTACATAAGAAATAAGTTTTCTGGTCATTTAAATTAATACCAATCTGGTGATAATTATATCTCAAACATTTTCTAGTGTATCCCTAATTAATTACTTTGGGTTCAGCTGTTGGCTTCAAAGAGTACAGTTTGTTGTTACAGACATTTATTAACATTCTTATTATTATTACTTTAGACATTTAAGATTGCCCTAAAATCTATATTCGAAACCACATAAGAAATACAGTTTCTTGCATTTAAACTTAATATTAATCTGGTGATAATTTCATCTCCAATATATTTTCTGGTATATCCCTAATTAATTACTTCGGGTTCAGCGTTTGGCTTCAAAGAATACCGTTTGTTGTTACAGACATTTATAATTATTCTTATTATTATTACTTTAGATATTTACGACTTCCCTACCATCTATAATCAAAACAACATAAAAGTACAGTTTCTGTCCTTTAAACTTAATATTAATCTG
>CM063501.1:133622567-133666374 GCA_032207245.1 Pardosa pseudoannulata
AGATCACTGCGTGTGAGCCGTATTTATATTAGCCACATAAGTGGCTAACTCCTCACGCCGCGTCACTCTCAGTAAAAGAATCCCTAATTAAAATCTCTTAAAATTAATCTACATTTTAAATCCTGACATACATATACATATACATAAATATATACACATTAATAAAGGCTTACATGAAGTTTTGTTTAATTTCGACAAACAATTTGCATTGTAGACGCATACAAAATCTTAACCAAATATCCTTAATTCATAAATCTGTACATCCTAAGTAAAATGCACAATGCATATATTTTAAATTAAATTTTTGCATATTTACGCCTTATTTGTTCACCTCTTTAATGTGTGTTTTACATAAAATTTACAATTTCTTCTAATTTGATATTATTAATTAAGATTTTGGCATATCCATGTGTGTTCCGTTCTCGTGTTTATTTGGATAACAGCATTGTTTTCTATAATTAAGAGATTTGGCGAATTCAAAGAATCTGTATCAAGCAACATAATTTCCAGGAAAAGACTCCGCATTTGGACATGAAACGTGATTTATACTAACATTTACGGATTTTTAATAAATCTTTAAAAAGCCGAAAATAGTTTTCAATCTAATTATATTTAATTAAATTATTATTGAATTGAAATTCTTAGTCATCGTTTGAAATATTAAATTCATACTGCATTCATTACTCTGTCCGATTCCTTAAATAGTATATACATGCTTAAATACCTTAGTATAAAAGAAAAAATAATTTGAGTAATTTGAAAAGAAAAAAAATCATCTTTATTCGATATTTTTTAAAACTATTTTTCATATAACAGATAAACAGCCTTAATTCCTCTTTAGAAAAAAAAATGGACGCAATTAAACTTGCTTTATTGCAGTTCATTTAATGCAATTCGAAAAGATAAAAAAAAAATCGATATAAATACTTAAAATATACTGAAGTTAATTTATGATATTTCTTTCGATTTTTAAACTTCCCTTTGATAATTAATCTTATTTTTTTAAATCGTGCAACAAAATCACGTATAAGAAATTGTCGCTTTAAATACGCCTTTCATTAATCACGAGGATTTATTTTTAAAATAGTCAAAAGAATGATTATTTCCTTGATTGAAACTAAATGGGAAAATTAAAATTATATTTACTGCGCTAAAAAGTTTTTGCACTTTGATTAAGTTAAATTTATAAATAAATAAATAAACGGACAAACACAATAGCGTATCAATTAAAAAAGGGAAGAAAAGCTAACATCTGGTTACATTTGAAGGAAATAATAATAATAAAATTTCTCTTTTTTTTCACGTTTATGATTTTATTTATTCACTCTTTAATAAATATGTTCAATAAAAAAAATTAAATTTTCCTTTATTTTTCAATTGCAAACAAAACAGCGCAATTGTCAAAAATGCAGTTTTTGAAATCTATTTCCTTTCTAATTTAGGAATCAAATCTTAATATTAGCAAAACTTTAATTAAAATACTTTATTGAATAGTAATTTGTTTAGAAAATTTTTTATACGTGAATTAATTTTTGATAGGAAAAAAAATACATTGTCAAGAAAACCTCTATTTGGAAAGAATTAACTACTTCCAGGCACTTTTCATTGTTTCAATAGTATAGTATAGATAAAAATAATTGCCTCTGGGACATTGCAAAGCAAAATTATCCATTTAACTCTAATATTGTATGACTCGTGAAAAGTTGCTTGTTGCATGTTCAAAAATATCAGCCCAGTAATGTTCACTAAATTTTTTCTGATCTACCTTTTTAGTCAATTGAGGATAATATTTGGAAAAGTCTAGATCTAAAAATTTTTACACATATCTACATATGGGTAAATAGATAAATAAATACAAAGGTAAATACAAAATCTCTCTTTTAAGAACTTTCGAAATAATTGATAGTTCTAAGATGATTTCATTCATTTTGTTATAGATTACAGAATTATTTTCATATAATTTTAATTCAAAGTGTTTTTTTTTCTGTGTGTGTTTAAAAAAATGGACTGAATTATTGAAATATTAAAAAAAATTTTCAGCTATTTTTCAGATATTTGTTAAAATAAGAATTATCTCTCTTCTTTTTACTTCTTTGTATGAAGTAAAAAAAGTATTGCAATCGCAAAAAGTTTAAGTGCTCATATTTCAACGGAAGTTCTTATTCCAACTATGCTTCAATCATTTTTAGCATGCTTCACTGTTGCGTCTGTACGTCCGTACCAAGAAAATTTAAATTTTGAAATTCGAAATATTCATTTTTACCATCCTTGAACCCATTTTGGCTCTTTTCTTTGTGACGTTTGTACTTACGTATGTATATACCGTAGCATGTAGTAGAACTTTCTTGTATTTAGAACTCATTATAACATCTAGTTTTGCCCCTCCTCTTTTGACTGCAACCTGCTCTCTATGTAACAAAAACATTCCCATATAACAAATATTAATATGGCCAGTCGCTGACTGCAACAATATTGCATTACATTTATACTACAGTAAAAGATACTGATATATTCATATGCAGTTGAAACAAAGCTTCTAAACCCCATTGCTGATGCAGCATAAAAGTAGCATTATAATCTAGAAACATTCCGACTTACGATGCTTTGATTTGGTTTTAAAGCACTAAGGTCTACCGACTGTTTTGTTACACGAGACATAATGAGACTGTAAACTACAGCTTAAAGTGAATTCGGAACGGTTATGAACATTTATGCTAACAGTGGGATTTAAACACATGAACTACGGTACTGAAGAGTATACCTTACCATTTAGCCATCTCTCATTGAACTCTTGATGAAATATTGATAAAATATCTATTTAGCAACAAAAAAAAGCTCAATATAATCGTATTGGTAGACTCTAGTTGTTGTAATAAAATTTGAACTTTGATGATTGATTGATTGAACTCAGATGATTTCACTCATTTAGTTGAAACTGAGAAGAAATATTTTAATGTAATTTTAATTAAAATTGCTTCTCTTGGTAATAATAGGTTAAATTATTAAATTATTACATCCACCGAAATTTCAACGACTTTAAGTAACAACTTTCCCTTTTATCCAAAAAAATAAATGAATGGTATATTACTACTGTAGTAGTAATTAGAGTAATTGGTACTCGTTTTAAATAAAATGTGAATCAATTTAAATGTACATACATAATAGGTTAAATGTAAATGTATAATAGGTTAAATTACTAAATTATTACATCCTCCCAAATTTCAACGATTGTAACTAACAACTCTCCCTTTCATCCAAAACAATAAATATCTGCTATATTACTACTGTAGTAGTAATTAGACTAATTGTTACTCGTTTTAAATAAAATGTGAATTAATTTAAATGTACTCCTACAAAAACATCCCAGAAAATGCAAGGTAATTAATTGAATCGAACTGCAATTCAGTGGGAGTTGGTAATTAAAATCATCTGAATGTTGCCTTAAGCTTATCCAATCCGAGGAGCATTTGCAGAACTAAATTAAACATGTACTCAGATTGAAATTAAGTTTAATCTGGATTTCCTCTATATTAATAGATAATTTTTATGCATGGATTATTCTTGTAGCACATTGCTCTGAATATGAAGTAAAAAAGGTTTTCGGTTATGTAGTCTTAATTAATAAAACTAATTGAATTAAATTCGGGAATCATGGCTGATTAAACCTGTATATTACGTTTAAATAGGATGGTTATAACAGTTATAATATATGTGCTGAAAGTGTAGATTGTTAGTATGTTGTCTATAATTGCAATTTATTAAATTAAGTGTTAATCAATATTATAAATTATACAGTATTTTATAGAATGGTAAACTTATATATGATTCATAATTCTATCAACCATATATATATATTATATATATATATATTAAGGATATATATATAATGTATAGTTTATAATTATATATATTTTTTATTAATGAATATTCATATGTACAGCTATTGTATATATACTATATTTACATATATATATATATATATATATATATATATATATATATATAATTATATATATATATATATATATATATATATATATATATATATATATATATATATATATATATATATAGCATATACATATATATATATATCATACATATATATATGTCATATATATTATATATAATAATATTATATACATATATACATATATATATATATATATATATATATATATATATACATATATATATATATATGTACATATATACATATATACACACACACACACACACACATATATATATATATATATATATATATATATATATATATATATATATATATATATATATATATATATATATATATATATATATATAATATATATATATACATATATATATACATATATATATACATATATATATATATATACATACATATATGTATATATATATATGTACATATATACATATATATACACACACACACGCATATATATATATATATACTGGTATTAATATATACTTTTTATTATTATTATCATTATTCTTAATCTGAACATGTTAGACAATTTCATAAATTATTTTGGATATAAAATTATAAAAATAATTTATACTTCTTCTCTAGTGAAAAATTAAAGCTGAAGGAAAATTTTCATTACTTACACTTAGTCCGCACTTGTTTATTGATACCATGCTTTCTGTGTGGTTAAGATAGATTGTAAGTTGCTTAATCTAATCATTTTTTATTCAATTTAAATTTATTTGTTGTCCTTCAGTTAAAAAATTCGAATATTAATTCAAACGAAATTATATTCTGGTAATACCTTAAGCAAACAGTAATCTGCTTGTTTTGTGTATGTTCTTTAAGATTTAAAATCTAATTCTGTTGTTTAACATCGATTAATTTCCCTACAATTGTCAATATCTTGCGGTAGTATTATTTAGCTTTGAAGTAATTACTACAAATCTTGAAAATTAAAAGTGAATATTTTCACATTTAAACCTATCTATTTCCATATCTGCTCTTATACAATATTTTCTCAATGATTTAAGTTTCGTCCTGATTTACTAACTCTAGCCATTTTTTTCCCTTAAAATGTATTTGGCGTCACTCTCCTAACAATTTTTACAATTAATTCAAAACAAAACTCTCCGATAATTCCCTGAATCGCTGATTACTTTGTGTATGTCCTTTAGGATTTAACGCCATGTCCTGTCAATAAACGTGGATTAACCCCCTCTAATCACAAAGACCTTGCAGTAGTATTATTGAGCTCTGATGGAATTACTACAAGTTTTAAAGCCAAACAAAATGAAAGTTCTGGCATTTATACACGCACATCTGGATAAACCAGTAATTTGGCTTCTTTTCTGCCCTTCTTTCGTGAGTTGAACTGTTATGAAAAGGAAACTCCATGAAACAAAATTTAGCGGAATAAAATGTTTAATAAGTGGTTTGAGATATTGATCGTTGTATTATATGTAATCAAAAAAATAAGTTAAATAATCTTCAATACTAAGTAACTTTTGCTGTGATTTTTAATTCAAGTTTTTTGCTTCAGCTAAATATTAAACGTCTTATTATAGAGTAATAATCTTCATCGAAAAAAAATCTGTTTTTATTCTATTTACAAGAAAAGGATTTTTTTAAATGTAACTAGTAATCCAAGAGTATTAATTTCATTTATAATATGTCGTTATTATTTAGAAATTACTGATATTTTGTAAATGAGTTCTTATGTAGATTCATATATTATATTACTAATGCTAATGGTAATAATCAGTAAAGGAAAATTTCGACTGAAGAGAGTTCTAAACTTCGAATGTATCAATCAAATAAAATTCAATGTCTGTACTTGTGTTTGTATAAGTAATTCCCCTACACACTCTATTAAAAAGGTAGCACTAAATATTTAGCTGCACGATTTCGTAATGTCTATTTTTCTATCTTTAACTTATGAGATCATTTGGGTTTTTTATGTTTTCTCGTTTAGTTTTCTTATTACAATTACTTTTTACAACAATTAAGTCATAGTTATTTTTCTAAAAATCACTTAGTCACATATGAGTTCGGTTTTTTACGGTCTCAATTGATATCACTGTAAGTCACAGTAAATGTTTTTTTTTTCTAATGCGGTTTGCCTAAAAATAAGTTAGTCCTCTATGATTTTTTTTCGTCTCAAGTGATATCTCTGTAAATCCTAGAACAATCCTATTTTCTAATGCAGTTTACCTAAAAATAAGTTAGTCCTCTATGAATTCGGTTTTTTTTTTCGTCTCCACTAATATCTCCGTAAATCATAGAACACGCCTATTTTCTAATGCATTTGAGCAAGAAATAACTTAGTCATACAGGATTTGGATTTTTCTCTGTCACAATGGATATCACTGATGTCATTGTAAATGTGGATCCTTATTCAGTATACTGTCTTCTTTTCTTAAAAGAATATACATAACTGTAAATATTTCTTTACAATATATTGTAATGCACAGACAATGAGCTTACAATAATTTCATAAATGTTAATTGTACAGCAACTTCAAAAAGTTTGAGAACCATTGTTCTAAACAGTTACAACCAAAACAAGAGGTACAATATCCGCCAGTGTTTCTTAAAGCATTTTCTACAGTGCCACTTTAAATACTTATAAACTGTGTGTAATTTAGACGTCGTAAGCATGGTAAGTGTCTATGGATGAGCTAAGTAAATCAAACAAAAAATATCATAAGTAAGTCTCGCTTATGAATTAGTCTATCATACCATTCCATCACATTTAAGCACTGGAATTTAAACGGGCGCAACAAAAGCAGGTGTATTCTCACAAACAAGGTATTGAAATACCCTAAGAATTATTAACTACAATCCAACTTCAAAAAGTTTGAGAACCATAGTCCTAAACAGTTACAACCCATACAAGAGGTACAATATTCTCTAGTGTACCTTAAAGCATTTTCTTCAGTGCCAGTTTAAACACTTTTAAACTGTGTGTAATTTAGACGTCGTACGCGTGGTAAGTGTCTACGGATGGGCTAAATAAATCAAACAAAAAAAATAAAATAAATAAGCCTCGCTTGTGAATTAGGCTACCATCCCTTTTATCATACCTTTCCATCACATCTAAGCACTGGAATTAACACGTGCGCATAACAAAAGCAGGTGTATTCTCACAAACAAGGTATGGAAAAACCCCAAGTGACTAGCCCTCGGAGAAGAAGGTGAACGACTGTCCAAACTTGTTCATTCATGGAGGAAAAGAAATAATGGACTGGGAACGTAAAAGACGTTAGAGGGGAGGGGGGGGGGAATTCTCCGGTTTTTATGAATGAAGCGCTCGTGGGCCGCCCTCGCTCATTTGCATGTGAGGAAGGGGCGTAGGGCCTGGATGCAAGCGAGGGTGTAGCTAGCGCCCCGGGCCATCATTCACGCAGCACGTGTCCCATCGGAAAACCGCCCCCGCGATACGCCTGCCTCGCTGTTATCTGTTGAACTCCTACAGAGGTAGATGGGGAACAATATAGCGATAGATGGGAATAACTCGGAGGGCCCGTCTGAGGTGTTATATCAGAGGTTTATTGGCGAGCTATTTGGCGGCTGAGATAATGCGTTGTGGGTCATTTTCTTGGAGGCTCAAACCTGTCATCAGGTTTGTTCTTTATTTCTTTTTTTCCCTCCCTTTTATTATTTTGATAAAGAGGGAGTTGTGAGACGTAAAAGAGTGCCTCGGGAATGCATCACACTAAGTGGGGATTCTTGATTTGTGTAAATTAGGTAGGTTGATGACGCAATACAAGTTTAAGTCAGGGATGATAGTGTTCTTTTTTAAGGAAACATAGAACATTCAAAATTAATTAAGTTCATTGTTAACAGGTCTAATTGGAATTTAAATCTGTATTTATCAAAATATTTATGTATAGTGTAAAAATTTTAAAGTAATATATTAATTATTATTTTATATGTATTAATCAATCATTGTAGCATTAAATGTAACATCATACAAAAAATACTCGATGCCCATTTCTTTACACATATATTTTGTATTTCTTTTTTTAACATTTTTATTTAGATTTCTTTTCTCAATGGAAATTGCGCAGCTATCTTGAGCGATAGCGAAAGAAGCAAAGTTTACGATGATTTATCATCACGAAGAAGAATTGTAAATCCATTACTTTTTCAACGCATGCAGGTTGACGTCTGATTAGGTTTTAAGTACAAAATTGATTTTTAAGCCTCAAATTATATTAATATAAATAAGTTTTTAATTCATACTATTTAAGCTAAATGTTTATATATACATACATACATACACACACACACATATATATGTGTGTGTGTGTATACACGTTGTACGCAGTTATAGCATGTGTCCACTTTATCACGCATTGTTATATGTAAATAATTAGCGGACTCTATTATATATAATCATCGACAAGTGATACAAGGTAAATAATTCTGTCAAAGAATTCTGTCAGTGTTCTTTAAATATTCACCAAACACCCACTTAGTAATTATTGGTTTTTTTTTCTTAAACTGTCTGCCATTTTTACGTTTTGTACCATTTTCTATTCTCGTTAACTCACAAAATAAATTTTTATTTCATTTTTTATCTTGTACCTGTACTATCAGTCTATAAGTATATATAGATCGTTATTATTGCAGTGTTCAGTTTGATAAATTTTTACAAATTTTTCTTTACTCGATTTAGCAGAAAGCAACTGTAGTCAATTATTTGATTTTTCTCTTTTCCTTTCAGCAACTTCTTAATAGAAAATTTTAAAAATTGGTATTGATTAACGAGGGAAAAGTCTTTCTTTATATTTCTAACAGAATAAATTTTCTTCTGTCGTGTTACAAAAGTTTACTTTAGCACTCTTTTATTATCACAAATTTTATTAAATAACTATTTCACCTTTCATCTCGAATAACGGAAAACTGTTGCAATACGGAATTAACTTTTTTTTGTTTTATTCCTATATTATTTTTCATTCGAATAATTAAAGAAAATTAATTTTTCTCTGGCTTTAGCGAAATGAAGGTAATGTGTGCGCCTTCACACTCTTTTTAATACGTTTAACTTTTTTTTGTATTACGTAATAAATTTTATGGTTACTGAATTTGATTAAAATTATTTTGTGAATTCTTTACCTTCGGCTGTCTATTTCAAAAATTAATCTTCTTTATAAACTTTTTTTTCCTCTTTAACTGGAATTAAAGATCAATATTGCAGATTTAATGAATGACAGGAAAATTAAGTAATAGATGGTTTTAAGTGAGATATTATATCTGAGTGCAGATTGGAAATGCATTAATAAATGCTTCATCTTTCAATACATTTCTTATGAAACATTCTTCATTATTGTATTTCTGGAGATTTTAAAAAGTAAAAGGAGTTTTTTCCTGGTTAAAAGGTATTGATTAAAGATAAAAATATCGAAGTTAATATTTAATCGGAGTTTTTTTTCCTTTCAAATATATAAAAGCATAAAAATAAATCAGAACAAGAGCAAAAGACTCTTATACGAATAGATACTATAATCAAATGGCAAGAAAAAAAATGGCAAAACATTATTTTCTACCCAACCGTAATTTTCTGTATAGGAACACAGTTGGGCTGTACTAACTAAAAATCTCATTTCAACAAAGGGTTCTTAAAAGATTCTCTCCCTGTTTTTCCTTTACTTCTGACGAGGGTTATTTCAGATAACTATTGAAATTCAATAACTGCATGACTTTGTTCAAAGCAAATCACACTTGCAAATCTTGTAACACTTGAATTCGGGCACGCACACATGCCAAAAAGGTAGGGAAAGGAAGAAAAAAAAACACAAAAATTGAAAGACAAAACACATTGAATTCGGAAGTTCCTATTGAAATGGAAATTCAATACCCTGAACTCCAAAAAGAGGGAAGCGAAGAGATGGTATAAATGTATGTATACTGAAGAGATAGAAACACAAGAAGAGTTAGATATTCGGGGATAAGTTTTTCATCATTATTATTTTTTTTCGAATGAATTTCGGTAAATTAAGAGTCTTCGATCGCCGGTTGAAATAACTTGGCGTCAATAATTTACTGCAATTCACTCCACGTAAAACTGAATGCTAATTTTTCCAGATCTTATATATTTGTCCCCTTTGTTGGGTTTGATTTATTTTCATAGAACATTTCCGACTGCAGGGAGGATAAAACACTTTTATCAGAGTATAAATTAAGCATTCTTTTTTCTTAGTCTTTCGTCATTTACCGCCTTCTTCCACTTTTTTTCTCCCTCAAATTCATTACGTGATGACGAGGTAGAATATAAATTTCGACGCTAATTTCCAACATTTTGGGGAGTAGTATTTTTTTTTTTTCAAGCTACCCGTCTTCTATCTATATCTGTTTGTTGATCGATATCTCGCCTTTTTCTTTTCTTTTGTTTATCGTTGATGTTTATCTTTTCGCCTTATGTCTCCAAATTTTGTAACAGCACGCTTAGAAAATGGTATTCTAACTAGTATTTAAAATTCTGAAAGAAAAAAGGGGAAGGTGATTGATGATAGAATTATGGGATAAAGAGATTTTTTCCCCAATTAAGACTCTGATCTTTTCATTTGATTTATAAATTATTCAGATGAATCGCAAAGTGTTTAATATTACATTATTTACTTTGTGATTTAAATAGTTAATGCAGTGTTTACTAAAAAAATTGGGGCATGGTGTAATGCATAGTTTTTATTTTATATATTTGGAGGAGTTCATTGGAAATCAATATTTTAGACTTAAATCACCATTAGTGAAGTTTTTAATATCCCATTAACTATTTCTTTATAATGAATAGTCAGTAATGTATGTATATAATTTTTTGCATGGAACTATTCTTTCAGTTTTACGTCACCTGTGATCTTGATTCACTCGAATATAATGCTTGAACCATTCGTATCTCATTTTCACACTTATAAAACTAAAGAATAGTACAACCATAGTTGTAAAACTCCTAATGGCAGAGTGCGAAAAACATTTCATATCTATAATTTCATACCTATAATAAATTTCATATCTTGGATGTAAATGAATGGAAAGTTGAATTTCTCCTTCATTACATTCCGTAAAATCATATTTTTTAAAACTTTCTAGAACCTTAGAAGTAATTGAAAAGAAAAATTAAATCCGCGACTCCAACTTGTTTATAAACCAACTCAAAAAATAAACAAAACTTCCTATTTTCCCCCTAGACTAGCCTTTGTTATACATGCAATGTTCTGGCAAGAAGTGTTTGATCCATGAAGACTGTTTCGAGATATTTTCCTAATAAACTAACATAATATTACAATTTTTGTAAGAAAATCATAGTTAATTCATTTTACTCGTTTTTAAGTTAGACAAATTATATTTCAAGCAGCACAAACAAAATCGTTTCATGATCGTTAAAATAGTTTAAGTTACAAAAAAAATGTTCAAATTTTAAGAAATGTCAGTTTCGTGGTAGATTTTCCGGAGAAATGTAATCTTCATATGATATATTATTTGTTTTTTATTTTTTTCCCATTAAACAAGTAAAGTATTTATTTTCAGATGCATAACTTAATAGTCTGTAAAATTATTTTGCTACCCAAAAATTAGGTCTCATTGAAAACGATCAATATACACAAATTTTTAACTAAATATTTTTATTATTTATTTAGATAGGGAACAAAACATATCTCTGTCATATAATCGCAAACAATTGCTATATTCATGAAATATCTGTCTTTATATTCATCAAAAAAGTAAAGAATTATCTTTTGATACCTTGAAACCCCTCAACGGGCAGCCTGCCATCATGGGTGTAATTATTTATTTTTTTTTATTTTATTTTTTTTTTAAATACTGCGCTGGTGAATTTCCTCTATTTTGAATGTATGTATATTAAATTATTTGTATATGTTTTTTCTAAAATATAAATAATATTAAACCTTAATGAATAGTATTATCATAATAGATTATATAGAAGTAATGTAATTAATTAATGTAACTTCTTTTATTCATGGGATTTAGAATAGCAGTCTAATGTCATAGTTTAATAGTAATGCATTAATATGTGGACTGTTGTACTCCTCATATTTTAACTCCCTGGTTTTATTTATCCCAATCCAATGACAGTACTAGTAGCTAGCTTCACTGGCGGCTATGTTGCCTAGCAGAACTTTACTTAGAATTGTAGCATGAGCTGTTCCTGCTATCTGTTGTTTCTCTTATATAAAGATTGTACAGTACCAAGATGTGTTTATTGAATAGATCATATCTTTGAGAAACAATCCTTTTGTTTAAGGATGTTTGTATGTGAAGCTAATGAGACACAATACCATTAACCCTTTGTTTTTTATTTCCACGTTTTGCTTCATTTTCTTTCTCATAATCAACTTCTATCCTTTCTCTGTCTCTCTCTTTATATATGGGCTTGTGTTTGTGTGTGTATGTGTGCATATTTTATATCCTACGAATGCGGAGGGAGTACTTGCTTTTATTAGCATATTTACATTCCACTCATTTTTAGCCTCTTTCATTATAGCAGTACCATATAGATAGGGCAATATAGCTGCCTATAAGGGGACAACACAAATAGGTCCAACCTTTACTCGACTATCAAATCTAATCCCATTTGATGGAAGCACAATACCCTACATACTGTATAATCTGAGCGACTGGTGTGTATCTGTATATATATAAATATATATAGTAATATATATATATAGTAATATATATGATCTATATATATATATATATATATATATATATATATATATATATATACCCTTGGTTTTTTATATATATATATTTTCTTTCTATAATCAATTCTAGATATATATGTATGTATATGTATATATATATATATATATGTATACCTATATATGTATGCTTATATATATATATATAATATACTTAATTTATATATATATACATATATATACACATTATATATATATTATATTATAGCACATAATACTATGTCCGTTTTATAATATATATAGTATAAGGGGATATATATATAATATATATATACATATCCCATATATACATATATATATGTACATATATATGTATATATAAATACATTTATTTTATATATATATATAATATATATATATATATATATATATATATATATATATATATATATATATATATATATATATATATATATATATATATATATATATTATATACTTATATATATATATAATATTATATATATATATATATATATATATATATATATATATATATATATATATATATATATATATATATACTATATATATATATATATATATATAGTATATATATATATATATATATATATATATATATATATATATATATATATATATATATATATATTTATTCTAAACAAATTTTATAACAGAATTATAATACTTCCAGTCTAGTGTTGTCCATCCTCTCAACAGAAAATAAATTTCACAAGTTCACGAAGAGTCGCGTGTGTACGAATATCTCTACATATTCATTCTCTGAATAAATTTCAGTAAATTAAAACTGTACTTTGACCGCCAGCAGGTGGCATTGATAATTTTCAACATTTCTGCTCACGTAAAGGATGATGCTAATTTTTCTTCATATACTGCCGGTGGTTCTTTGTTTAATTTAATTGCTTTTCACATTACGCTTTTCTTTTTTTTTCTCTTTCCTTCTTTTTTGTTATTTGTTTATATTCTTCTCTTTGAGGTAAGGGAGTCGGAAATTCTCCTTTTCTCCGAGAGATAAATTAGGTATTTTTCCATTGGCTTATTGGCTTTCTGAGTTTATTTTAATTTAGGAGTTACTCTTTTCACAAGTAAAGCTCTTTTTCCCTTACCTCATCACAAGAGGTGCGAATATGAAATATTTTTAGCTGAATTAGATTTTGTTTCTGCACATTTCAAAATGAATGTATTTCTTTTTTTTTTCTGTGGTCTTTGATATGGCTAGACGCCATATATTTTGTTTATGCTTCCTTTGGTATTTTAACTGTTTTGCTTTGCAGATTTTTAGGGTTTTTTATGCAGCTTTGCTGCATATGTGTTAACTTACCAATTTGAAATGCTAATTGTTAATTATAACAATTGAGAATAAGCTAGATTGTATAAAGATAATTAACCTTTGGTATTTAGAAAGAAGTTTACAGACAGTGGCAATATTACACAAATATAAGATATACAAAATATTGCTGCATTATTTATATTTGCGCTTTTGTATGTGGGATATATTTGACTCTTATGTAATTCTGTTCAGTTATGTATTAATTTTTTCGTGATTTATCTATCGTTGAAAACATTTCACTTCTGTTAACTCTATTAAAAATGCATCTCTTTATTTAACTGAGCATTTATCCAGTTGCACTCTGGGAGATGATCCTGTACCAATTTAGAATAGAGGCTTTTGATAACTTAGAAATTCTATAGGTAGTAACTTCCATCTATATGTATGTACATCTCTTGTGCCATTTGCATTTATTCGGGGATTGAATCGTGTGTGATTTGCATTTATTCGGAGCTAAGCGTGGAATGTGTTGACAGCCAAGTTCACACGCTAACTGATTCTTATCGCTTGATTAGTCATCAGCTTCCTGTGAAATATATCTGCATCTCTGCGCTTGACAGCATTACTCCAACAGGTTATTTTTCATTTATTTTATTATTATAAAAGTGATCCCTTTTAAAATCGTTTATAACTCACGTAACTTCCAACTACCACCTTTTTAGACCTGACGTATATATGTATATGTGAAAAATAGCGTATCATGCCATGCTTCAGGGATGTAACGTAGTCGAAGGGGTGTAGTGGTCGGTGAAAGGAATAAGATTTATCAAGAGAACTTTAGCAGCAACTATATTCATCAACTTCCAACAGCAAAATCAAACAAAAAAAATGGTCTCGCGGCTTGTTTATAACTTTGGGGACGACACAGACGTGAGAAAAGGAATGTGCTTAATCAGCAAAGTAGGTTGGTTACTTAATTTTTCCAACAGAAATGAGATATTTCTAAGACAAAAGAGTTTAACACCAAGAAACTACTAAGAAGATGATGAAATCGAGGATTTGGTGGTGTTTTTAATATAGAAGTTAGTAATTTTAGTTTAAGACTAATAAGTATATAAATTTTTACATTTCATATAATATACATATATATACATATATATACATATATATATATATACATATATACACATATATATGCATATATATATATATATATATACATATACATATAACACACACATACACACATATATATGTGTGTGTGTGTGTGTGTGTGTGTGTGTTTGCGTGCGTGTGTGTATGTGTGAATAGTGGTTTCAAATCGAAGAACGCCTTGTATAGTTATTAATGTATTATAAAATATTTGAAATTGGCTTTAAATTAATGAAGAAATCCACTATACTTTCTCTGAACTAAGAGTGAAAAAGGAGCAGGAAACTTCAGAGATATAACAAAAAAGAAAAAAGAAATCATTAACACATTAATCAAATTAAAACTATATTAACGATTTTTTAAATAATTTTTAATCGCTCAATTTAAGGCCGAGAACTTTATTTCTCTAATAAGGAAAAAATATATATGTCTCCATTTCAGTGTTTCATGGTTATTGCAAAAAGAAATAACAAAAAACAAGCAAAAAAAAGTGTTATCAATCTTACTTAGTTTAACTATATAATTGGATGCTGCAATATATTTTCTTGTTTACAGAAACTTGATGATAGCTTCATCCAGTATTCCAGATTATTATCAAGTAACGTGAGACACTCCCGCCTCGGTTGGATGTAAATATTTTTTACTGCGATCTGAGAGACTAAAACTTAAATATTTAAAGTCTTTTTTTCTCCCTTTTACATATATGTATAATTTTAAGCAGCATCAGATAAAGCTATGAATTAACCCTTTGTCTGAATTCATCACGGTCTTGCAATAGTCACTCTATTTTGGGGGTAGCAGGATCATCACATGACCCTCATTTTTTTATTTATTTAATTTTTTTTTATCTGTGATAGAGATTCGCAGATAAGTTGTTATAAATACGAATAACGACATGACGAAATGAAACCGTTTTTGACAAGCTCGGTAATTGCGACTTCGCCACCGCAGCTGCTTTCGCTGAGGGGAAGGCACACAGAGACAGTTCTCGATTACATTAGACAGTGGCTCTGTTGTGACAAGGATGAGTTGTAATTCCAAGGTCAGTCCTTAAATTATCGTCTCCCGAATTATTCTCTCCTCTTTTTGCACTCGGTCGTACATTAAACCCTATCTAATCCTTCTCACTTTTTTTTATTATTCTTTTGCTGATTTCGTACAAGTTGCTGATGACTTTTAATTTTTATTCTCGCTGACAGAAATGTCTTGTAAAAGAGGATTGCGGACAATCTAATGCAGAGGCGTGTGGTGTTAAGCTCGTGTTTTTCCCCTTTTTTTTAATTTTGTAATGTTTTTGTACGGACTACATAAATCAAGTGGTGATTGTGGGGGCACAGAGGGCGGGAGGTAGAATAATGAGAAAAGAAATCACCTTAATGATGTGCGCATGCTTCTAGATTTATAATGATTGATCTAGTTACACAACAGTCACTTGTATCTAAGTATAGAAGTAGTCCAGTGTTAATATCATCTGTATGAAAGCTCTTATATTTCATGCTATGACATTATTTTTTTTCTGCCCTTTTCTGTAATTACTGCTGTTACATGGCAATGTTTCGAATAATGATTTATATTCTTTAATACAAGATAGAATTGTAGATACCTATATAATTCCAGTATCTCACAAACACAGCATTGACTTGCAATAAAAGTTACTAAGGCATACATTTTTCTAAAATTAGTTTCCTATATTTAAGTTAGATGTTAAGAGTTTCCAGGATAATTCAGGGACGTAGAGTAGATTTATGCCACTTGGGGCAGAAACCAAATTTTCCGCCTCTCTTACTAATTATATTGTTATAGAGATAAGTATTCTAGAACGAGGAAAATATTCTGCAAAGAGTTTATCTCTAAAATTTTAAAATTCTACTACCTAGGAAACACAATTTAATTGAGAATACAGTTTTTGAAGTTTAATATTAATAAACTATTATCTAAAAACATTATTGTGACTTATAGATTTTTTTTTTTTTTTGTTAATCAAAAACTATAATAAATGTTATTCAAAAATTTACTATGAAATATGATTAACATTTTTTAAAGAAGAAAATTACTTTTAACCTCAACATTAAATAAAAAATATACTTTAATATAAATCTTCTTAATATTAATTCAACGATTGTAATTTTACCTCCTCTAACAAAATACCGCTGAGAGTTGACCTTCCCTTTGAATCCTAAAGCTACATACTATTAAGAAATTCTACATTTCTGTGTGTACTTTGAATGCATTTTGTGGACATATGAATTACATAATTATCTCATGTGTAAAGAGAATATATTAAAAAAGAGTTTTAAAAATTAATATACAAATAATACGTAGAATGCTTTGATTATTTCCTATGGCTTGTCTGTTTGACCAACGTGAATTTTTGGTGTGATTATTTTGATGAAACATTAATTACAACAGACCAGTTAGTTTGCGTAATCATTCGTAATGAATTTATTTTACTGAGGTCATCCATACAATGTCTATCACCGGTAGCCTTCATGACATTCAACTCGTATTAAATCAGGAATAGTTAGCGTATTGTGCTAGATCCAGCACGAGATGTTAGGTATACCAAAAGGTATCCATTAAACAAGAACTCTTAATTTTTTATCGATATCTGTTATCTCCGAGTCCATACTTGTAGGGATAAGGTAATTACCGGGGTTTATATGGGAGAACATAAATCTAAATAGGTTAACTGAAGTGATACGTTTAAGCAACTTGCCGCGTCTACAGATCAAGTTGTGATTCATTCATTTCAAGCCTTTATTTATCCTGTCTTGCAGAAACAGGTGGGCGTGACCGGTTCATACGTAGGAATGGATTGGGCAGAATTATTACAAACGAGCATACAATAGTTTCTGTAGGCACAACAAAGAGGTGAACGCACTTTGTTCTCTCCTGACACATATACGGCAAGGGGATAGCTCTAAAAGAAAGGTCTTTTCCATTAAAACAATGTTTTTATTCATTTCTCCATTCATGGTAGATACTCTTTATGCGTATTTTTCATTGGTAGCCCGGTATTTACATTATTTATGAGCCTCTGCCTATAGGATGTCGTTTAGTTTTTCAAAGCCTCATATCCTATTCTTTTGTACCAGATGTTTCTCTAAGGCTTCCAATCCGACTTATGGTGCCTCTGTGTGTTTTTTATACGTTTTATTTTATATAGTTTTTTTCTCCCTTTGACGAGGAAGTAAGCTTCTCTAGAATGTAATTTGAAGTACTCTAAAAGTGTGATTGTGTCCAAGGTACAATACTGGGACCTCCCTATTGAATTGTAAAGGAATTCCGATTTTGCCGGTTTTTTTCTAAGGATACTTTGAAGCAGGAAGTTTGTAAGGTCAAAGAAATGGTTATATTTATAGAGTTGTAACAGTAATACTTTCGTTTAAAACTATTTTCTTTATTATTTTTTCTCGGGTATTGGGCGTAGCTGTTGTAAATTTCGGTGCCACATTTTCATTTGTAGATTATTATTATTATTATTATTATTTTCTCTCGATTGACAATAAGGATGGGGGAGGGAGCAAAAGAACTCCGTTATCTCCGGGGAAAACCAGAATGTTCCATGTACTTCAGATTCTACCTAGAAAATCATAGGGAGTGTGTATTTTTTTCAATATTTAGATCCAAGTCTTCTGTCAAAAAGCTTCTATTTGTGTTACACCTGAAAAAAAATAATAAATAACCCTTACGTTTCTAATCCGATCGGTTCATCCTCGTTGGAACCGATAATTTTACGAATCAGTTTCTACAAGTTGAAAAATAGATTAAATTCTTCAATTATGGTGCTTTATGTATTAATAAAATATCGATTAAAAGCATAATTAATATGTAATTTTAATTACAAGTTCCAGTCATTTAGATATCTTATTCAAACGAATATCAATGTTTATTAAAATTTGCTGATTGCATATTCTGTCTTTGCTTACACTTAACCTACCTACCGTTTTAAATATTCTTAAAACAAACACAATGAAAGTAGCTCCGTATGCTTACTCTTTCAATTCACTTTCCTAACAAACAATTATTGATTTGCGATATTGTAGTACAAATACAGCACCAACAACATCTGCAATTTAAATTACCGAAGACGCAATCATGGTATTCGAAGATTACATTTAAAGCCATAAACGAATAAAAACAAATTATCATTTGGTCAATCAAGGCAAATTTGTTGAACCCTTGTAATGAAATACGTGGATGTTTACGCATTCGTAATTTACGTAATCATATTTCCGAACTCTCAAACACTAATATCTCATTGAAATTCCTTGGCTATAAAATTTCACGATTCCCCAAACTCTTGTAAGAGTTCTACTCTTTCCCTCCATTTCAGCAGAGCATTTATGACAAATCCATATATTCATTGCCTCGAGCCACTAGTTATGGAGAGGAACACGGGCAAATGTTTACGTCATTTCTCAAAATTTAAAGAATATCGTGTATTATATGAGGTATTTCCTGAAGAATTCCATTCCATCGGAGACTTTTATCTTGTCTAGACAGCTATAGATCTAGGCAGCTCATAAGTCATTGATTTTGTTGATGCTGTGGAAATTTTCTGTCTTTGAAAGAAAAGTAAATAGATCTCCGATAAGCACCAATAAATGTATAGCTGGTAAAATAAAAGAAAAGTTTTTGTCGTCTTCTTCTAAAAAAATAAAACTCAGAATTCTTTTTTTTTTTATCGAAAATGTATTGTCTTACCTAACACCTTTATTTATCTTCCTCTCAAAATCTCAAATCGAATATTTCGCTAGAAAGTTCTACCAAACCAAGCGTACGCGGAAAAAAAAGAGCCTAAATGAGAGTTTTGAAAAAAATAAGGCAACGATATTTTCAGTCACTTAGGAAAAGCTCTGCTTTTAAAGAAATCTTTTTATTTATATAAAAAATAGGTAAGAATATTTATCAAACAGTTAACTTTGCTACATCTAGTAACCAGAAATTCCAGACTGTATCTTGTTCTTGACGAAATAGTTTTGGCTCTCTCAAATATTCTCTTAGAATACCTTCCCTTTGAAAAAGAGGGAATCATCTTGGAACATGTCAATTTTCAAGCATATTTTTTGTAAAAAAAATACCAGCATTCGATATCACACTGTATAAAATCCAGTGCACCCTGAAGCATAACTAGAAGAACTTAAAAATAATTTCATTTCAATTTCTGAACCAAGTTAGCTTTAAGGTAAAGAGTATCAGATCTTCCAAGAAGTTGCCAATAGTTAAAATAAAATGCTAGCAAGCGTAGTTAAATTTTATTTTTGATTTCAAAGTATTTATCAGTAGCCTATGAATATAGAGTAACAAATTTACTTTTTAATAAACTACATCTTTGAATACTAGAATGTATCTTTTTCTTCTTTAATCCCAACCAATGGACTGATGAAGAAATATCTTGTGACAGGAACTTATAGTTCGTGTGAAGGCAGATTTCTTTCATAATTTTTTTGCGGTTTTTTTTCGCCGTCTTTGCTAAATATCTGTCACAGATAACGGCTGATTAATGATATAAGACACGAATGTCTGAAGCTAAACATATTCTGGGAGATACATTTCGCCTCTGGTCAACAATATAAATCAGAGACGAGGATTAAAATGTTAGATTCCGTAACTATCTAATAAGAAAAACAAAGGAAGAAATGAAAAAAAAAGCATTAGTTTTTTTTTTTTTTTTTTTTTTTTTTCACAATTATTTTCACCCTCTCTATTAACTTTTACTGCTGAAAGAATTCTATTAAAGAACTGCCAGTATCAGCTGAACTGAATATGCATTTAAAAGTGGGTATTAAGAAAATTAACCTGATTTCTGTATTACAATTTCGAAAAGAAGTTAAGCTGATAATTAGTGCTGGTACTTTATTTTATTGCTGATGAAATATTTTCAGCTAATAGATATGGGTGAAGCGATAAATTGTTTTTAAGCTGAAAGAGAATAAATTATAGACTGGAGAAGTTCATTCACCTCAAGATGTCTTCTGTTGGCGTCTAAAGGATAATGATGGCTCTAGATCTTGCATCTAAGATTCACTAGGTAGTATGCATATTTTACAAGAATGAGCTTTGCTTTTGGGACTTCGGGCGTATACTGACTGATGAGAGAAAACCAGTAGTTGGTACTCTTGCCTCACAAACCAACTATGAGTAAATGCAAATGGATTCAACGAGATTTATTTATTGAATGTCACTTAAGCTGTTCATGACTGTTAACTTCTAAAATACAGTTGACTTCACTTCTTAGGATGACTTTTTCCTATGTATAGGAATGAAGATATAAAGAACTTAAAACAAGGTAGTTATAAGAAATTAGTTTAACGGATTTTGGAATTTTTAATTCTTTTTTTTTACTTTCTAGCTACAAAGGAACGACGTGTCGAGACACTATAGCTATCCACATCTAAATTATTGCATTGGAAATGAATAGGTTAATACAATTTTGTCATCGATTTTCCTCCAAGAAAAATTAACCGTCAATGAAAATGCATGATTAGGGTTCACTTTACAGGTGAACTCTCTTTTGATGTAGTACCATTTTCAATCATTTCGAAATAGAATGTACACCGATTAAAAAACAATTTCTAATACCTCTGTTGTCATTATCGGTTTACAGTCCAAGGCCTAGAGTAAATATAGTTTAACATGTTAACCCTCTAAATGCTCATTCCGCGACCTCCTTTTTTTTTTTCCGCTCGATTTCCACGGACAACTCAAATGTACACGTACTTAATTTAAAAACGAAATGAAAAAACACACCTTATATTTATGTACTGTATATTATCGTTTTAAACATAAGAATTGTATACATAATTAAAAAAATTGATCAATTGTTGACTGTCTACAATTTTTTCTAAGGAGATCATTGATAAATTGTTCGTAATCATAAACAGCCTGTTATGACGATTTAAATTTTCAATCTTTTGTTTTAATGTTTAATCATTTCTCTTTCTGGCTTCCATATCGACAAGCTACATGTAAGCGAGAAAGGCATAAAATGTGAATACGCTAATTCTCAGTAATATAATGTTTTGCTCTCTTTATCTGAACCATTGACCACCATCGTGCATATTTCTAAAAAATTCCAGGAACGGGTAATAACCCATTCCTCTGTTCATTCCCAATTTTCTTAGGTTGAAGAGGAGAATTCTCCGAAATTCAAACAACAGTGGTGGAAAAGAAAAGAATAGGTTCCTTCTGAATGTATTTTGAATATTCCTTTCCCAGTTAGAGGTTCGAAAACTGATCCCATTAACCGATGTAACGATCACTTAAAGCAATAATTTTAACATACAAATGAATAGAGAAAATCGGGACCAAGTAATTTCGATAACAATAAGCGATTGATAACACTAACCGCGATCACATTAAGCGGGGTCCACTGTATGTTGAAAAAAAAATGTAATGTTCCATGCAGTCAATCATTTCAGACTTAAATCTGACAATTTTAATTACCATAATTAAAATTGTCAAAATTATTATATCATTACCTTGAATGTGAAAATTACATCATGCCTTATATAACGTTCCTTGGACTATGAAAAATCTGAAATTAAATAAACGACTATTTTTAAAGCAACTCGGGGGAAAAAATGGTTCTCTGTCTGCCTTTCAGCTTAATTGCTTCTGGAATATTTTCGGTTTCACTTAAATTTAAAAATATCCCACGGCTTGTAGGATGTGGTTCTTCATTTCGAGAGGCTTCAAAGTTCCTGCAAGAGTTTAGAAAATTAACCAGAATATTTCTCTTTTCTGTCGTTAGAAGCATTTCTATCAGCAACCGCATCCATCGTGTTGAGGTACTTCTCTGTAAAGTATACCAAGAATAGACAATTAAGATTATAGTTCTAAAGTTTAGTCTCAGTCTCTCGAAACTACCAAATCTCTTTTTCCCAGAAGAGTGAAACTGGGAGATATTTTGATATTATAAGCGTGAAAACAGATGCGGTTAAGTAAATTTCTGACAAAGTTTGTCTGTTAAGTATATAAAAGAAGACTTTGTGCAGAAATATGGCTTCATTAAATAAGTACCAATAGCAATAATGCACAAATGCCCAAAGAGTGAGCTCAGTGAATAGCTGTCTGCTACGGTTACCTTACCTTCTTTACATTTGTGAATTATTGCCGTTGTTTAATGTGCTTTTATTTCGTTTTAAGATGATTCAATTCCTTTAAAAATAGAAGTATTTGATTTATTGTACAAAAAATTGCTGTCTGGAAGACGACAATTTTTGTCAGTTAGATCAGTGGTTCTTAAACTTTTTAAGCCGCTACCCAAATTTGTGAAATATGTTCATGTCGCGACCCAAAAGAAGTCAAAACTTTTTCATTGCTTTATTTTAGAGCGTATTTTTAAAAAATCTTCAATCCTACGATGATGATTTTTTTTAACTTTCAAATTTTTTATTTATTTTTTTAATAATAAAGATAAACAAAAGTACTTTTCGATCCAAGGAAAATTTAATTAATAATTTTTATTGACCAAATTAAAATATATTTATAACTTTTTGAAAATAATTGACATTTTAACTTATTCCTAAAAAAAAGAAATATCAATACATATGTTAAGTTTTTTAAATTTTAAATGCAAGTCATACAGTTTTAATGAGAACCTTATGCTTGAATACATTTTGAAAGATCTTCAAACCTCGGTTGAATGCTTGTCAAGGAGCACCTTATATCTATTTGAGGATTTAACTTGTTCTAGGAGGTGTTGGTATTACTTATTATTTAAGTGATTACTAACTTTTTGATTGATGTACAAAAAAATATGCTTCGCGACCCATAGGTTAAGAACCGCTGAGTTAGATGACAGTTAAAAAACTTTAAATTTAGGAAGGAAATCGTTCTTTTAGTCTAAGGTTGATATAATTATAGAGAAAAATTCTAATTTATTTTTAAGCTTAAAAGTGTTAGCACTTTTAAGCTGACAATTTAGCACTTTAAAAGACTTTTCTTTTATGCAATGCATAAAATTTATTTTTTAGTGCAAACTATGAACCATTCCCAACTTAGCATGTTTTTCATTGTTAAATATACTTTTATTTCAATGTTAACCTGCCCGTAGGCATAGGAGGCAGGGTGCAACTTTTCTGAGCAAAATACCAACAAAAATTGCTTTTGATGATGAACAAAAGATTTGTATTCCCAAATATATTTTATTAAAAGTTTAAAATATATTTCGGATTATATGAAATATTAATTTTTAAAAGTATTTTGGACTCTAGATCTTTGTGGCATTGGAAACAAACACACACCACACATTACAAAAACCGGAAGTACAGACGTAAGACACAAGTTAAAAATTTAAATCACATCTTTATATTTCATCTTAATATTTCATAATTTTAATCAAATAACGATGTATTTTTGATAGGTTCTATCATCCGACCACAAAAACTAATTATAAATGCAAAAGTGTAAGCGCATGCTCTTGGCCTTTGGTGCTTTAATCTCTTTCTCAGAAAAATATTCAGAAAAAATTGAGGAAATGCATATTATTGGGGTCTAGATGATATATAAGACAGCAACTGAAAATTTGGAGAGTTTATTTGTATTGGGTGATTTTGTGTGGTATGTTTTTATAATTCTAGGGCCTCAAAAACCCGGCGTGGTTTTGGGTGAAATAAAATACAATTTTAAAAAAAATCGGGAGTTATGTTTTTGAAGAGTTAAGTTTTTATTCGGTACTAAACACCTTCAAAATATCTTACATGTCTATAATTAGTATAGACTTACCTCACCCATAGCAACTATAGTTAAGAATTACAGCAAAAACAAAAGTAAAAAAATGGAGAATAAAATCTCTTTACTGGTGAATAATACATAAACACGTACATATGGGATGAGAGACAAAGTGCAAGTGCATGCATAACAAAATGTGTACGCATCATCATCTGCTGAATCTTGCATCTCCAGGGGAATGAAATACAGTTAACGGGGAAAGAGCTTAATTGAAATATTAACTTTTAAATGTATTTTGGACTTCAGATATAAATACACCACAATTATAAATGCAAAAGTGTAAGCGCATGCGCTTGGTTTTTGGTGCTTTAATCTCTTTCTCAGAAAAATATTCAGAAAAAATTGAGGAAATGCTTATTATTGGGGTCTAGATGATATATAAGACAGCAACTGAAAATTTGGAGAGTTTATTTGTATTGGGTGATTTTGTGTGGTATGTTTTTATAATTCTAGGGCCTCAAAAACCCGGTGCGGTTTTGGGTAAAATAAAATACAATTTTAAAAAAAAATCGGGAGTTATGTTTTTGAAGAGTTAAGTTTTTATTCGGTACTAAACACCTCAAAAATATCTTACGTGTCTATTATTAGTATAGACTTACCTCACCCATAGCAACTATAAGTAAAAAGTACGGCAAAAACAAAAATAAAAAAAGGTGGATAAAATCTCTTTACTGGTGAATAATACATAAACACGTACATATGGGGTGAGAGACCAAGTGCAAGTGCATGCATAACAAAATGTGTACGCATCATCATCTACTGAATCTTGCATCTCCAGGGGAATGAAATACAATTAACGGGGAAAGAGAGCTTTATTGAAATATTAATTTTTAAATGTATTTTGGACTTCAGATATTTTTATTGGTATTCCGAAAGTACAGACGTAAGACACAAGTTAAAAACTTATATCACATCTTCATATTTTATCTTAATATTTCATCATTTTAATGAAATAACGATGTACTTTTGATAGGTTCTCTCCTCCGACCACAAACACTAAATAAAAATGCAAAAGTGTAGGCGCATACGCTGGGTTTTTGGTGCTTTAATCTGTTTCTGAGAAAAATATTCAGAGAAAATTGAGGAAATGCTTGTTTTGGGGGTTTAGAAAACCTATAAGACAGCTACTGAAAATTTGGAGAGTTTATTTGTATTGGGTGATTTTGTGTGGTATGTTTTTATAATGCTCGGGTCTCAAAGGCTATCGAGAGGTTCTTGCTGGTTAAATAAAAACTTAAATTTTTAATTTAAGTTTTTGTTTAAAAAAACTTAGTTTAAAACTTAGTTTTAAAAAAATAAAAATAAATCGGGAATTAAGTTTTCAAAAAGTCAAATTTTTATTAGGTTCTAAACACCTAAAAAAAATCTTACGTGTATATTATTAGTATAGACTTACCTCACCCATAGCAACTATAGGTAAAAAATACAGCAAAAACAAAAGTAAAAAAAAGGCGAATAAAATCTCTTTACTGGTGAATAATACATAAACACGTACATATGGGGTGAGAGACCAAGTGCAAGTGCATGCATAACAAAATGTGTACGCATCATCATCTACTGAATCTTGCATCTCCAAGGGAATGAAATACAATTAACGGGGAAAGAGAGCTAAAAAAGCACCGCTGAAGAATTTATTGTCCGGAGATTTCCTTTTTATTAGGATACTAAAAGAGAATAGATGTTTCAGATTATACATTAAAGACATGTTAAGTCTGAAAAAAGAGGGGGAGAAGAAAGAATTCCAGCCTTTATATCACGATACTTTAAGCAAAAATTGAATATTAAGGGAAACGGATAGAAGACTTTAATTCTAGAAATTGCATTTTTTTTTCTTTACCCTTTTGCGAATATTTTCTTTTCCCGTTTGTAGAATTTGAACCCACAAGAAGAAAGGGGAAGAAAAAAAAAAAGATAAACTTAAGTTCAGGAATCTTTTTCATCTTAGGGACGTAAGATAACGTCTTTTCTTCTCTGAAAGTTCCTGTGTCATTCACTTACATGCGAGTCTTCATTAATTATTTAAATTTTTTGAAAGGGGCTGAAAGGCAAACACACAAGGATTACTTTTTCGTATAACTTGAAATATCTACAGTCAGTTTGTTTTTCTTATCTTTAAAGAATCTTCTTGTTATATATTTTTTCCTCCCTGCTCATTCTTGAGATTTGTTGACAGTTTATAAAAGATTACCATTTCTTTTGTTTAGCTTACATGGTAACCAGCGTTACTTATTTCAAAATACTGTAAAAGTATTTTAGGTTTGTGGAATTTTTATTTTATTTTATTTTTCTCGTGATGCAAGAGATAAAATATTTGCGTTATATATTATAAATCTGATAAGAATATCAGGAATTTTACAGTAAATTAGTTTTTTACTTTTATTATTTTTTTAGGTTTATTTAAATACGAAGAATTGTGCTTTTATTGAAAAGCTGAAATTTTATTTTTCCTTTGTGGGATTCTAAAGTTCACTTTTGGTTTCGAAGAATTTCTCTTTGTTTTAAAACTTGATATTTTGTTTTTATTTGTATATGCAAAATGTATTTTATTTTTTGCTCTGATAGTAATGTAGTAAATTAACGGATTTTTTTTTAATTTTGGAATTATATATTAGATGACAATTTAATATGTCAGAAAAAAAACGTTACTCCTTTTATTTTACCCAACACTGGTTATTAGGTTTTAAACAAATTTTATGTGTGAATGCTTTAAAAAATAAGCATTCTAACACGTGAACATAAATTAAAATGAAATTGCAGTATTTATATAAATAATTTTTGTTTTAAAACGCGATATTTTGTTTTTATTTGTTCATACAAAATGTATTTTATTTTTTGCTCTGATAGTAATGTAGTAAATTAACGGATTTTTTTTAAAATTTTGGAATTATATATTAGATGACAATTTAATATGTCAGAAAAAAAACGTTACTCCTTTTATTTTACCCAACACTGGTTATTAGGTTTTAAACAAATTTTATGTGTGAATGCTTTAAAAAATAAGCATTCTAACACGTGAACATAAATTAAAATGAAATTGCAGTATTTATATAAATAATTTTTGTTTTAAAACGCGATAGTTTGTTTTTATTTGTATATACAAAATGTATTTTATTTTTTGCTCTGATAGTAATGTAGTAAATTAACGGACTTTTTTTAAGTTTTGGAATTATATATTAGATGACAATTTAATATGTCAGAAAAAAGTTACTTCTTTTATTTTACCCGAGATTGGTTATTAGGTTTTAAACAAATTTTATGTATGAATGCTTTAAAAAATAAGCATTCTAATACGTGAACATAAATTAAAATGAAATTGCAGTATTTATATAAATAATTTTTGTTTCATTTAAATATTTTTAAAATTATAATTCATGATAAATAAACTAGAATTATTTACTTTTAAGAGTCATTTTTTTTATTTTGAGAATATATTTTGAGATTAGTATCGTCAACAAAATAATCAAATTGAATAAAGCAAGATAAATTACATTAAGGCCAACTAATAATGATGCATAATTATATGATCAATAATCTAACATGAAATACTTGTATGAAATGCTGTATAGATAGCATACAGTTTATTCTGTTATATGTTTGATATCCATGTTATCAAGGGTTATAAAAAATTTTATACTACAGTGTTTTCCTAGGATGGAGGTTTTTTAATGTTTATGTCTGATCCTCAGCATCAATAATTAGCAATTAATTAGGCAATCATCATCAATTATAAACATCATTTAGTTTCTCACGGCTTTCATCTTGCATTATTATTTCCTTACATGCAATCCTGACATTTGAAAACAAAAAGCAGTATTTGTTTTTCTTCGGGGGCAAAGGTGGTTCCTGATATTTTACTGCCTAATATACGCTTCTAAAAAAATGTCTTTTAATGAATCATTAATAGTTTCACTGGAAAAAGTTTCCACAGTTTCAAGGTTTATGTTCCTCCCATTTCCGCGGATGCTTTTCCTAACAATAGCCTTATTAAATGCCCCCAGCAAGTAAATAGAAGTTCGTCACAGGCATGACGCATCTAAACGTCTCACCAAAGAGCAGAAGATCACCTGAGATTATACAAAAGAAAAACTACTTACAACAACCACTTTCTGTTACCACAAGCGATTTATTAACTCCTCTAAAAAGAAAATGCAAGCGAGCCCAACCGGAAGAAGTGCCGAAAGCAAGACCCATCTGGCTAAATAAGTGAAACTCGAATCCCTCCCCCCTTTTCTGGAGGAGAGAGGGGGGTTCTGAAGCAAGGGGTGGGAAGTAACTAAGTAGAATGACCGTCTTACTCCGAAGATGTCTTGAGACAGGTGCTCGCGCATCTTTTGGCAGATGCTTGAACTGCAAGACCTGTTTGGTAGGATCCCCAGGAAACGCCCCTTAAAGAGGTACAACCGATGGAACATGGTCTGAGCCGCGATTGAATTAGGTGTGGAAGAAATTAGATGAAGGGTACTCGTGAAAGTTTGAGCGAAAAAGGAGTCGTGTTTCGATGAAAAGCCGCAGTTTCTCTTTATTTCAGCAATTTGTTATCTTTATTTACGATTACTTACCGGAGTCAGCGTTGTGGTATCAAAAATTTACACATTAAAGTTCTCTGGAAGACACAGTTAAGTCCCTAATAAACCCGGCATGTGACAACCAGATAACGGGCGAAAAGTTTGATGCAGCTGTTTATATATAATATTATACGCTAATTAAACCTCTTTCCTCTAACCTCCGAGATCTTACGGATATAATGAACATTTTTATCGGTTATTCTTACCTTTGTTTTCAATTTTTTAAAACAGTTTTTTTTTTACATTTTTTCAAAAAAGCAGTATTTTGCTTTTCATTTCATTTTAAAATGAATAAGAATCGAAGTTCTGCAGGAATGCATTTTTAAAAGTTAATATACTCGCACTGAATATTTTCGTTTTTAGAACATTGAAGTTCCGAATTACTACAATTATATACTTCTGAATTACCCATATGGGCTTATAAATTTGTCGTTTTATCATCCTATAAACCAATTTAAATCAATACATACTCAATTTACACACACACACACATGTATGTATAGATAGATATAATGTGCATATGCATTATAAATGTGAAAAATACCCACAAAATATACATAAAAGTCATACCTTCTTTTTTATATAAAAATGTAATTACCTCTTTTTTATGTAAAGATATATGAGGAATAGAAAATTCTTCTCAGATATTCTAATAAAGAAATTGAGGATAAAAGAATAAAAACTAATTGTCACATCTTGCTCAGTAGAATAAGTCGGTGGACGATAAATTCATCTGTTGTATTATTAGTCCCTGATTGGAGGATATTTAAATAGATTCGAATACAAAGAAAGTTTTATGCTATAAACAACACAAATTTCCATTGTAAAGGACAAAAAATAACTTTTCCGGATGATTAAATAATCAATAAATCGTACGTAAAAAGAAGTCTTTTAACTGATTTCTAATGGGAAGAACAATGGTTTTTGCCAATTTTAACCTTATTTCCATGACTTTCTGCAATTGCTGCATGCTACTTTTTTGTCTAAGAATTACTCCTCAGTTTGTTTTTCTCACGTTATCGCGAGTAATGCAATGAAATACTCGTTGTCAAATTGTACCTCATTAAAACGATTAATAATTTATACTGCCATCATTCCTAAATAGATTGATGTAATAGTGGGATTGAGAATCATACATTGCTATCTGTATCAGGTATCAAATATCCGATAGGCATGGTATGAATTCCCACTAATTGTGGCTATTGATCAGACTTAATGACGTATGGAAATTTCGATTTATATTTCCCCTAATAGTAGAGAATCCTGATGACCACTATTCGAGGAAAATCCTTCCACACAAGCAAAGCGGTGAAACAAACAAACCTTCCACCAGACTTGTTGTCTTACTAATGCTCCTATATCATTTTATCCCATTTTACTTTTCCAATATGTCTGATTTATCCAGAGGCAAATCCTAATGGTATAAGTCTGTCCTTTTTTATGGTATCATATAACGAGTAGTACTTTTCAAAACGGAAAAAAAAAAAGGGCTTAAGCGAAATATCCTCCTTGGTGCAGTCTGCCATTTGAGCTGCCATATGAGACCAGGGATGTAATTCGATAGGAAATATATTACCAGATCTATAACTCGTTATTAGGGGTTACTAATTAGGGAAATAATATGCCTGCACACCTAGGAACCCATCGATTATTAATTCATTATGTCATGTATACTTGTTGTGCTTTAAAATGGATTCATTATCATTAATTTACAATTTATGGAAAGCTCACAGGTGCTTAAAATGTCTCGAATTACAGCTAATTAGCATCATGACGATGGTTTTGTTACGGATTTTGTAACAAGAACGTTAGATTAGGAGGGTGCTTTGGAACCGATAGACTACAGAATATATTGCTACAGTTGTTTCCTGTTTGTAATTTGCATGTACTAATTAATACGTTTCCGGGACGTATAACATGAGGCTTAATTATTTTTTTTGTTTAATTTTGATTATCCTGTGCACGTTTTAAACATGTAACATAGCAATTATCAATTTATAGGCATTGTTTCTGAAAATTGTTACATGGTCATTATTTATATTGCCTACAAAAAAAAATTATGTTATCATAATGCCCAAAACATTTAATACGATTTAATTTTACCATAGTACTTAATATGATTATTTATACATCTTGTAAGACATTTATTTCCATGATGACGTTTGCTGATATTTTCTTAATTTCCTTTTCACATTAAACGTTTAATTCACTGCATAAATTCTTAAGGATTAAAATTAAGAAAGAAGGTGGTAAATTTTTCTGATGAGGCTTTTACAACAAACATTTAGGAAAAGTACATGTATCTATGCAAAATTTATTTTATTTAGGAAAAATACTAGATTCGATAAATAGATTGTGACACGTTTCCTTTTCCTCTGACTTAACGTAATTTTCAAGATCTCGAGAAATGGTATCGTAGCAGGGTATAGATATATAAGATTTCAAAACTCTCGTTTTATGCAGGCGAAGAAACCAGTTTTACACTATTTTATTTATGTATAACTTAGTTATTTTGCTCGTTTGGTCGAAAACGTCTTAAGTATCGTAGATTTCAATTTTTTAATTTCTAGATACATTCTGTTAATTAAGGTGTGACTAAATTCGTTATTAAAAATGTGAAAGGACATTAAAAATATTTTTGGTCACTAATTACCAATTTGGAAATTTTAAACTCATCAGAAAGATAAAATGGAAGTAGAAAAATCCTATGGATTGTTATCTTAATTATACGTGATTACCTCGTAGCCAACTTGTCCATTATTTTCAAGACACACAAGTTTCCAAAATATTCAAGTTTTGAACTGTATTCTGAATTCAATCATCCTTAATGCTTTTTACAAAAAACATGAAAGATACTAAAAATCTGCAAAAAGAGATTTTCATGAAAATTGAGTGAAAGAACACAAGGTTTTCCATCACATAGTTTATTAATTAACTGCCTTAAAAATTTTACTGTATGTTTGTGTTTAGAGGTATAATTGGGTATCAAATTTTCCTAACTTTAAATATAACTTATATTCAATCAATTAATTTAATTTTCTCTAATGTTTTAGCAATTTTTTTCATTCTTCGCTGCATTTATTACACACTAATATCCTTTTTAAAATTATATTTATTTTTTGTGACAAACGTTATGGTAATCAGTGCCGAAATATTTGACAGAAATTCAGAAAAAAAACCATGTAAAAGAAAAAAAAACCATGTATTTAGTATGTTTGGGGGTTATTAATTAGTTAAAAGATAAAAAGTTGGTTGGTAGGTTTGGAACACTATGGTCTACTTTTTGCTACGAGAGAGCTAATGAGACCGAATGCTTAAAGCCGATTCCGAATGGAAATGAATATCCATGCCATAGTCCTATTTGAACCCACGAACTGCGATACCGAAGCTCAGCGCCTTAACCTTCCAGCCGTCATCCGGCGATCTACAGCTGGAAGCTGATTCTGAATGGTTACGAACATTCATGAGAAGTGTAGAATTCGAATTACAAAAATTTCGAACTGTGGTATCAAAGATCAGCATTCTACCCACTTAGCCATCATTTGGTGAAAGATATAAAATTTTTAAACTAAAAATTATGGCAAAATATATGTTTCTATTTAAATAAAATAATTCTTCAATTGCAATAATTTTACTTAATTGTGAAGCTGTACTGTTAACTTGACTTTTTTAAGACAAACAATCTTTTATATTCTGGCCAAATTCGGTCTCTTTTTCTTGACTTTCTTTACTTTTTATCTTCACCTTTTTCTTCTTTACCTTCTGTTTCCTCTTTCTTGAGCCAGGGTCTTCAGGCGGCATCATAAGGGGGTGGTAGAAGAAGCGAAATGAAAATACCCTTGAACAGTTTATTCATTAAAAATCTTTACTAAACACTATTATTGGTGAATTATTCCAATTGCTATTCTAATATTGTTGAACACAATTTATGAATTGTAGTACTCATCTCTTCTAATAGTTTTTTGTTGTAGCCTTTGATTTTGGTTTCTGATGCTAAGGCATTTCAATAGCTTGCATCATATTCAGAAAATACAACAAGTGGACTGAATTTAAATTTCAGTTCCTTAACTTCTGAAATTTTATATAATATATTATACCTAACAGATTTTGTAAACGTTTTAAACGCCCTCTAAGACGTTAATCCGATGAATACTGGTTTCAGAGAGACCGATCTGGAGAGCTACATAGGATTTCCTGCCCTCATGTGTAGTACAAACGTGATCTTTCTACTCCCACAACGCTTGCAAGGGGATGTAAGTGTTCCCCCTGATGGGTGAAACGGGAGTACTAGCTCCTCTGGCCCACCCGCGGTTTCAGTGGCATTTAAGTGATCCATAGCTTTATCCTTGGGGCAAAGGTGTGTAGTTCCTGCCTCTCCAAACCCCTTGTGTACAGTAGTTTCTGTTTCGACTTCTGTTCTTCCAGGAAACACCATATTAAGTCCTTCTGTATCTGTAGTGCTTGATAGATCATATTATTCCGGACCATTATATACGTGTGTGTGTTTATATGACTTTATGTATGTAATTCATTGAATATTAAGTTTAAAGCTTAATATTCAAATATATCATAAACAACAAACATTTATTTTGACAAATTTTAAATTTTTCATCTATTTAGTCTCTATAAAGTTTCTTAAAATTCTTATTTTTGCTGTTTCTTTTCATCTAATCTGCTACGAGTTTTCTAACCTACTCATAAATCGAAAACATATAGCTTTAACTCATTCCAAAACTAGACACTTTGAAGAGAGCGTGCTTACTGTCGAAGAAAACAGTAAGATTTTAAGTATAAATCATCAGCTATGGTCAGATAATCCCATTCAACACAGTTTCAAGATGAATCACTGAATGTGTGTGCAGGGGACAGAAATTCACTTCCGATATTAAATTAAACTGTGTTATTTGAATTACATCTTTAATCAACAGGAAACAAACTCCTTGGTTTTTAATTCAAGAAAAGTTGTTTAAAATCGTTATTTTATTTCTTCTTGTTTTTTCTTAGATGGTTTACTCTCTCTTAAAAGTATTTGTTGTCTGTGGTTCCCGTTCTTTGGTACACATCCCGTTAGGAATTTGCCCATTCTTTTCATGACATGCAAAATGAATAAAGATATGTATACGACTAATGCTTTTTTTTTTTGATGTTTGATACTTGTTCAAAAAATATAGAACTTTTAGTCAAATGTATTTCTTGCCTGTGATTCCTGTTCTTTGGTACACATCCCGTTAGGAATTTGCCCATTATTGATGACTACTTTTCATGACATGCAAAATAAATAAAGATATGTATACGACTAATGATTCTTTGACGTTTGATGCTCGTTCAAAAATACAGCACTTTTTGCCTTAGTATTTCTTGCTTGTGGTTCCCGTTCTTTGGTACAAATCCCGTCTGGGATTTGCCCATTCTTCATGGCTACTTTTCATGGCATGCAAAATGAATAAAGGTATGTACTCGACAATGATTCTTTGACGTTTGATGCTTAATCAATATTATAGAACTTTCTGTCAAGTTCCAATGTTTTCTCATTCTTCATCCTCGAAAAGATGCTCAAAATAATATTGCCTTTGCTTTTCTCTTGCCTTCTATAGGTTTTGTAATATAGGCCTCAATCGGAAATACTCATTAATTCATTCCTAATCTAGGCATTTCTTTAAAATTCCTAGATTTCAAATGAATTAAGGAGAATTAATTAATGTCTCCCTACTTAAGATTCTTACTGATTGCATTTCGAGACCTTACAAGATTAGAGTTTTATAATTCAATGTTTTTTAACTGTGTCTAGTAGATCATTCTCTCTCTTGAAGCTCAAGACAAATTGGCCCTCAAGAAATAATTGTAAGGATTAGAAAGATTAAAATTCCTGGCGAAATAAGAACATGTTGTCAAGTGTTTAAAACCCATAAACTCTCCAGAAGGACACAAAGAGCAGACAGGCTAATTCTTAACTGTAATAGGTGTTCCTGGAGTTAGCCATGTCCTTATAAAATTCTAAAATTTGCTGCAAAAACTTGTCTTGGCAAGTTCATTATAATAGGGATGTTTAGTAGTAATTAAATGTATGCATGTGAATGATGATCGTTTGAAGATTGATTGTTATTGATTAAAATAAATATTGAACTTTTCGTCAAATACCTATATTTTCACCTTCTTTATTTCCTAAATTAACTGAAATATTTTTTTAAATAAAATCAGGTAAGTTTCCCGCAATAATATCAGGTAAGTTTCTCTTACCTACTGTAGATTTTCTAATGTAAGCCCACAATCGGAAAAAACATCATCAACTGAATTCAATGCTAGATATTTTAAAATGTTTGCTTATCCCAAACAAAAACAATAAGAATTTAATTATAGATCATCAGCTACTGAGATTGTCTTCAGATAATTTCATTCAGCACAGTTCCAAGAGGAGGCATTGAATGGGCACTTACGGGGTTGGAATTCACCCCCGGTATTAACTTAAACTGTATTATTTGCATAAATTTCTTTAATTTCGTTATCAACAGGAAACGGACTCCAGGGTTTTTCTCCCTGGAAAAGTTGTTTAAAATCGTTACTTTTTCTCTTCTTCTTTTCCCCACCCACATGGTTTTCTCTTCTCTTTTTCCCCAAAAGTATTTCTTGCCCGTGATTCCCGTTCTCTGGTATACATCCCGTCAGGGATTTGCCCATTCTTGGTGATTGCTTTTCGGGGCATTACAAAATCAGATCTCCGTAATCGGCTTAGGAACATGCAGATGCTTTGAATTCGTTGCCTTCTCTCTCTGTTTTTTTTCCAACGTTTTTTTTATTCTCTTTTTTTTTTTTTCAAAAAATAAAATAAAAACGATGCCTGGAGATGAAGAGAGAGAAAAAAAAGAATAAATTGGAGAATTAAATGGGTTGAATTATTATGGTAGAAAGCGTTTTATGAATATTTCAATCCTAATTTTTTCCCTCTCTCTCTTTTCCCGCTATCAATCTATTAATGGTTTATTCTGTTAGTTTTATCGTGAGTTGAGAGTGGAAAAAAAAAAAGTGAATTTTTACATTGTTTTTTTATTTTTTGTCTAACGAGGGGTATTTTATATGGATACTGTGAATAAAATAACTATTATTATATTGATTTAGTTATAATATTAAATTTTAAGCTGTTCGGATTTGTATAACTTTATTTTATTTTTCTTTAGATTGTCTTTGTAGCAAGCTAATATTCTATGTGATTAAATTAATTTGCACTGAAATGTTGAATTCTTTCGTCATCCACCCTCAAATGCTGTTTAAAATTATATAAACTGTATATATTAATATAGTTTAGTAATTCGTTATAGTTTAAACTTTCAGATGAGAATTAATATACAATCAGTACCGGCTATATGATCACCCGCTTATAAGGTCACCCCTTCTTATATGGTCAGTTTTTCTAAAGTTTCGTCTAATTTAATTTAATAAGAAATATATGTTGAAGTGCATCTCTTATATAGTCATTTTCTTTTTCTTGTTACTAGGTTATATGGTCAGTTTCATGTTTTCAACGAAATTTCCTTCTTTTTATTTTTTTTTTTATTTATTTTTTTTTTATTTTATTTTATTTTTTTATTAAGAAATTAGTGCGAAATTGGAAAGGACCTGAATTCAATCCCTTATTTCTCTCCCTCTCCCCCTTTCTTGTTTGTGTAGACATCACCTCTCTCAGTTCTTTTGCCCTCTGACAAGAGGTGGACATCTGTCTGCTTATTGGTTGAATTCATCTCCCCCTGCTCAAGTTGAAATTGTGACGAAACAAGTAAAGGAAAAATTTTGTTGCATTTGGATCATACGTCACGAATAAGAACGTTCATTTTTTAATTATGGTTTCGAAAAAAAAGAAGTTATCAATTGCTGCCAAAAATGAATTGATTGATAATTTTAAAAAATCTAATCTTTTAAAGGCTACTTTCGCCAAAGCAAATTCGATTACCCGGACGACATTAAACATTTTAACTGCCAAACTTTGGTAATCAAGAGTTGAATCGGTGATCAAGAAAGAAAACGTCAGCGCTTGATACCTTATGGGAATGTATCCACTCTCTTATGTTATGGATTAAAAATGCACGGTATATGCTCAATAGGGTTGTATTGTTCCGCATATATGGTCACCCCGCTTATATGGTCTGATTTTTCTTGACCGCTGAGCTGACCATAGAACCAAAACAGACTGTATATATAAATGCGGAATGAGCTTAGAATTTAAATTTAAACTCTAAAATGGCTACTTGCCTTCGTTTAAGCCATGTTCGTAACCCCACACGAGATACATGTCAAATTTCATTACTCAAGGAAGAGTGGTTTTTACTCCTGATTCTGAATCTCTCTCCACCTGCCGAGTTCTTAGCAGGATGATACTCAGACCATGAGATTTATCCTATTCTCTGGGTATACATCGTTGTATTTCGTCCCCTATCATCTTTCGTATTCATAATTCTACACATTGTTTATATAGTGCCCTCATAACAAAACAGTCAAAAAAGAAATTTATTTTTGTCTTTGCTTATACATTGGTGTATTTCGTCTCCTAACACCGTTTGAAATCAGAATTCTGCCTTGTTACATGGTGCCCCCATAGCAAAATGGTCAAAAAAGAGATTTATCCTCTTTTTCTGCATATACATTAGTGTATTTCTTCTCCTATCACCGAACTCAGTATTCTGCCTTGTTATATGGTACCCTCATAACAAAATAGTCAAAAAAGAGATTTATCCTCTTCTATGCGTATACATTAGTTTATTTCATCCCCTATCATCTTTCGAATTCAGAATTCTACATTGTTATATGGTGCCCCCATAGCAAAATGGTCAAAAAAGAGATTTTATCCTTTTATCTGAATATACATTAGTGTATTTCTTCTCCTATGACCGAACTCAAAATTCTACCTTATTATATGGTGCCCCCATAACAAAATGGTTAAAAAAGAGATTTATCCTCTTCTATGCGTGTACATTAGTGTATTTCACCTGCTACTCTCACAGAACTCAAGAATTATGCCTTGCTATAACACAACCACCAACACCCCCCCCCCCACACCACCCCCCAAGCCCGCCCCCCCCCCCCCCCCGCCACACAACACCCACCCAAATGCTGCCTCCGTAAATAAATGATCAAAAAAAGAGGTTTATCCTCTTCTCTGGGTATACATTTGTGTGTTTCATCTACTATCATCGTTCAAACTGAGAATTCTACCTTGTTATATTTTGCCCTTATAACAAAATGGTAAAAAAAAAAGATTCATCCTCTTCTGTGTATATATTGGTGTATTTCGTCACTTATCACAGTTCGAACTTAAGATTCTACCATATATTGTACCCCAATAACAAAAAATTTTCAACAATTATATAGTTTGCAGCGGCCAATGACAATAAGGCAATTGCACCAACACTGGAAATAAATGAACATATTGAAGCTCTGTTACCAAAATGTCACCCTAATGCTCCCCGCCAACCAAAAATTGATATTTATCGAGCCTTAAAGCACCGATATATTTTATTTCAACTCTAAATAATATATTCAATTAAAAAAATCAGGGGTGGAACTGTACGGTTACATCATTCCACTTAATTGCATATTTAATTACGCCAACAATGATATGTAAGGAAAGCCGGCAAGCAAGTGACTGACATTAAACAATATTGGACATTAGTTGGGGCTGTAATGAAAGCAATTACTATTTTTTTTTAAGTCCTATTTTACCAGCTTCACTTAGCTAAATTATCCGGAGCTTTTCTTTTTTATAAATTCACATTATACCACTTCAAAGCAATTGGCATATTTTTGCAATATTTCCCAGCCATTTTCTTTGAGTATTGATCAATTTAGGAACATTAACACTAAGAGATGAATTAACGTAGATGGGAAGTTTCCCCCCGAACTAATCGTCAAGCGTTAATCCTGCTAAACAAACCTATTTTTTTTTTCCTCTGGAAAATTATCTCTCTAAACTAATTACCAATAACCTTTTCGCAATAATATCGGGCACGGAAACGCAGCATACACAGCCTTTGCTTGATTAATTAATTCAGTCTGTGGCTGTACACTCATTTGTCACTTTTTAAAGAAAAAAAAAATCACTGCTCGTTCGTAAAAATGGAGTTTTATGTTAAGGATAAAAGCTTGTTTTACACTAATATCTGAAACAACGGAATAGAAATCACAGTTAACCAAATAAATAAATCTGCGCGAAACTCTTGCATAAAGGGCTAAAAAAGCTTTTTTTTTTCTTTTTTGAAAAAAACGAAAGTGTTATCAATATTTAATAGACTTAAGGATAATGAACTTTATTTATTATGTAAATAAATATATTTTATTTATGTGGTTTTAGAGGTTGAATTTAATTTATTCTGTGGTTCTATGTTCATTTGCAACTGTTTAAAGAAAAAAAATCACTGCTCGATCATAAATATGGAGTTTTATGTTAAGGATAAAAGCCTGTTTTAAGCTTATATCTGAAACAGCAGAATAGAAATCACACTTAACCAAATAAATAAATCTACGCAAAACTCTTATTGTGTAAGGGCGGATAAAGCTTTTCTCTTTTTTTTTAAAGTGTTATCAGTATCTAATAGGCTTAAAAGTAATTTATTCTGTGGTTCTATGTTCATTTGTAACTTTTTAAAGAAAAAAAATCACTGCTCCATCGTAAAAATGGAGTTTTATGTTAAGGATAAAAGCCTGTTTTACACTTATATCTGAAACAACGAATAAGAAATCACAGTTAACCAAATAAATAAATCTACGCAAAATTTTTCTTGCATAAAGGGCTGAAAAAGCTTTTTTTTCTTTTTTGAAAAGTCCTTAAGTCTATTAAATTTTGAAGTGTTATCAAAATTTAATAGACTTAAGGAAAATGAACTTTATTTATTATGTAAATAAATATAATATATTTTATTTATGTGGTTTTAGAGGTTGAATTTAATTTATTCTGTGGTTCTATGTTTATTTGCAACTGTTTAAAGAAAAAAAATCACTGCTCGATCGTAAATATGGAGTTTTATGTTAAGGATAAAAGCCTGTTTTACACTTATATCTGAAACAGCAGAATAGAAATCACAGTTAACCAAATAAATAAATCTACGCAAAATTCTTCAAATTTAATAGACTTAAGGATAATGAACTTTATTTATTATTTTCTCTATTTCTTTGTACGATAAAATTATCGTTTTATGTGATCGTTACACTCGGTTAATGTTATTTAATTTATTTAATTTATAATAAATCTATGTTCATTTGCAACTGTTTAAGGAAAGAAAATCACTGCTCGGTCGTAAAAATGAAGTTTTATGTTAAGGATAAAAGCTTGTTTTACGCTAATATCTGTAACAACTGAGCAGTAATACCTGTTAACCAAATAATGAAATCTCCGTAAAAATTATGTAAAAGACGCATAAATCATTTTATTTTTTAAATTTGTTATCTATATTTAATGAGTTTACTGAAAATATTTACTATGTTAATTAAATGCAACATAGTTTATATATTCAGGGTCACAAGATATAGAAAATTACATAATTTTACGAAGTAATTTAATTTTTATTGTAGTCTTACTTTCATTAATTGGTGTAGTTCAGACATTGGTAACTGAAGGCCTAAGATTAGCTTGCATCACTGCAAAGAGTTTTATGCAGCTCTCCCCCCCCCCTCTACTACTACAAAAATGTTTTTGTATCTATTTTATCTTCCTATAAAGGTATAGCATCGTTACAAATCATAATTTTCTTTTGAACTTCCATATGAAAAGAATAAACACAGTTAAAAGCTTAATTTACCAAATCATTTAACGTATAATCATTGAATTCCCTAAAAAGCGATAGTTTGTGATTTCTGGTGATTTTTCCAGCAATAAGGTAGAGATAGAGTGATAGTATTCATTCAAAAGTAATTTATAGGAAAGTATTTTAATATTTAAAAATTTCATATTATGGTATAACAATATGTTTGTCTACTGCATTTGTTTATATTGGGCAAAAGATCAGTGGATAATCTATTTGTTTTTGGCACAGGAAACTTCTACGTTTGAGAATAATAACCGAATTTGGCACATCTAAATTATCATCAGGAAAGTCGGGAACGCTGCTAAATATCTACTAGGAACACTCCTGCCTATGTATTATCACTTGAATTGGGCTAATTCTAGTGTAGAGTACGTAATGTGAGCCCTTTACAGCAATTTTAAGCAAATGGCTCTTCAGACAGTTGTGGTAAGTCAGAAGACAAAATAAAACGATGGTACAAGAATGTGAAAAGACCGGAACTACAGGAACTTTTACATTCGAACATGTAAAACCCTCCCAAGTCTTTTCCTTGACACGATTTGACAAATATGAAATACAATTTTTACTTACCACTAATTTGAATAAGGGTTTTACAGTATTGAAAAGTTCATCGGGTTATACGAAGTTTGTAGATCTTACGACAAACTGTTGGTATTTAAAAACTTCCTACGGTCTAATTTTTTTAAAGAAATAACCATAGTTTGGAAATTAATTTTACTATTTGATTCAACAGTCACTTTCGTAACTTCATTTAACTCTTAAAAATAGAAATTAGAGAAACCTTGAAATGTCTTAGAAATAAAAGCAAGCTTTCCTTTTAGGTACCTTAATCAAATCTGGGTGAAATAGAAAAAAGAAGAAATATCTCTTAATGATATCTTCATCTTGAAACAAAGACGTCCGAAGATTGGCCGAAAATGCCAAATCTGCGGTCACAAAATAATCAACTGTGATCTGGAGTCATGTAATTGCCTAATCGTTACAAATCGAGTCTGTCTTTAGACGGAAATGTGGTACAGACCAAAAAATCACAGTCATTTAGCAAATATCCGCCCTCCCACCACGGATCTAATACATCCGTTCTGTAATAACAGCCTTATATCTATTCCGAAGCACTGCTGCATCATATCGTGCTAAGCAGTGAAAGAACATCATGCAATGTTCGGATTCTCGGAAACTCGTTTTTATGCGTATATCTAATTCCAAATATTGTTTTTTTTTATCCCCTTCCATCCCTCCCTTTATGTGACCGTCAGTCGTGTATGATGTGTGTTCAGTATCATAAATGTGGTTTAAAAGAAAATGAAAAAAATAAAAAGTAAAGAAAAACAGCGTACCACAGAACTTGGAACAGGCTCGTAACTTTTTGACACAAGATCAGTAATTCGTCGTACTCGTCGCGCCATCTACCGGGAGAAGAGGGAAGCGTAAAATCAATTTAGTTTTACTTCGTGTTGGAATGGTTTATGGGAATGTCTTGGGAATTTTTGCGTCGAGTTCAAACCATAAGTAAGAATTTAAATTAAATTTCCCATTAGATCGGCTGATATGCCCCCTTTTAAAAAAATAAAGAAAGCTTTTGATAAAATCATTGATTGTAGCAATTTATTATCTCATATTAAAGGCAAGACGATGCAATAACTTTAAGTTGGAATGCAGTGCAGTAATTTTCTTTTACGTAGGTATTTAATTTCACGAAGGTAAATATACAATCAATATAGTAGCGAAATAATGATTAGAAATAATTTTATGATCTGTTTTTATTCGAACATAATCTCGGTAATAATGAATTTTAAAATAATGAAATGAAACCCCGAGGATATATAAATAAACACAATAAAGTCCTTAATGTATAAGTTATTGTATTTATTTCCTTTTTTTAATAAAAAAAAAGGGAAAAAGCCTGATTTAATATTTGCATTTTAACTTTATTTGTTTTGAAAAATCATTATGGGTTTTTAACTTAGATTTTAAATTGTATGAGCGTTATTTATTTATTTATTTATTTATTTATTTTATTTTCAGATTGAAGTCTTGAATTTTAAAATTGAGAGATGTTTAGAGATTTCTGGTTAAAGGGAATTATGATTTAATAGCTTATTTATTTAAACAATATCGTGTGACATTCACTACGTTTAAAAATATATTCCAATTGATTTGATGTTTTTATTTTAATGTTATGAAAAATCTTCAAAAATTAATGTCTTAGATTTTAAAACTGAAGTATGTTCAGAGATATTGGTGCTAAGGTTGATTATAAATTAATAAAGTATTTCTGTAAAAATATTGTGTGAAATACGGGTAGTTTTGTTTGCTTTACTTTGAAGCACTGCGGCCTACTGTTTTAAACATGAAACCAAATTGGTAAGGAGGTAATCCTCGGTCCTGGGGTTAGTGAGTTTTAATCCCACTGCTGGCATGGATGTTCGTAGCCATTCGAAATCGGCTTTAAACAGTAGGTCCCGGTCTCAGTAGCCCTGTTGTGGCAAAACAGAAGACCGTAACGCTCCTAACCAACCGATTATCAGTCTGGAGGCGTAATGTGCTAACACCTAAACCAAGCAGGGGTGGGGGGGTAAAGGAATAATTTACTAATTTTTACTAATTTCGTTAAAAAAT
>CM063501.1:133666474-133701474 GCA_032207245.1 Pardosa pseudoannulata
CGTTTTATTTTGTCTTCTGACTTACCACAACTGTCTGAAGAGCCATTTGCTTAAAATTGCTGTAAAGGGCTCACATTACGTACTCTACACTAGAATTAGCCCAATTCAAGTGATAATACATAGGCAGGAGTGTTCCTAGTAGATATTTAGCAGCGTTCCCGACTTTCCTGATGATAATTTAGATGTGCCAAATTCGGTTATTATTCTCAAACGTAGAAGTTTCCTGTGCCAAAAACAAATAGATTATCCACTGATCTTTTGCCCAATATAAACAAACGCAGTAGACAAACATATTGTTATACCATAATATGAAATTTTTAAATATTAAAATACTTTCCTATAAATTACCTTTGAATGAATACTATCACTCTATCTCTACCTTATTGCTGGAAAAATCACCAGAAATCACAAACTATCGCTTTTTAGGGAATTCAATGATTATACGTTAAATGATTTGGTAAATTAAGCTTTTAACTGTGTTTATTCTTTTCATATGGAAGTTGAAAAGAAAATTATGATTTGTAACGATGATATACCTTTATAGGAAGATAAAATAGATACAAAAACATTTTTGTAGTAGTAGAGGGGGGGGGAGAGCTGCATAAAACTCTTTGCAGTGATGCAAGCTAATCTTAGGCCTTCAGTTACCAATGTCTGAACTACACCAATTAATGAAAGTAAGACTACAATAAAAATTAAATTACTTCGTAAAATTATGTAATTTTCTATATCTTGTGACCCTGAATATATAAACTATGTTGCATTTAATTAACATAGTAAATATTTTCAGTAAACTCATTAAATATAGATAACAAATTTAAAAAATAAAATGATTTATGCGTCTTTTACATAATTTTTACGGAGATTTCATTATTTGGTTAACAGGTATTACTGCTCAGTTGTTACAGATATTAGCGTAAAACAAGCTTTTATCCTTAACATAAAACTTCATTTTTACGACCGAGCAGTGATTTTCTTTCCTTAAACAGTTGCAAATGAACATAGATTTATTATAAATTAAATAAATTAAATTCAACTCCTAAAACCACATAAGTAAAATATATTATATTTATTTACATAATAAATAAAGTTCATTATCCTTAAGTCTATTAAATTTTAATAACACTTTAAAAAAGAAAAAAAAAAAAGCTTTTTTAGCTCTTTATGCAAGAAGAATTTTGCGTAGATTTATTTATTTGGTTAACTGTGATTTCTATTCTGCTGTTTCAGATATAAGTGTAAAACAGGCTTTTATCCTTAACATAAAACTCCATATTTACGATCGAGCAGTGATTTTTTTTCTTTATACAGTTGCAAATAAACATAGAACCACAGAATAAATTAAATTCAACCTCTAAAACCACATAAATAAAATATATTATATTTATTTACATAATAAATAAAGTTCATTTTCCTTAAGTCTATTAAATTTTGATAACACTTCAAAATTTAATAGACTTAAGGACTTTTCAAAAAAGAAAAAAAAGCTTTTTCAGCCCTTTATGCAAGAAAAATTTTGCGTAGATTTATTTATTTGGTTAACTGTGATTTCTTATTCGTTGTTTCAGATATAAGTGTAAAACAGGCTTTTATCCTTAACATAAAACTCCATTTTTACGATGGAGCAGTGATTTTTTTTCTTTAAAAAGTTACAAATGAACATAGAACCACAGAATAAATTACTTTTAAGCCTATTAGATACTGATAACACTTTAAAAAAAAAGAGAAAAGCTTTATCCGCCCTTACACAATAAGAGTTTTGCGTAGATTTATTTATTTGGTTAAGTGTGATTTCTATTCTGCTGTTTCAGATATAAGCTTAAAACAGGCTTTTATCCTTAACATAAAACTCCATATTTATGATCGAGCAGTGATTTTTTTTCTTTAAACAGTTGCAAATGAACATAGAACCACAGAATAAATTAAATTCAACCTCTAAAACCACATAAATAAAATATATTTATTTACATAATAAATAAAGTTCATTATCCTTAAGTCTATTAAATATTGATAACACTTTCGTTTTTTTCAAAAAAGAAAAAAAAAAGCTTTTTTAGCCCTTTATGCAAGAGTTTCGCGCAGATTTATTTATTTGGTTAACTGTGATTTCTATTCCGTTGTTTCAGATATTAGTGTAAAACAGGCTTTTATCCTTAACATAAAACTCCATTTTTACGAACGAGCAGTGATTTTTTTTTTCTTTAAAAAGTGACAAATGAGTGTACAGCCACAGACTGAATTAATTAATCAAGCAAAGGCTGTGTATGCTGCGTTTCCGTGCCCGATATTATTGCGAAAAGGTTATTGGTAATTAGTTTAGAGAGATAATTTTCCAGAGGAAAAAAAAAATAGGTTTGTTTAGCAGGATTAACGCTTGACGATTAGTTCGGGGGGAAACTTCCCATCTACGTTAATTCATCTCTTAGTGTTAATGTTCCTAAATTGATCAATACTCAAAGAAAATGGCTGGGAAATATTGCAAAAATATGCCAATTGCTTTGAAGTGGTATAATGTGAATTTATAAAAAAGAAAAGCTCCGGATAATTTAGCTAAGTGAAGCTGGTAAAATAGGACTTAAAAAAAAATAGTAATTGCTTTCATTACAGCCCCAACTAATGTCCAATATTGTTTAATGTCAGTCACTTGCTTGCCGGCTTTCCTTACATATCATTGTTGGCGTAATTAAATATGCAATTAAGTGGAATGATGTAACCGTACAGTTCCACCCCTGATTTTTTTAATTGAATATATTATTTAGAGTTGAAATAAAATATATCGGTGCTTTAAGGCTCGATAAATATCAATTTTTGGTTGGCGGGGAGCATTAGGGTGACATTTTGGTAACAGAGCTTCAATATGTTCATTTATTTCCAGTGTTGGTGCAATTGCCCTTATTGTCATTGGCCGCTGCAAACTATATAATTGTTGAAAATTTTGTTATTGGGGTACAATATATGGTAGAATTAAGTTCGAACTGTGATAAGTGACGAAATACACCAATATATACACAGAAGAGGATGAATCTTTTTTTTTTACCATTTTGTTATAAGGGCAAAATATAACAAGGTAGAATTCTCAGTTTGAACGATGATAGTAGATGAAACACACAAATGTATACCCAGAGAAGAGGATAAACCTCTTTTTTTGATCATTTATTTACGGAGGCAGCACATAGCAAGGCATAATTCTGAGTTCTGTGATAGCAGGTGAAATACACTAATGTACACGCATAGAAGAGGATAAATCTCTTTTTTAACCATTTTGTTATGGGGGCACCATATAATAAGGTAGAATTTTGAGTTCGGTCATAGGAGAAGAAATACACTAATGTATATTCAGATAAAAGGATAAATCTCTTTTTTGACCATTTATTTATGAAGGCACCATATAACAATGTAGAATTCTGAATTCGAAAGATGATAGGGGATGAAATAAACTAATGTATACGCATAGAAGAGGATAAATCTCTTTTTTGACTATTTTGTTATGAGGGTACCATATAACAAGGCAGAATACTGAGTTCGGTGATAGGAGAAGAAATACACTAATGTATATGCAGAAAAAGAGGATAAATCTCTTTTTTGACCATTTTGCTATGGGGGCACCATGTAACAAGGTAGAATTCTGATTTCGAACTGTGTTAGGAGACGAAATACACCAATGTATAAGCAAAGACAAAAATAAATTTCTTTTTTGATTGTTTTGTTATGAGGGTACTATATAACAATGTAGAATTATGAATACGAAAGATGATAGGGGACGAAATACAACGATGTATACCCAGAGAATAGGATAAATCTCATGGTCTGAGTATCATCCTGCTAAGAACTCGGCAGGTGGAGAGAGATTCAGAATCAGGTGTAAAAACCACTCTTCCTTGAGTAATGAAATTTGACATGTATCTCGTGTGGGGTTACGAACATGGCTTAAACGAAGGCAAGTAGCCATTTTAGAGTTTAAATTTAAATTCTAAGCTCATTCCGGACTTATATATACAGTCTGTATCGGTTCTATGGTCAGCTCAGCGGTCAAGAAAAATCAGACCATATAAGCGGGGTGACCATATATGCGGAACAATACAACCCTATTGAGCATATACCGTGCATTTTTAATCCATAACATAAGAGAGTGGATACATTCCCATAAGGTATCAAGCGCTGACGTTTTCTTTCTTGATCACCGATTCAACTCTTGATTACCAAAGTTTGGCAGTTAAAATGTTTAATGTCGTCCGGGTAATCGAATTTGCTTTGGCGAAAGTAGCCTTTAAAAGATTAGATTTTTTAAAATTATCAATCAATTCATTTTTGGCAGCAATTGATAACTTCTTTTTTTTCGAAACCATAATTAAAAAATGAACGTTCTTATTCGTGACGTATGATCCAAATGCAACAAAATTTTTCCTTTACTTGTTTCGTCACAATTTCAACTTGAGCAGGGGGAGATGAATTCAACCAATAAGCAGACAGATGTCCACCTCTTGTCAGAGGGCAAAAGAACTGAGAGAGGTGATGTCTACACAAACAAGAAAAGGGGAGAGGGAGAGAAATAAGGGATTGAATTCAGGTCCTTTCCAATTTCGCACTGATTTCTTTAAAAAAAAAAAGGAAATTCGTTGAAAACATGAAACTGACCATATAACTGGTAACAAGAAAAAGAAAATGACTATATAAGAGATGCACTTCAACATATATTTCTTATTAAATTAAATTAGACGAAACTTTAGAAAACTGACTATATAAGAAGGGGTGACCTTATAAGCGGGTGACCATATAGCCGGTACTGACTGTATATTAATTCTCATCTGAAAGTTTAAACTATAACGAATTACTAAACTATATTAATATATACAGTTTATATATTTTAAACAGCATTATGGATGAAAAGAATTCAACATTTTGAAATTATTCTCATAGACCTAATCTTAAAGATGTGTTATACAAATCCGAACAGCTTAAAATTTAATATTATAACTAAATCATATAATAATAGTTATTTTATTCACAGTATCCATATAAAATACCCCTCGTTAGACAAAAAATAAAAACAATGTAAAAATTCACTTTTTTACCACTCTCAACTCACGATAAAACTAACAGAATAAACCATTAAAGATTGATAGCGGGAAAAGAGAGAGGGAAAAAATTAGATTGAAATATTCATAAAACGCTTTCTACCATAATAATTCAACCCATTTAATTCTCCAATTTATTCTTTTTTTCTCTCTTTTCATCTCCAGGCATCGTTTTTATTTTCTTTTTTGATAAAAAAAAAAAGAGAATAAAAAAAACGTTGGAAAAAAAAACAGAGAGAGAAGGCAACGAATTCAAAGCATCTGCATGTTCCTAAGCCGATTACGGAGATCTGATTTTGTAATGCCCCGAAAAGCAATCACCAAGAATGGGCAAATCCCTGACGGGATGTATACCAGAGAACGGGAATCACGGGCAAGAAATACTTTTGGGGAAAGAAGAGAAGAGAAAACCATGTGGGTGGGGAAAAGAAGAGAAAAAGTAACGATTTTAAACAACTTTTCCAGGGAGAAAAACCCTGGAGTCCGTTTCCTGTTGGTAACGAAATTAAAGAAATTTATGCAAATAATATAGTTTAAGTTAATACCGGGGGTGAATTCCAACCCCGTAAGTGCCCATTCAATGCCTCCTATTGAAACTGTGCTGAGTGGAATTATCTGAAGACAATCTCAGTAGCTGATGATCTATAATTAAATTCTTATTGTTTTTGTTTGGAATAAGCAAACACTTTAAAATATCTAACATTGAATTCAGTTGATGATGTTTTTACCGATTGTGGGCTTACATTGGAAATCCTATAGTAGGTAAGAGAAACTTACTCGATATTATTGCGGGAAACTTACCTGATTTTATTTTTAAAAAATGTTTCAGCAAATTTAGGAAATAAAGAAGGTGAAAATATAGGTATTTGACGAAAAGTTCAATATTTATTTTAATCAATAACAATCAATCTTCAAACGATCATCATTCACATGCATACATTTAATTACTACTAAACATCCCTATTATAATGAACTTGCCAAGACAAGTTTTTGCAGCAAATTTTAGAATTTTATAAGGACATGGCTAACTCCAGGAACACCTATTACAGTTAAGAATTAGCCTGTCTGCTCTTTGTGTCCTTCTGGAGAGTTTATGAGTTTTAAACACTTGACAACATGTTCTTATTTCGCCAGGAATTTTAATCTTTCTAATCCTTACAATTATTTCTTGAGGGCCAATTTGTCTTGAGCTTCAAGAGAGAGAATTGTCTACTAGATGCAGTTAAAAAACATTGAATTATAAAACTCTAATCTTGTAAGGTCTCGAAATGCAATCAGTAAGAATCTTAAGTAGGGAGACATTAATTAATTCTCCTTAATTCATTTGAAATCTAGGAATTTTAAAGAAATGCCTAGATTAGGAATGAATTAATGAGTATTTCCGATTGAGGCCTATATTACAAAACCTATAGAAGGCAAGAGAAAAGCAAAGGCAATATTATTTTGAGCATCTTGATTCTATAATATTGATTAAGCACATTGTCGAGTACATATTTTATTCATTGAATGAAAAGTAGCCATGAAGAATGGGCAAATTGGGGAACTGTGACCAGAAAGACAAAAAGTTCTATGCTTTTGATTAAGCATCAAACGTCAAAGAATCATTATTCGCGTACATATCTTTATTCCTTTTGCATGTCATGAAAAGTAGCCATGAAGAATGGGCAAATCCCAGACGGGATGTGTACCAACGAATGGGAACCACAGGTAAGAAATACTTTGACTAAAAGTTCTATATTTTTGAACAAGCATCAAACATCAAAAATCATTATTCGCGTACATATCGTTGTTCATTTTGCATGTCATGAAAAGTAGTCATCAAGAATGGGCAAATCCCTAACGGGATGTGTACCAAAGAAAGGGAACCACAAGCAAGAAATACTTTGACTAAAAGCTCTATATTTTTGTTCAAGCATCAAACGTCAAAGAATCATTATTCGCGTACATATCTTTATTCATTTTGCATGTCATGAAAAGAATGGGCAAATTCCTAACGGGATGTGTACCAAAGAACGGGAACCACAGACAACAAATACTTTTAAGAGAGAGTAAACCATCTAAGAAAAAACAAGAAGAAATAAAATAACGATTTTAAACAACTTTTCTTGAATTAAAAACCAAGGAGTTTCTTTCCTGTTGATTAAAGATGTAATTCAAATAACACAGTTTAATTTAATATCGGAAGTGAATTTCTGTCCCCTGCACACACATTCAGTGATTCATCTTGAAACTGTGTTGAATGGAATTATCAGAACATAGCTGATGATTTATACTTAATGTTTTACTGTTTTCCTTGACAGTAAGCATGCTCTCTTTAAAATGTCTTGTTTTGGAATGAGTTAAAGCTACACGTTTTTGATTTATTAGTAGGTTAGAAAACTCGTAGCAGGTTAGATGAAAAGAAACAACAAAAATAAGAATTTTAAGAAATTTTATAGAGACTAAAAGAATGAAAAATCTAAAATTTGTCAAAACAAATGTTTGTTGTTTATGATATATTTGAATATTAAGCTTTAAACTTTATATATATGTATGTATATATATATATTGTATATATATATGTATGTATATATATATATGTATGTATATATATATGTATGTATATATATATGTATGTATATATATATATATATGTATATATATATATATATATATATATATATGTATGTATATATATATGTATGTATATATATATATATATATATGTATATATATATATATATGTATATATGTATATATATATATATATGTATATGTATATATATATATATATGTATATATGTATGTATATATATATATGTATGTATATATATATATATATATGTATATATGTATGTATATATATGTATGTATATATATATATATATGTATATATGTATATATATATATATATGTATGTATATATATATATATATATATATATATATATATATATATATATATATATATGTATATATATATATATATATGTATGTATATATATATGTATATATATATATATATATATATATATATATGTATATATATATATATATGTATGTATATATATATATATATATATATATATATATATATATATATATATATATATATATATGTATTCAAATTCATTCAAATGTATTCAGTATGTATGCAAATTACACAATGAATTACATACATAAAGTTATATAAACATACATTCGTATATAATGGTTCGGAATAATATGATCTATCAAGAACTACAGATACAGAAGGACTTAATATGGTGTTTCCTGGAAGAACAGAAGTCGAAACAGAAACTACTGTACACAAGGGGTTTGGAGAGGCAGGAACTACACACCTTTGCCCCAAGGATAAAGCTATGGATCACTTAAATGCCACTGAAACCGCGGGTGGGCCAGAGGAGCTAGTACTCCCGTTTCACCCATCAGGGGGAACACTTACATCCCCTTGCAAGCGTTGTGGGAGTAGAAAGATCACGTTTGTACTACACATGAGGGCAGGAAATCCTATGTAGCTCTCCAGATCGGTCTCTCTGAAACCAGTATTCATCGGATTAACGTCTTAGAGGGCGTTTAAAACGTTTACAAAATCTGTTAGGTATAATATATTATATAAAATTTCAGAAGTTAAGGAAGTGAAATTTAAATTCAGGGCCACGTGCTGTATTTTCTGAATATGATGCAAGCTATTGAAATGCCTTAGCATCAGAAACCAAAATCAAAGGCTACAACAAAAAACTATTAGAAGAGATGAGTACTACAATTCATAAATTGTGTTCAACAATATTAGAATAGCAGTTAGAATAGTTCAGAAATAATAGTGTTTAGTAAAGATTTTTAATGAATAAACTGTTCAAGGGTATTTTCATTTCGCTGCTTCTGCCACCCCCTTATGATGCCGCCTGAAGACCCTGGCTCAAGAAAGAGGAAATAGAAGGTAAAGAAGAAAAAAGGTGAAGATAAAAGGTAAAGAAAGTGAAGAAAAAGAAAACGAATTTGGCCAGAATATAAAAGATTGTTTGTCTTAAAGTTAAAAGTACAGCTTCACAATTAAGTAAAATTCTTCAAATTGAAGAATTATTTTATTTAAATAGAAACATATATTTTGCCATAATTTATAGTTTAAAAATTTTATACCTCTCACCAAATGATGGCTAAGAGGGTAGAATGCTGAACTTTGATACCACAGTTCGAAATTTCGAATTCTACACTTCTCATGAATGTTCGTAACCATTCAGAATCAGCTTCCAGCTGTAGATCGCTGGATGATGACTGGAAGGTTAAGGCGCTGAGCTTCGGTATCGCAATTCGTGGGTTCGAATAGGACTATGGCATGGATATTCATTTCCATTCGGAATCGGCTTTAAGCATTCGGTCTCATTAGCTCTCGTAGCAAAAAGTAGACCATAGTGTTCCAAACCTACCAACTTTTTATCTTTTAACTAATTAATAACCCCCAAACATACTAAATACATGGTTTTTTCTGAATTTCTGTCAAATATTTCGGCACTGATTACCATAACGTTTGTCACAAAAATAAATATAATTTTAAAAAGGATATTAGTGTGTAATAAATGCAGCGAAGAATGAAAAAAATTGCTAAAACATTAGAGAAAATTAAATTATTGATTGAATATAAGTTATATTTAAAGTTAGGAAAATTTGATACCCAATTATACCTCTAAACCACAAACATACAGTAAAATTTTTAAGGCAGTTAATTAATAAACTATGTGATGGAAAACCTTGTTCTTTCACTCAATTTTCATGAAAGTCTCTTTTTGCAGATTTTAGTATCTTTCATGTTTTTTGTAAAAGCATTAGGGATGATTGAATTTAGAATACAGTCAAAAGTTGAATATTTTGAAAACTTGTGTTCTTGAAAATAATGGACAAGTTGGCTACGAGGTAATCACGTATAATTAAGATAACAATCCCCAGGATTTTCTACTTCCATTTTATCTTTCTGATGAGTTTAAAATTTCCAAATTGGTAATTAGTGACCAAAAATATTTTTAATGTCCTTTCACATTTTTAATAACGAATTTAGTCACACTTTAATTAACAGAATGTATCTAGAAATTAAAAATATTGAAATCTACGATACTTAAGACGTTTTCGACCAAACGAGCAAAATAACTAAGTTATACATAAATAAAATAGAGTAAAAATGGTTTCTTTGCCTGCATGAAACGAGAGTTTTGAAATCCTAAATATCTATACCCTGCTACGATACCGTTTCCCTAGATCTTGAAAATAACGGTAAGTCAGAGGAAAAGAAAACGTGTCAGAATCTATTTATCGAATCTAGTATTTTTCCTAAATAAAATAAATTTTGCATAGATACATGTACTTTTCCTAAATGTTTGTTGTAAAAGCCTCATCAGAAAAATTTACCACCTTCTTTCTTAATTTTAATCCTTAAGAATTTATGCAGTGAATTAAACGTTTAATGTGAAAAGGAAATTAAGAAAATATCAGCAAACGTCATCATGGAAATAAATGTCTTACAAGATGTATAAATAATCATATTAAGTACTATGGTAAAATTAAATCGTATTAAATGTTTTGGGCATTATGATAACATAATTTTTTTTTTTGGTAATATAAATAATGACCATGTAACAATTTTCAAAACAATGGCTATAAATTGATAATGCTATGTACATGTTTAACGTGCACAGGATAATCAAAATTAAACAAAAAAAAATTAAGCTTCATGTTATACGTCCCAGAAACGTATTAATTAGTACATGCATATTACAAACAGGAAACAACTGTAGCAATATATTCTGTAGTCTATCGGTTCCAAAGCACTCTCCTAATCTAACGTTCTTGTTACAAAATATCCATAACAAAACCATCGTCATGATGCTAATTAGCTGTAATTCGAGACATTTTAAGCACCTGTGAGCTTTCCATAAATTGTAAATTAATGATAATGAATCCATTTTAAAGCACAACAAGTATACATGACATAATGAATTAATAATCGATGGGTTCCTAGGTGTGCAGGCATATTATTTCCCTAATTAGTAACCCCTAATAACGAGTTATAGATCTGGTAATATATTTCCTATCGAATTACATCCCTGGTCTCATATGGCAGCTCAAATGGCAGACTGCACCAAGGAGGATATTTCGCTTAAGCCCTTTTTTTTCCGTTTTGAAAAGTACTACTCGTTATATGATACCATAAAAAAGGACAGACTTATACCATTAGGATTTGCCTCTGGATAAATCAGACATATTGGAAAAGTGAAATGGGATAAAATGATATAGGAGCATTAGTAAGACAACAAGTCTGGTGGAAGGTTTGTTTGTTTCACCGCTTTGCTTGTGTGGAAGGATTTTCCTCGAAAAGTGGTCATCAGGATTCTCTACTATTAGGGGAAATATAAATCGAAATTTCCATACGTCATTAAGTCTGATCAATAGCCACAATTAGTGGGAATTCATACCATGCCTATCGGATATTTGATACCTGATACAGATAGCAATGTATGATTCTCAATCCCACTATTACATCAATCTATTTAGGAATGATGGCAGTATAAATTATTAATCGTTTTAATGAGGTACAATTTGACAACGAGTATTTCATTGCATTACTCGCGATAACGTGAGAAAAACAAACTGAGGAGTAATTCTTAGACAAAAAAGTAGATGCAGCAATTGCAGAAAGTCATGGAAATAAGGTTAAAATTGGCAAAAACCTTGTTCTTCCCATTAGAAATCAGTTAAAAGACTTCGTTTACGTACGATTTATTGATTATTTAATCATCGGAAAAGTTATTTTTGTCTTTACAATGGAAATTGTGTTGTTTATAGCATAAAACTTTCTTTGTATTCGAATCTATTTAAATATCCTCCAATCAGGGACTAATAATAACAACAGATGAATTTATCGTCCACCAACTTATTCTACTGAGCAAGATGTGACAATTAGTTTTTATTCTTTTATCCTCAATTTCTTTATTAGAATATCTGAGAAGAATTTTCTATTCTTCATATATCTTTACATAAAAAAGAGGTAATTACATTTTTATATAAAAAAGAAGGTATGACTTTGATGTATATTTTGTGGGTATTTTTCACATTTATAATGCATATGCACATTATATCTATCTATACATACATGTGTGTGTGTGTGTAAAGTGAGTATGTATTGATTTAAATTGGTTTATAGGATGATAAAACGACAAATTTATAAGCCCATATGGGTAATTCAGAGGTATATAATTGTAGTAATTCGGAACTTCAATGTTCTAATAACGAAAATATTCAGTGCGAGTATATTAACTTTTAAAAATGCATTCCTGCAGAACTTCGATTCTTATTCATTTTAAAATGAAATGAAAAGCAAAATACTGCTTTTTTGGAAAAATGTTTAAAAAAATTGTTTTAAAAAATTGAAAACAAATGTGAGAATAACCGATAAAAATGTTCATTATATCTGTAAGATCTCGGAGGTTAGATGAAAGAGGTTTAATTAGTGTATAATATTATATATAAACTCTACATCAAAATTTTCTCCCGTTATCTGGTAGTCGCATGGCGGGTTTATTAGGGACTTAACTGTGTCTTCCAGAGAACTTTAATGTGTAAATTTTTGATACCACAACGCTGACTGCGGTAAGTAATAGTAAATAAAGATAACAAATTGCTGAAATAAAGAGAAACTGCGGCTTTTCACCGAAACACGACTCCTTTTTCGCTCAAACTTTCACGAGTACCCTTCATCTAATTTCTTCCACACCTAATTCAATCGCGGCTCAGACCATGTTCCATCGGTTGTACCTCTTTAAGGGGCGTTTCCTGGGGATCCTACCAAACAGGTCTTGCAGTTCAAGCATCTGCCAAAAGATGCGCGAGCACCTGTCTCAAGACATCTTCGGAGTAAGACGGTCATTCTACTTAGTTACTTCCCACCCCTTGCTTCAGAACCCCCCTCTCTCTTCCAGAAAAGGGGGGAGGGATTCGAGTTTCACTTATTTAGCCAGATGGGTCTTGCTTTCGGCACTTCTTCCGGTTGGGCTCGCTTGCATTTTCTTTTTAGAGGAGTTAATAAATCGCTTGTGGTAACAGAAAGTGGTTGTTGTAAGTAGTTTTTCTTTTGTATAATCTCAGGTGATCTTCTGCTCTTTGGTGAGACGTTTAGATGCGTCATGCCTGTGACGAACTTCTATTTACTTGCTGGGGGCATTTAATAAGGCTATTGTTAGGAAAAGCATCCGCGGAAATGGGAGGAACATAAACCTTGAAACTGTGGAAACTTTTTCCAGTGAAACTATTAATGATTCATTAAAAGACATTTTTTTAGAAGCGTATATTAGGCAGTAAAATATCAGGAACCACCTTTGCCCCCGAAGAAAAACAAATACTGCTTTTTGTTTTCAAATGTCAGGATTGCATGTAAGGAAATAATAATGCAAGATGAAAGCCGTGAGAAACTAAATGATGTTTATAATTGATGATGATTGCCTAATTAATTGCTAATTATTGATGCTGAGGATCAGACATAAACATTAAAACACCTCCATCCTAGGAAAACACTGTAGTATAAAATTTTTTTATAACCCTTGATAACATGGATATCAAACACATAACAGAATAAACTGTATGCTATCTATACAGCATTTCATACGAGTACTTCATGTTAGATTATTGATCATATAATTATGCATCATTATTAGTTGGTATTAATGTAATTTATCTTGCTTTATTCAATTTGATTATTTTGTTGACGATACAAATCTCAAAATATATTCTCAAAATAAAAAAAATGACTCTTAAAAGTAAATAATTCTAGTTTATTTATTATGAATTATAATTTAAAAAATATTTAAATGAAACAAAAATTATTTATATAAATACTGCAATTTCATTTTAATTTATGTTCACGTGTTAGAATGCTTATTTTTGAAAGCATTCATACATAAAAATTTGTTTAAAACCTATTAACTAGTGTCGGGTAAAATAAAAGTAGAAATTTTTTCTGACATATTAAATTGTCTTCTAATATATAATTCCAATATTAAAAAAAAAGAGAAAAAAACCGTTAATTTACTACATTACTACCAGAGCAAAAAATAAAATACATTTTGTGTATAGAAATAAAAACAAAATATCGCGTTTTAAAACAAAAATTATTTATATAAATACTGCAATTTCATTTTAATTTATGTTTACGTGTTAGAATGCTTATTTTTTAAAGCATTCATACATAAAATTTGTTTAAAACCTAATAACCAGTGTCGATTAAAATAAAAGAAGAAACTTTTTTCTGACATATTAAATTGTCTTCTAATATATAATTCCAAATTTTAAAAAAAACGTTAATTTACTACATTACTATCAGAGCAAAAAATAAAATACATTTTGTATATACAAATAAAAACAAAATATCGCGTTTTAAAACAAAGAGAAATTCTTCGAAACCAAAAGTGAACTTTAGAATCCCACAAAGGAAAAATACAATTTCAGCTTTTCAATAAAAGCACAATTCTGCGTATTTAAATAAACCTAAAAAAAAGAAAAAACTAATTTACTGTAAAATTCCTGATATTCTTATCAGATTTATAATATATAACGCAAATATTTTATCTCTTGCATCACGAGAAAAAGAAAATAAAATAAAAATTCCACAAACCTAAAATACTTTTACAGTATTTTGAAATAAGTAACGCTGGTTACCATGTAAGCTAAACAAAAGAAATGGTAATCTTTTATAAACTGTCAACAAATCTCAAGAATGAGCAGGGGAAAAAATATATAACAAGAAGATTCTTTAAAGATAAGAAAAACAAACTGACTGTAGATATTTCAAGTTATACGAAAAAGTAATCCTTGTGTGTTTGCCTTTCAGCCCCTTTCAAAATTTAAATAATTAATGAAGACTCGCATGTAAGTGAATGACACAGGAACTTTCAGAGAAGAAAAGACGTTATCTACGTCCTAAGATGAAAAGATTCCTGAACTTAAGTTTATCTTTTTTTTTTCCCTTCTTCTTGTGGGTTCAAATTCTACAAACGGGAAGAAAATATTCGCAAAAGGGTAAAGAAAAAAAAATGCAATTTCTAGAATTAAAGTCTTCTATCCGTTTCCCTTAATATTCAATTTTTGCTTAAAGTATCGTGATATAAAGGCTGGAATTCTTTCTTCTCCCCCTCTTTTTTCAGACTTAACATGTCTTTAATGTATAATCTGAAACATCTATTCTCTTTTAGTATCCTAATAAAAAGGAAATCTCCGGACAATAAATTCTTCAGCGGTGCTTTTTTAGCTCTCTTTCCCCGTTAATTGTATTTCATTCCCTTGGAGATGCAAGATTCAGTAGATGATGATGCGTACACATTTTGTTATGCATGCACTTGCACTTGGTCTCTCACCCCATATGTACGTGTTTATGTATTATTCACCAGTAAAGAGATTTTATTCGCCTTTTTTTTACTTTTGTTTTTGCTGTATTTTTTACCTATAGTTGCTATGGGTGAGGTAAGTCTATACTAATAATATACACGTAAGATTTTTTTTAGGTGTTTAGAACCTAATAAAAATTTGACTTTTTGAAAACTTAATTCCCGATTTATTTTTATTTTTTTAAAACTAAGTTTTAAACTAAGTTTTTTTAAACAAAAACTTAAACTAAAAATTTAAGTTTTTATTTAACCAGCAAGAACCTCTCGATAGCCTTTGAGACCCGAGCATTATAAAAACACTTTTTGTGTGGTAACACAAAATCACCCAATACAAATAAACTCTCCAAATTTTCAGTAGCTGTCTTATAGGTTTTCTAAACCCCAAAAACAAGCATTTTCTCAATTTTCTCTGAATATTTTTCTCAGAAACAGATTAAAGCACCAAAGACCCACCGCATGCGCTTACACTTTGCATTTTTATTTAGTGTTTGTGGTCGAGTGTTTGTGGAGAGAACCTATCAAAAATACATCGTTATTTCATTAAAATGATGAAATATTAAGATAAAATATGAAGATGTGATATAAGTTTTTAACTTGTGTCTTACGTCTCTACTTTCGGTTTGGTTTGGTTTGGTTTGGAGCGCTACGGTCTACTGTTTTGCACACGAGGGCTAATGAGACCGGGACCTACTGCTTAAAGCCGATTCCGAACGGCTACGAACATCCATGCCATAGTGGGATTCGAACCCACGAACTCTGGTATCGACGATCAGCGCCCTAACCAATCGGCCAGCGTTCGGCCTCTACTTTCGGAATACCAATAAAAATATCTGAAGTCCAAAATACATTTAAAAATTAATATTTCAATAAAGCTCTCTTTCCCCGTTAATTGTATTTCATTCCCCTGGAGATGCAAGATTCAGTAGATGATGATGCGTACACATTTTGTTATGCATGCACTTGCACTTGGTCTCTCACCCCATATGTACGTGTTTATGTATTATTCACCAGTAAAGAGATTTTATTCGCCTTTTTTTACTTTTGTTTTTGCTGTATTTCTTACCTATAGTTGCTATGTGTGAGGTAAGTCTATACTAATTATAGACACGTAAGATATTTTTGAGGTGTTTAGTACCGAATAAAAACTTAACCCTTTAAAAACATAACTCCCGATTTTTTTTAAAAATTGTATTTTATTTCACCCAAAAACGAGCCGGGCTTTTGAGGCCCAAGCATTATAAAAACATACCACACAAAATCACCCAATAAAAATAAACTCTCCAAATTTTCAGTCTTATAGGTCTTCTAGACCCCAATAACATGCATTTCCGCAACACTTGGTTTCTCACCCCATACGTACGTGTTTATGTATTATTCACCAGTAAAGAGATTTTATTCGCCAATTTTTTTACTTTTCTTTTTGCTGTACATTTTACCTATAGTTGCTATGGGTGAGGTAAGTCTATACTAATAATAGACACGCAAAATATTTTTGATCTGTTTAGAACCGGATAAAAATTTGACTTTTTGAAAACTTAATTCCCGATTTATTTTTATTTTTTTTAACTAAGTTTTAAACTAAGTTTTTTTAAACAAAAACTTAAATTAAAAATTTAAGTTTTTTTTAAAGTTTACTGTATTTTATTTAACCAGCAAGAACCTCTCTCCGGCCTTTGAGACCCGAACATTATAAAAACATACTACACAAAACCACCCAGTTAGAATTAAATTTCACAAATTTTCAGTAGCTGTCTTATAGGTCTTCTAAACCCCCAAAACATGAATTCCCTCAATTTTCTTTTAATATTTTTCTCAGAAAGAGATTAAAGCACCAAAAACCCAGCGCATGCGCTTACACTTTTGTATTTTTATTTAATGTTTGTGGTCGGACGAGAGAACCTATCAAAAATACATCGTTATTTGATTAAAATGATGAAATATGAAGATGTGATTTCAATTTTTAACTTGTGTTTTACGTCTGTACTTTTGGAATGTCAATACAAAGATCTAGAGTCCAAAATACTTTTAAAAATTAATATTTCATATAATCCGAAATATATTTTAAACTTTTAATAAAGTATATTTGGCAATACAAATTTTCTGTTTATCATCAAAAGCAATTTTGTTGGTATTTTGCTCAGGAAAGTTGCACCCTGCCTTCTATGCCCGGCTGGCAGGTTAACATTGAAATAAAAGTATACTTAGCAATGAAAAACATACTAAGTTGTGAATGGGTCATAATCTGCACTAAAAAATTAAATTTTATACATTGCATAAAAGAAAAGTTTTTTAAAGTGCTAAATTATCAGCTTAAAAGTGCTAACACTTTTAAGCTTAAAAATAAATTAGAATTTTTCTCTATAATTATATCAACCTTAGGCTAAAAGAACGATTTCCTTCCTAAATTTAAAGTTTTTTAACTGTCATCTAACTGACAAAAATTGTCGTCTTCCAGACAGCAATTTTTTGTACAATAAATCAAATACTTCTATTTTTAAAGGAATTGAATCATCTTAAAACGAAATAAAAGCACATTAAACAACGGCAATAATTCACAAATGTAAAGAAGGTAAGGTAACCGTAGCAGACAGCTATTCACTGAGCTCACTCTTTGGGCATTTGTGCATTATTGCTATTGGTACTTATTTAATGTAGCCATATTTCTGCACAAAGTCTTCTTTTATATACTTAACAGAAAACTTTGTCAGGAATTTACTTAACCGCATCTGTTTTCACGCTTATAATATCAAAATATCTCCCAGTTTCACTCTTCTGGGAAAAAGAGATTTGGTAGTTTCGAGAGACTGAGACTAAACTTTAGAACTATAATCTTAATTGTCTATTCTTGGTATACTTTACAGAGAAGTACCTCAACACGATGGATGCGGTTGCGGATAGAAATGCTTCTAACGACAGAAAAGAGAAATATTCTGGTTAATTTTCTAAACTCTTGCAGGAACTTTGAAGCCTCTCGAAATGAAGAACCACATCCTACGAGCCGTGGGATATTTTTAAATTTAAGTGAAACCGAAAATATTCCAGAAGCAATTAAGCTGAAAGGCAGACAGAGAGCCATTTTTTTCCCCCGAGTTGCTTTAAAAATAGTCGTTTATTTAATTTCAGATTTTTCATAGTCCAAGGAGCGTTATATACGGCATGATGTAATTTTCATATGCAAGGTAATGATATAATAATTTTGACAATTTTAATTATGTTAATTAAAATTGTAAGATTAAAGTCTGAAATGATTGACCGCCTGGAAGATTAAACAATTTTTTCAACATACAGTGGACTCCGTATAATGTGATCGCGGTTAGTGTTATCAATCGCTTATTGTTATCGAAATTACTTGGTCCCGATTTTCTCTATTCATTTGTATGTTAAAATTATTGCTTTAAGTGATCGTTACATCGGTTAATGGGATCAGTTTTCGAACCTCCAACTGGCAAAGGAATATTCAAAATACATTCAGAAGGAACCTATTCTTTTCTTTTCCACCACTGTTGTTTGAATTTCGGAGAATTCTCCTCTTCAACCTAGGAAAATTGGGAATGAACAGAGGAATGGGTTATTACCCGTTCCTGGAATTTTTTAGAAATATGCACACCCTGATGGTGGTCAATGGTTGTCAGATAAGCAGAGAGCAAAACATTATTATTGGAACTGAGAATTAGCGTATTCACATTTTATGCCTTTCTCGCTTACATGTAGCTTGTCGATATGGAAGCCAGAAAGAGAAATGATTAAACATTAAAACAAAAGATTGAAAATTTAAATCGTCATAACAGGCTGTTTATGATTACGAACAATTTATCAATGATCTCCTTAGAAAAAATTGTAGACAGTCAACAATTGATCAATTTTTTTAATTATGTATACAATTCTTATGTTTAAAACGATAATATACAGTACATAAATATAAGGTGTGTTTTTTCATTTCGTTTTTAAATTAAGTACGTGTACATTTGAGTTGTCCTTGGAAATCGCGGAATGAGCATTTAGAGGGTTAACATGTTAACTATATTTACTCTAGGCCTTGGACTGTAACGATAATGACAACAGAGGTATTAAAAATTGTTTTTTTATCGGTGTACATTCTATTTCGAAATGATTGAAAATGGTACTACATCAAAAGAGAGTTCACCTGTAAAGTGAACCTTAATCATGCATTTTCATTGACGGTTAATTTTTCTTGGAGGAAAATCGATGACAAAATTGTATTATCTATTCATTTCCAATGCAATAATTTAGATGTGGATAGCTATAGTGTCTCGACACGTCTTTTCTTTGTGACTAGAAAGTAAAAAAAAGAATTAAAAAATTCCAAAATCCGTTAAACTAATTTCTTATAACTACCTTGTTTTAAGTTCTTTATATCTTTATTCCTATACATAGGAAAAAGTCATCCTAAGAAGTGACGTTAACTGTATTTTAGAAGTTTACAGTCATGAACAGCTTAAGTGACATTCAATAAATAAATGTTGTTGAATCCATTTGCATTTACTCATAGTTGGTTTGTGAGGCAAGAGTACCAACTACTGGTTTTCTCTCATCAGTCAATACACGCCCGAAGTCCCAAAAGCAAAGCTCAATCTTGTAAAATATGCATACTACCTTAGTGAATCTTAGATGCAAGTTCTCGCACCATCATTATCATTTAGATGCCAACAGAAGACATCTTGAGGTGAATGAACTTCTCCAGTCTATAATTATTCTCTTTCAGCTTAAAACAATTTATCGCTTCACCCATATCTATTAGCTGAAAATATTTCATCAGCAATAAAATAAAGTACCAGCACTAATTATCAGCTTAGCTTCTTTTCGAAATTGTAATGAAGAATTCAGGTTAATTTTCTTAATACCTCTTTTAAATGCATATTCAGTTCAGCTGATACGGCAATTCTTTAATAGAATTCTTTCAGCAGTAAAAGTTAATAGAGAGGGTGAAAATAATTGTGAAAACTAATGCTTTTTTTCCTTTCTTCCTTTGTTTTTCTTATTAGATAGTTACGGAATCTAACATTTTAATCCTCGTCTCTGATTTATATTGTTGACCAGAGGCGAAATGTATCTCCCCAGAATATGTTTAGCTTCAGACATTCGTGTCTTATCATTAATCAGCCGTATCTGTGACAGATATTTAGCAAAGACGGCGAAAAAACCGCAAAAAAATTATGAAAGAAATCTGCCTTCACACGAAATAAGTTCCTGTCACAGATATTTCTTCATCAGTCCATTGGTTGGGATTAAAGAGAAAAAGATACATTCTAGTATTCAAAGATGTAGTTTATTAAAAAGTAAATTTGTTACTCTATATTCATAGGCTACTGATAAATACTTTGAAATCAAAAATAAAATTTAACTACGCTTGCTAGCATTTTATTTTAACTATTGGCAACTTCTTGGAAGATCTGATACGCTGTTCCTTAAAGCTAACTTGGTTCAGAAATTGAAATGAAATTATTTTTAAGTTCTTCTAGTTATGCTTCAGGGTGCATTGGATTTTATACAGTGTGATATCGAATACTAAAATTTTTGTACAAAAATATGCTTGGAAAGTGACATGTTCCAAGATGATTCCCTTCTTTTCAAAGGGAAGGTATTCTAAGAATATTTGAGAGAGCCAAAACTATTTCGTCAAGAACAAGATACAGTCTGGAATTTCTGGTTACTAGATGTAGCAAAGTTAACTGTTTGATAAATATTCTTACCTATTTTTTATATAAATAAAAAGATTTCTTTAAAAGCAGAGCTTTTCCTAAGTGACTGAAAATATCGTTGCCTTATTTTTTTCAAAACTCTCATTTAGGCTCTTTTTTTTCCGCGTACGCTTGGTTTGGTAGAACTTTCTAGCGAAATATTCGATTTGAGATTTTGAGAGGAAGATAAATAAAGGTGTTAGGTAAGACAATACATTTTCGATAAAAAAAAAAAGAATTCCAAGTTTTATTTTTTTTAGAAGAAGACGACAAAAACTTTTCTTTTATTTTACCAGCTATACATTTATTGGTGCTTATCGGAGATCTATTTACTTTTCTTTCAAAGACAGAAAATTTCCACAGCATCAACAAAATCAATGACTTATGAGCTGCCTAGATCTATAGCTGTCTAGACAAGATAAAAGTCTCCGATGGAATGGAATTCTTCAGGAAATACCTCATATAATACACGATATTCTTTAAATTTTGAGAAATGACGTAAACATTTGCCCGTGTTCCTCTCCATAACTAGTGGCTCGAGGCAATGAATATATGGATTTGTCATAAATGCTCTGCTGAAATGGAGGGAAAGAGTAGAACTCTTACAAGAGTTTGGGGAATCGTGAAATTTTATAGCCAAGGAATTTCAATGAGATATTAGTGTTTGAGAGTTCGGAAATATGATTACGTAAATTACGAATGCGTAAACATCCACGTATTTCATTACAAGGGTTCAACAAATTTGCCTTGATTGACCAAATGATAATTTGTTTTTATTCGTTTATGGCTTTAAATGTAATCTTCGAATACCATGATTGCGTCTTCGGTAATTTAAATTGCAGATGTTGTTGATGCTGTATTTGTACTACAATATCGCAAATCAATAATTGTTTGTTAGGAAAGTGAATTGAAAGAGTAAGCATACGGAGCTACTTTCATTGTGTTTGTTTTAAGAATATTTAAAACGGTAGGTAGGTTAAGTGTAAGCAAAGACAGAATATGCAATCAGCAAATTTTAATAAACATTGATATTCGTTTGAATAAGATATATAAATGACTGGAACTTGTAATTAAAATTACATATTAATTATGCTTTTAATCGATATTTTATTAATACATAAAGCACCATAATTGAAGAATTTAATCTATTTTTCAACTTGTAGAAACTGATTCGTAAAATTACGGGTTCCAATATGGTTTAACTGATCAGATGAAGAACGTAGTGTAATCTATCATTTTTTTTTCAGGTGTAACACAAATAGAAGCTTATTGACAGAAGACCTGGATCTAAATATTGAAAAAATTATACATTCCCTACGATTCTCTGGATAGAATCTGAAGTACAGGGAACATTCTGGTTTTTCCCGGAGATAACGGAGTTCTTTTGCTCCCTCCCCCATCCTTATTGTCAACTGAGAGAAAATAATAATAATAATAATAATCTACAAATGAAAATGTTGCACCGAAATTTACAACAGCTACGCCCAATACTCGAGAAAAAATAATAAAGAAAATAGTTTTAAACGAAAGTATTACTGTTACAACTCTATAAATATAACCATTTCTTTGACCTTACAAACTTCCTGCTTCAAAGTATCCTTAGAAAAAACCGGCAAAATCGGAATTCCTTTACAATTCAATAGGGAGGTCCCAGTATTGTACCTTGGACACAATCACACTTTTAGAGTACTTCAAATTACATTCTAGAGAAGCTTACTTCCTCGTCAAAGGGAGAAAAAAACTATATAAAATAAAACGTATAAAAAACACACAGAGGCACCATAAGTCGGATTGGAAGCCTTAGAGAAACATCTGGTACAAAAGAATAGGATATGAGGCTTTGAAAAACTAAACGACATCCTATAGGCAGAGGCTCATAAATAATGTAAATACCGGGCTACCAATGAAAAATACGCATAAAGAGTATCTACCATGAATGGAGAAATGAATAAAAACATTGTTTTAATGGAAAAGACCTTTCTTTTAGAGCTATCCCCTTGCCGTATATGTGTCAGGAGAGAACAAAGTGCGTTCACCTCTTTGTTGTGCCTACAGAAACTATTGTATGCTCGTTTGTAATAATTCTGCCCAATCCATTCCTACGTATGAACCGGTCACGCCCACCTGTTTCTGCAAGACAGGATAAATAAAGGCTTGAAATGAATGAATCACAACTTGATCTGTAGACGCGGCAAGTTGCTTAAACGTATCACTTCAGTTAACCTATTTAGATTTATGTTCTCCCATATAAACCCCGGTAATTACCTTATCCCTACAAGTATGGACTCGGAGATAACAGATATCGATAAAAATTAAGAGTTCTTGTTTAATGGATACCTTTTGGTATACCTAACATCTCGTGCTGGATCTAGCACAATACGCTAACTATTCCTGATTTAATACGAGTTGAATGTCATGAAGGCTACCGGTGATAGACATTGTATGGATGACCTCAGTAAAATAAATTCATTACGAATGATTACGCAAACTAACTGGTCTGTTGTAATTAATGTTTCATCAAAATAATCACACCAAAAATTCACGTTGGTCAAACAGACAAGCCATAGGAAATAATCAATGAATTCTACGTATTATTTGTATATTAATTTTTAAAACTCTTTTTTAATATATTCTCTTTACACATGAGATAATTATGTAATTTATATGTCCACAAAATGCACTCAAAGTACACACAGAAATGTAGAATTCCCTAATAGAATATAGCTTTATGATTCAAAGGGAAGGTCAACTCTCAGCGATATTTTGCTAGAGGAGGTAAAACCACAATCGTTGAATTAATATTAAGAAGACTTAAAGTATACTTTATATTTGTAAGTTGAGGTTAAAAGTGATTTTCTCCATTAAAAAATATTAATCATATTTCATAGTAAATTTGAATAATATTTATTATAGTTTTTGATTAACAGAAACATTTTATGTCATAATAATGTTTTTTAGATAATAGTTTATTAATATTAAATTTCAAAAACTGTATTCGCAATTAAATTTTAATTTCTAGCTTGTATAAATTTAAAATTTTAGAGATAAACTCTTTGCAGAATATTTTCCTCGTTCTAGAATACTTATCTCTATAACAATATAATTAGTAAGAGAGGCGGAAAATTTGGTTTCTGCCCCAAGTGGCATAAATCTACTCTACGTCCCTGAATTATCCTGGAAACTCTTAACATCTAACTTAAATATAGGAAACTAATTTTAGAAAAATGTATGCCTTAGTAACTTTTATTGCAAGTCAATGCTGTGTTTGTGAGATACTGGAATTATATCGGTATCTACAATTCTATCTTGTATTAAAGAATATAAATCATTATTCGAAACATTGCCATGTAACAGCAGTAATTACAGAAAAGAGCAGAAAAAAATAATGTCATAGCATGAAATATAAGAGCTTTCATACAGATGATATTAACACTGGACTACTTCTATACTTAGATACAAGTGACTGTTGTGTAACTAGATCAATCATTATAAATCTAGAAGCATGCGCACATCATTAAGGTGATTTCTTTTCTCATTATTCTACCTCCCGCCCTCTGTGCCCCCACAATCACCACTTGATTTATGTAGTCCGTACAAAAACATTACAAAATTAAAAAAAAGGGGAAAAACACGAGCTTAACACCACACGCCTCTGCATTAGATTGTCCGCAATCCTCTTTTACAAGACATTTCTGTCAGCGAGAATAAAAATTAAAAGTCATCAGCAACTTGTACGAAATCAGCAAAAGAATAATAAAAAAAAGTGAGAAGGATTAGATAGGGTTTAATGTACGACCGAGTGCAAAAAGAGGAGAGAATAATTCGGGAGACGATAATTTAAGGACTGACCTTGGAATTACAACTCATCCTTGTCACAACAGAGCCACTGTCTAATGTAATCGAGAACTGTCTCTGTGTGCCTTCCCCTCAGCGAAAGCAGCTGCGGTGGCGAAGTCGCAATTACCGAGCTTGTCAAAAACGGTTTCATTTCGTCATGTCGTTATTCGTATTTATAACAACTTATCTGCGAATCTCTATCACAGATTTAAAAAAAATAAAATAAATAAAAAAATGAGGGTCATGTGATGATCCTGCTACCCCCAAAATAGAGTGACTATTGCAAGACCGTGATGAATTCAGACAAAGGGTTAATTCATAGCTTTATCTGATGCTGCTTAAAATTATACATATATGTAAAAGGAAGAAAAAAAGACTTTAAATATTTAAGTTTTAGTCTCTCAGATCGGGATAAAAAATATTTACATCCAACCGAGGCGGGAGTGTCTCACGTTACTTGATAATAATCTGGAATACTGGATGAAGCTATCATCAAGTTTCTGTAAACAAGAAAATATATTGCAGCATCCAATTATATAGTTAAACTAAGTAAGATTGATAACACTTTTTTTTGCTTGTTTTTTGTTATTTCTTTTTGCAATAACCATGAAACACTGAAATGGAGACATATATATTTTTCCTTATTAGAGAAATAAAGTTCTCGGCCTTAAATTGAGCGATTAAAAATTATTTAAAAAATCGTTAATATAGTTTTAATTTGATTAATGTGTTAATGATTTCTTTTTTCTTTTTTGTTATATCTCTGAAGTTTCCTGCTCCTTTTTCACTCTTAGTTCAGAGAAAGTATAGTGGATTTCTTCATTAATTTAAAGCCAATTTCAAATATTTTATAATACATTAATAACTATACAATGCGTTCTTCGATTTGAAACCACTATTCATACATACACACACGCACGCAAACACACACATATACACATATATATGTGTGTATGTGTGTGTTATATGTATTCATATATATATATATGCATATATATATATATATATATATATATATATATATATATATATATATTATATGAAATGTAAAAATTTAATACTTTAGTCTTAAACTAAAATTACTAACTTCTATATTAAAAACACCACCAAATCCTCGATTTCATCATCTTCTTAGTAGTTTCTTGGTGTTAAACTCTTTTGTCTTAGAAATATCTCATTTCTGTTGGAAAAATTAAGTAACCAACCTACTTTGCTGATTAAGCACATTCCTTTTCTCACGTCTGTGTCGTCCCCAAAGTTATAAAAAGCCGCGAGACCATTTTTTTGTTTGATTTTGCTGTTGGAAGTTGATGAATATAGTTGCTGCTAAAGTTCTCTTGATAAATCTTATTCCTTTCACCGACCACTACACCCTTTCGACTACGTTACATCCCTGAAGCATGGCATGATACGCTATTTTTCACATATACATATATACGTCAGGTCTAAAAAGGTGGTAGTTGGAAGTTACGTGAGTTATAAACGATTTTAAAAGGGATCACTTTTATAATAATAAAATAAATGAAAAATAACCTGTTGGAGTAATGCTGTCAAGCACAGAGATGCAGATATATTTCACAGGAAACTGATGACTAATCAAGCGATAAGAATCAGTTAGCGTGTGAACTTGGCTGTCAACACATTCCACGCTTAGCTCCGAATAAATGCAAATCACACACGATTCAATCCCCGAATAAATGCAAATGGCACAAGAGATGTACATACATATAGATGAAAGTTACTACCTATAGAATTTCTAGTTAGGAAAAGCCTCTATTCTAAATTGGTACAGGATCATCTCCCAGAGTGCAACTGGATAAATGCTCAGTTAAATAAAGAGATGCATTTTTAATAGAGTTAACAGAAGTGAAATGTTTTCAACGATAGATAAATCACGAAAAAATTAATACATAACTGAACAGAATTACATAAGAGTCAAATATATCCCACATACAAAAGCGCAAATATAAATAATGCAGCAATATTTTGTATATCTTATATTTGTGTAATATTGCCACTGTCTGTAAACTTCTTTCTAAATACCAAAGGTTAATTATCTTTATACAATCTAGCTTATTCTCAATTGTTATAATTAACAATTAGCATTTCAAATTGGTTAGTTAACACATATGCAGCAAAGCTGCATAAAAAACCCTAAAAATCTGCAAAGCAAAACAGTTAAAATACCAAAGGAAGCATAAACAAAATATATGGCGTCTAGCCATATCAAAGACCACAGAAAAAAAAGAAATACATTCATTTTGAAATGTGCAGAAACAAAATCTAATTCAGCTAAAAATATTTCATATTCGCACCTCTTGTGATGAGGTAAGGGAAAAAGAGCTTTACTTGTGAAAAGAGTAACTCCTAAATTAAAATAAACTCAGAAAGCCAATAAGCCAATGGAAAAATACCTAATTTATCTCTTGGAGAAAAGGAGAATTTCCGACTCCCTTACCTCAAAGAGAAGAATATAAACAAATAACAAAAAAGAAGGTAAGAGAAAAAAAAAAGAAAAGCGTAATGTGAAAAGCAATTAAATTAAACAAAGAACCACCGGCAGTATATGAAGAAAAATTAGCATCATCCTTTACGTGAGCAGAAATGTTGAAAATTATCAATGCCACCTGCTGGCGGTCAAAGTACAGTTTTAATTTACTGAAATTTATTCAGAGAATGAATATGTAGAGATATTCGTACACACGCGACTCTTCGTGAACTTGTGAATTTATTTTCTGTTGAGAGGATGGACAACACTAGACTGGAAGTATTATAATTCTGTTATAAAATTTGTTTAGAATAAATTATATATATATATATATATATATATATATATATATATATATATATATATATATATATATATATATTATATACATATATACATATATATATATATATATATATATAAAAAGATATATATATATATTATATATTATAAATATATATACTGTATATATATAAGCATATATGTATATATATATATATAATATATATATACACATATGATATGTATATAAATAGGTATAATGTATACTTTTTGATATATACATATATATACATATTATATATAAAATATATATATATATAATATATATATATATATATATATATATATATATATATATATATACATATATATATATATATATCATATATACACATATACTTATGTATACGGACATGTAGACATTATGTGTACATATATATATACATGTATATATATGTGTATATATATGTATATATATATATATATATATGTATATATATATATATATATATATATATATATATATATATATATATATATATATATATATATATATATATATATATATATATATATATATATATATATATATATATATATATATATATATATATATATATATATATATATATATATATATATATATATATACAGATACACACCAGTCGCTCAGATTATACAGTATGTAGGGTATTGTGCTTCCATCAAATGGGATTAGATTTGATAGTCGAGTAAAGGTTGGACCTATTTGTGTTGTCCCCTTATAGGCAGCTATATTGCCCTATCTATATGGTACTGCTATAATGAAAGAGGCTAAAAATGAGTGGAATGTAAATATGCTAATAAAAGCAAGTACTCCGCATTCGTAGGATATAAAATATGCACACATACACACACAAACACAAGCCCATATATATAAAGAGAGAGACAGAGAAAGGATAGAAGTTGATTATGAGAAAGAAAATGAAGCAAAACGTGGAAATAAAAAACAAAGGGTTAATGGTATTGTGTCTCATTAGCTTCACATACAAACATCCTTAAACAAAAGGATTGTTTCTCAAAGATATGATCTATTCAATAAACACATCTTGGTACTGTACAATCTTTATATAAGAGAAACAACAGATAGCAGGAACAGCTCATGCTACAATTCTAAGTAAAGTTCTGCTAGGCAACATAGCCGCCAGTGAAGCTAGCTACTAGTACTGTCATTGGATTGGGATAAATAAAACCAGGGAGTTAAAATATGAGGAGTACAACAGTCCACATATTAATGCATTACTATTAAACTATGACATTAGACTGCTATTCTAAATCCCATGAATAAAAGAAGTTACATTAATTAATTACATTACTTCTATATAATCTATTATGATAATACTATTCATTAAGGTTTAATATTATTTATATTTTAGAAAAAACATATACAAATAATTTAATATACATACATTCAAAATAGAGGAAATTCACCAGCGCAGTATTTAAAAAAAAAATAAAATAAAATAAAATAAAAAAAAAATAAAAAATTACACCCATGATGGCAGGCTGCCCGTTGAGGGGTTTCAAGGTATCAAAAGATAATTCTTTACTTTTTTGATGAATATAAAGACAGATATTTCATGAATATAGCAATTGTTTGCGATTATATGACAGAGATATGTTTTGTTCCCTATCTAAATAAATAATAAAAATATTTAGTTAAAAATTTGTGTATATTGATCGTTTTCAATGAGACCTAATTTTAGCAAAATAATTTTACAGACTATTAAGTTATGCATCTGAAAATAAATACTTTACTTGTTTAATGGGAAAAAAATAAAAAACAAATAATATATCATATGAAGATTACATTTCTCCGGAAAATCTACCACGAAACTGACATTTCTTAAAATTTGAACATTTTTTTTGTAACTTAAACTATTTTAACGATCATGAAACGATTTTGTTTGTGCTGCTTGAAATATAATTTGTCTAACTTAAAAACGAGCAAAATGAATTAACTATGATTTTCTTACAAAAATTGTAATATTATGTTAGTTTATTAGGAAAATATCTCATAACAGTCCGTCCATGGATCAAACAATTCTTGCCAGATCATTGCATGTATAATAAAGGTTAGTCTAGGGGGAAAATAGGAAATTTTGTTTCCTTTTTGAGTTGATTTATAAACAAGTTGGAGTCGCGGATTTAATTTTTCTTTTCAATTACTTCTAAGGTTCTAGAAAGTTTTAAAAAATATGATTTTACGGAATGTAATGTAGGAGAAATTCAATTTTCCATTCATTTACATCCAAGATATGAAATTTATTATAGGTATGAAATTATAGATATGAAATGTTTTTCGCACTCTGCCATTAGGAGTTTTACAACTATGGTTGTACTATTCTTTAGTTTTATAAGTGTGAAAATGAGATACGAATGGTTCAAGCATTATATTCGAGTGAATCAAGATCACAGGTGACGTAAAACTGAAAGAATAGTTCCATGCAAAAAATTATACATACATACTGACTATTCATTATAAAGAAATAGTTAATGGGATATTAAAAACTTCACTAATGGTGATTTAAGTCTAAAATATTGATTTCCAATGAACTCCTCAAATATATAAAATAAAAACCACGCATTACAATGCCCCAATTTTTTTAGTAAACACTGCATTAACTATTTAAATCACAAAGTAAATAATGTAATATTAAACACTTTGCGATTCATCTGAATAATTTATAAATCAAATGAAAAGATCAGAGTCTTAATTGGGGAAAAAATCTCTTTATCCCATAATTCTATCATCAATCACCTTCCCCTTTTTTCTTTTAGAATTTTAAATACTGGTTAGAATACCATTTTCTAAGCGTGCTGTTACAAAATTTGGAGACATAAGGCGAAAAGATAAACATCAACGATAAACAAAAGAAAAGAAAAAGGCGAGATATCGATCAACAAACAGATATAGATAGAAGACGGGTAGCTTGAAAAAATATATTACTCCCCAAAATGTTGGAAATTAGCGTCGAAATTTATATTCTACCTCGTCATCACGTAATGAATTTGAGGGAGAAAAAAAGTGGAAGAAGGCGGTAAATGACGAAAAACGAAGAAAAAAGAATGCTTAATTTATACTCTGATAAAAGTGTTTTATCCTCCCTGCAGTCGGAAATGTTCTATGAAAATAAATCAAACCCAACAAAGGGGACAAATATATAAGATCTAGATAAATTAGCATTCAGTTTTACGTGGAGTGAATTGCAGTAAATTATTGACGCCAAGTTATTTAAACCGACGATCGAAGACTCTTAATTTACCGAAATTTATTCGAAAAAAAAATAATAATGATGAAAAACCTATCGCCGAATATCTAAGTCTTCTTGTGTTTCTATCTCTTCAGTATACATACATTTATACCATCTCTTCGCTTCCCTCTTTTTGGAGTTCAGGGTATTGAATTTCCATTTCAATACGAACTTCCGAATTCAATGTGTTTTGTCTTTCAATTTTTGTGTTTTTTTTTCTTCCTTTCCCTACCTTTTTGGCATGTGTGCGTGCCCGAATTCAAGTGTTACAAGATTTGCAAGTGTGATTTGCTTTGAACAAAGTCATGCAGTTATTGAATTTCAATAGTTATCTGAAATAACCCTCGTCAGAAGTAAAGGAAAAACAGGGAGAGAATCTTTTAAGAACCCTTTGTTGAAATGAGATTTTTAGTTAGTACAGCCCAACTGTGTTCCTATACAGAAAATTACGGTTGGGTAGAAAATAATGTTTTGCCATTTTTTTTTCTTGCCATTTGATTATAGTATCTATTCGTATAAGAGTCTTTTGCTCTTGTTCTGATTTATTTTTATGCTTTCATATATTTGAAAGGAAAAAAAAACTCCGATTAAATATTAACTTCGATATTTTTATCTTTAATCAATACCTTTTAACCAGGAAAAAACTCCTTTTACTTTTTAAAATCTCCAGAAATACAATAATGAAGAATGTTTCATAAGAAATGTATTGAAAGATGAAGCATTTATTAATGCATTTCCAATCTGCACTCAGATATAATATCTCACTTAAAACCATCTATTACTTAATTTTCCTGTCATTCATTAAATCTGCAATATTGATCTTTAATTCCAGTTAAAGAGGAAAAAAAAGTTTATAAAGAAGATTAATTTTTGAAATAGACAGCCGAAGGTAAAGAATTCACAAAATAATTTTAATCAAATTCAGTAACCATAAAATTTATTACGTAATACAAAAAAAAGTTAAACGCATTAAAAAGAGTGTGAAGGCGCACACATTACCGTCATTTCGCTAAAGCCAGAGAAAAATTAATTTTCTTTAATTATTCGAATGAAAAATAATATAGGAATAAAACAAAAAAAAGTTAATTCCGTATTGCAACAGTTTTCCGTTATTCGAGATGAAAGGTGAAATAGTTATTTAATAAAATTTGTGATAATAAAAGAGTGCTAAAGTAAACTTTTGTAACACGACAGAAGAAAATTTATTCTGTTAGAAATATAAAGAAAGACTTTTCCCTCGTTAATCAATACCAATTTTTAAAATTTTCTATTAAGAAGTTGCTGAAAGGAAAAGAGAAAAATCAAATAATTGACTACAGTTGCTTTCTGCTAAATCGAGTAAAGAAAAATTTGTAAAAATTTATCAAACTGAACACTGCAATAATAACGATCTATATATACTTATAGACTGATAGTACAGGTACAAGATAAAAAATGAAATAAAAATTTATTTTGTGAGTTAACGAGAATAGAAAATGGTACAAAACGTAAAAATGGCAGACAGTTTAAGAAAAAAAAACCAATAATTACTAAGTGGGTGTTTGGTGAATATTTAAAGAACACTGACAGAATTCTTTGACAGAATTATTTACCTTGTATCACTTGTCGATGATTATATATAATAGAGTCCGCTAATTATTTACATATAACAATGCGTGATAAAGTGGACACATGCTATAACTGCGTACAACGTGTATACACACACACACACAACACACACACACACATATATATATATATATATATATATATATATATATATGTGTGTGTGTGTGTGTGTGTGTGTGTGTGTGTATGTATGTATATATAAACATTTAGCTCTTAAATAGTATGAATTAAAAACTTATTTATATTAATATAATTTGAGGCTTAAAAATCAATTTTGTACTTAAAACCTAATCAGACGTCAACCTGCATGCGTTGAAAAAGTAATGGATTTACAATTCTTCTTCGTGATGATAAATCATCGTAAACTTTGCTTCTTTCGCTATCACTCAAGATAGCTGCGCAATTTCCATTGAGAAAAGAAATCTAAATAAAAATGTTAAAAAAAGAAATACAAAATATATGTGTAAAGAAATGGGCATCGAGTATTTTTTGTATGATGTTACATTTAATGCTACAATGATTGATTAATACATATAAAATAATAATTAATATATTACTTTAAAATTTTTACACTATACATAAATATTTTGATAAATACAGATTTAAATTCCAATTAGACCTGCTAACAATGAACTTAATTAATTTTGAATGTTCTATGTTTCCTTAAAAAAGAACACTATCATCCCTGACTTAAACTTGTATTGCGTCATCAACCTACCTAATTTACACAAATCAAGAATCCCCACAGTGTGATGCATTCCCGAGGCACTCTTTTACGTCTCACAACTCCCTCTTTATCAAAATAATAAAAGGGAGGGAAAAAAAGAAATAAAGAACAAACCTGATGACAGGTTTGAGCCTCCAAGAAAATGACCCACAACGCATTATCTCAGCCGCCAAATAGCTCGCCAATAAACCTCTGATATAACACCTCAGACGGGCCCTCCGAGTTATTCCCATCTATCGCTATATTGTTCCCCATCTACCTCTGTAGGAGTTCAACAGATAACAGCGAGGCAGGCGTATCGCGGGGGCGGTTTTCCGATGGGACACGTGCTGCGTGAATGATGGCCCGGGGCGCTAGCTACACCCTCGCTTGCATCCAGGCCCTACGCCCCTTCCTCACATGCAAATGAGCGAGGGCGGCCCACGAGCGCTTCATTCATAAAAACCGGAGAATTCCCCCCCCCTCCCCTCTAACGTCTTTTACGTTCCCAGTCCATTATTTCTTTTCCTCCATGAATGAACAAGTTTGGACAGTCGTTCACCTTCTTCTCCGAGGGCTAGTCACTTGGGGTTTTTCCATACCTTGTTTGTGAGAATACACCTGCTTTTGTTATGCGCACGTGTTAATTCCAGTGCTTAGATGTGATGGAAAGGTATGATAAAAGGGATGGTAGCCTAATTCACAAGCGAGGCTTATTTATTTTATTTTTTTGTTTGATTTATTTAGCCCATCCGTAGACACTTACCACGCGTACGACGTCTAAATTACACACAGTTTAAAAGTGTTTAAACTGGCACTGAAGAAAATGCTTTAAGGTACACTAGAGAATATTGTACCTCTTGTATGGGTTGTAACTGTTTAGGACTATGGTTCTCAAACTTTTTGAAGTTGGATTGTAGTTAATATTTCTTGGGGTTTTTCAATACCTTGTTTGTGAGAATAACACCTGCTTTTGTTGCGCCCGTTTAAATTCCAGTGCTTAAATGTGATGGAATGGTATGATAGACTAATTCATAAGCGAGACTTACTTATGATATTTTTTGTTTGATTTACTTAGCTCATCCATAGACACTTACCATGCTTACGACGTCTAAATTACACACAGTTTATAAGTATTTAAAGTGGCACTGTAGAAAATGCTTTAAGAAACACTGGCGGATATTGTACCTCTTGTTTTGGTTGTAACTGTTTAGAACAATGGTTCTCAAACTTTTTGAAGTTGCTGTACAATTAACATTTATGAAATTATTGTAAGCTCATTGTCTGTGCATTACAATATATTGTAAAGAAATATTTACAGTTATGTATATTCTTTTAAGAAAAGAAGACAGTATACTGAATAAGGATCCACATTTACAATGACATCAGTGATATCCATTGTGACAGAGAAAAATCCAAATCCTGTATGACTAAGTTATTTCTTGCTCAAATGCATTAGAAAATAGGCGTGTTCTATGATTTACGGAGATATTAGTGGAGACGAAAAAAAAACCGAATTCATAGAGGACTAACTTATTTTTAGGTAAACAGCATTAGAAAATAGGATTGTTCTAGGATTTAAAGAGATATCACTTGAGACGAAAAAAAAT
>CM063501.1:133718974-133736474 GCA_032207245.1 Pardosa pseudoannulata
ATTTCGTTATAACTAGATACGACTGAAGTGGAAAAATTATCGATATATGAAGAAAAATATAGTTATCGATATAAGGTAAAAGACATAATATAAAATTTTCGCATTTCACTTTCAAACAGCTGATACTTCTTAGGTCATGATTCATATCATTATCTGTCTACTATGGCAAATGCTTGGAAATGGTCCTAATACTTAATAAATGACAAACGTGAGCAGTTAATGGTAACTATTACCATTTTTTTTTTGGCCGAAATATACTAAACCCCGGAAAGCAAAGAGGTGAAAATGGCCCGTAGCAATTTAATTATTATAAATTTTGATTTCATAAAACTAGCAAATGATGGTATTGGGAAAATTATAGTTAAATGAAGAAAACAGACTTCGATATAAGGCAAAGGGAATAATAATAAAAAGTTTCGCATTTCACTTCCAAACAATAAACAGCTGATACTTTTTGGGCTATGATTCATATATAAATCACCATCCTGTCTATGGCAAATTGCTTGGAAATGGTCCTAATGCGTAATAAATGACAAATACGACCAGTGCAATGATAAACTTTACCATATTTTTGGGGCGAAATATACTTCAACCATGGAAGCAAAGAGGGAAAAACTGACAGGAGTAATTTAAATTATTATTATTTCTATTTCCTTAAAACTAGCATACGTTTGAAGTAAAAAAAATTATCGATAAATGAAGAAACAGAATAATCGATATAAAGCATAGGGCATAATACAAAAGTTTCGCATTTCACTTCCAAATAGCTGATACTTTCTGGGTTATGATTCATATCAATCATCCTATCGTCTATGGCAAATGCTTGGAAATGGTCCTAATGTGTAATAAATGACAAACGCGACCGGTGTAATGGTAACTATTACCATTTTTTTTGGCCAAAATATACTTAACCCCTGGAAAGCAAAGAGGTGAAAAAGGCCAGCACTGCACAAAGGGTGATAAAACACAGTAATATTTCAAAATAAATGCGTTCTAATTATTCAGGAGTCCCTCTCCTCTTTTTCCTCATTGTGTGTCTTTTCGAATATTTCAGAGAGTAAAGATAAATATTCGAAGAAAAAAGATAGAAATCGACGAATAATAAACACACACACAATAATAATAATAATAACAATAATAAAAAAAAATTCTTTCTGGTTTAAATTATTTTAGAGTTGCCGTTTTAGAACAAAAGCGGAAAAAGATATATCTTATCTCTCTAACAGTACGTTTCCAGCCCATTATTCTTCTAGAAAACTTCGCGTCTTATCTAGCATCCGCCATCTGCAATTAAGCCGAAATGAAACAAAAGCTATAAAAAGGAGTGGACAATTTTTGGAGACGATCTGTAATAATAAATGCGTTACAATAACTAGTTTGTCAGCGCGTCTTTTCTTTTTCTTTCTTCCCTTCGGTTGTTCTTGCCATGCTTTTATTTTATCGCACTAAGTAAAAAAGGTATTCAATTTCGCTGATTTATGTTTTTTCGTACAATAAAACACAGAAGAATTATGGTGGACTAAAAATGCTCTTTTAAAATTCGAAATGTAATGATGTTATTTTTAAAAATCTGAAATTTGTGAAGTCTCATCATTATGCATTCAAGATAGGTTTCCAGCAAGACTTTTTCCTTCGGTGATTATAGTTAATTAACTTCCATATATCGAATTAAACTTAAAACTATGCGAGCACTGATTACTTGGAACAACTCAGGTAAAAAATAAATATAGCATTAAAATCTATATATTTTATTGCTCTACATAATGTTGTTTATTATATTTTATTTCTTCTACTTCAATGTATTCAGTCCTCCTATGTTATTCAAATGTAGATGTTTTATCACTAGTATCATTTAAATTATTTCGCCTGGTGGTATCATCTGGTGACGACTTATCACGTGGTGTCGCACTCGACTTTTGAATATTTATTTTTATACCTTTTTTTCTGGAACGGTTTAGTGAACAAATAAAAATGAATCTTGCACACGTTAGCAGAACATTCGGTATCATTCATTAGTAGACTAATTGAAGCATATAACTTACAACTCAGGTAGAATCTCGTTAACATTTTGCCAAGAAACTCTTCTAATTCGCTTTTAAGCATCGTATTGCAACAATTTTTCCATGTGTTTAGAAATAATTATGGTTAATAGCTTTAAAGCGTTATTTAGTTTCAAATTCCCACACAAAGCAGCTTGTTTTGTTTTGAAATAACTGGGTAGGGTAAAGCACAGCACAGTTTATTTAAATGTTTACCGCCTGAAGCATCATCTGGTGACTTTTTTTGTGACGCGGCTTTACACTCGACTTTTGAATATTTATTTTTATACATTTTTTTCTAGAACGGTTTATTGAACAAATAAAAAAAATGAATCTTGCACACGTTAGCAGAACATTCGGTATCATTTATTAGTAGACTAACTGAAACATATCTTACAACTCAGGTAAATCTCGTTAACATTTTGATAGGAAACTCTTCTAACATACTTTTAAGCATCGTATTGCAAACAATTTTTCCATGCGTTTAGAAATAATTATGGTTAAGAGCGTTAAAGCATTATTTCGTGTCAAATTCTGACAAAAACCAGCTTGCTTTGTTTTGAAATAACTGGGTAGGGTAAATCACAACACAGTTTATTTAAATGTTTACAACCAGAGGTATCATCTGGTGACGTCTTATCACGTGGTGTCACACTCAACTATTGAATATTTATTTTTATGCATTTTTTTCTAGAACGGTTTATTGAACAAATAAAAAATGAATCTTGCACAAGTCAGCAGAACATTCGGTATCATTCATTAGTAGACTAATTGAAACATATAACTTACAACTCAGGTAAATCTCGTTAACATTTTGTTAGGAAACTCTTCTAATTCGCTTTTAAACATCGTATTGCAAAACAATTTTTCCATGCGTTTAGAAATAATTATGGTTAATAGCGTTAAAACGTTATTTGATTTCAAATTCTCATTCTCACACAAAGCAGCTTGTTTTGTTTTGAAGTAACTGGGTAAAGAAATATATTAATCGTAAGGAAATATTTATATAGCTTATATTATATATATATTTATTTAACTATAATAAAATAAAAAATGATATATATACATATCAAAAATATAATATATATAACATATATATATATATATATATATATATATATATATATATATATATATATATATATATAATAAAACAGAACCAAAACTCTATAACTCCATTAAGCCCAGTAATTGTAAAACGAAAGGAAGATAGAAGGATTGGTAGTGGAAGGTTACGACTTCCATACACGGTTAAAACAATTGTTTTAACAGGACTGAAAGTTCCTGTACACCCAAAAGAAGATAAGAATATGAAATAAGAATACGATTTATAAGAACAAAGCATTTATAAAGCTATACTAAAAGCCAACTCATCCAGTATTTATGTTGCCACTATGCCAGTTAAATTTTAACTATAAGTCTTTATCTATCTAATATTTATCGATCTAAAATTATCTATCTATCTATCTATCTCTCTCTCTCTCTCTCTCTATATATATATATATATATATATATATATATATATATATATATATATATATATATATATATATATATATATATATATATATATAGACGGGATTGCATTTTACAACTTCTTAAAGTAAACTACATTTCAGATTAGAACTAATAAAATAATTCAAAGGTTATGTCTTTATACGTTTGAAAATTAAATTGTTTAAAGATTCTTATATTTGCAAATAATAATAAAAGAGCAAACAAAATTGCTCACAAATTACTTATATGGAATATATTTTCATACTACTTTTGAGAATTAAATAATTCTTAATTCTAGATTATTTTCAGTTCTGTCCTGTGGAAATATAGCTTTAAGATCTGTTCAATTGCAAACCGTCTAAAAGAAGATATAATTATCCACTGATTAACGTAGACCAAAGCTGCATGGGATTTCTCTGTGGCTCTTCATATTCATTCATTATAATGTATCGATAGTCATTATTACATATAAATAGTGTTTCTTCATTACCTTGTTTCAGTGAAAATTTGGCTCATATATCACTCTACAGTCTGTTTCCAAAGATACAAAGTGCTGGGAAACCCTTTCCACATACCCTAAAATGTGGAAAAGATTTTCCAGAAAAGGATATTATATGTTAGCTGTCTATCTGCCAAAAGCCAACATTATATTTCACGAGAATTAATTAGACCAGCATCTATGGTTTTATATTGATTGCAAGCATCTAAAAACAACGGTGCTAGAAGTATGATTAGATTTGGAGTACAAATATTAAGTTCGAAGAAAAAGTTCTTCAAAATATAAAAGAAGAATATATTTACATTAACATTTCTACTAGAGTTTTTGTAATTACAGTTTTAATTATATAATTTAACTGAGGTGAATACATCTAAACTTTAAAGTAATGTAATTAAGCCAGGTTCTTCGGTTTTCTTGAGATTCCGAACAACTTGAACAACCGTGCTAACTTTGATATTACTTTTGAAAGTAAACTATTATGTTTAAAAAAGAAAATACTGTTTGTAAAACATAAAGCAAGATTTAATTTATATTAATTTTTTCACAGAGAAGTTTTTATGACAGTTTTAAGTTCCTAACTGATTTTAAAGCTACCTATTTTCATTGAGAAAACACTTTTTATGTTTAATTTTGTCATGACCCCAGGGTAGGAAAAATATAGTTATATTTTTATAAATAATATAACTTTATACCCCTTTTAAGCCTTATATATATTTTTTAACATCTAATGAATTTCTCCGAATTCGGCAGCCTTCAAAAATTTTCTCGCTTTTGAGATATTCATCGAAAAAAGTTTTAAAAATTCATTAGTTAATAAAAAAATATCCTTATTAGTAAAAATATTTTAATATTAATTTTTAAAATTTTGTTATTTGCTGTTCTTTATACCTAAAACAAATTTCAACGAAACACATTTTTTTCATTTAAAAAATTTGTATGCATAAAATCCTAATATTATTTTTTTTCTTTCATACAAGTTCGATGAATATAAAAAGAAATACCAAAGACCGCATCAGGAAAAAAGTATAAATAAATAAATAAATAAATATACCAAAAGAAGAAAAAAATTTCATCGATGTTAATTGAAAACTTTTTTTTTTTTTTTTGTAATGACAGTTCTTATTTTTAACATGCAAGATTCCAGACAGCAAAAATTAGTATTTGACTTGTTGATGTAATTAAAGATACTTAAGCCTCCAGCGAGATGTAAAGATATTAATGGAAGTCTATATTACACAGCTCAAATATTCAGATACCATTATATAAAACCTGTAATTTCTATCAGTGTCAATCTGAATTTTAAGTTTTCTTCTTTATTGATCTTCAAGGATGTTAATCAAAATGTATATCACTGTAACGAAATAAAATACAGTAGACTCTGCTTAATGTGATCAGTTTGGGACACCGTGATTTTGAAACAATAACCGATTGATAACAATAAACGATATGAAAAATTAGATAAATTTACCCCCCCACTTTAATTCACACCTACTAAATTTCAAAACAAAATGAAAAAACACAACTTATATTACCCTGCTTTTATGTATATTATATCTATATCTATATCTATATCTATCTATCTATCTATCTATCTATCTCTCTCTCTCTCTCTCTATATATATATATATATATATATATATATATATATATACATTATATAAAACGGGGTTGCATTTTACAACTTCTTAAAATAACTTCACTTCAGATTAGTACTAAAAATACTCAAAGGTTATGTCTTTATACGTTTAAAATTAAATTGTTTAAAGATTCTTATATTGCAAATAATAATAAAAGAACAAACAAATTGCTCACAAATCTTATATGGAATTTTTAAATAATAAACATAAACATAAGAATTGCATGCATAATTATATGATCTTGTGATTGTCGATATTTTTTTAAGAATACATTGTTCAATCATACTCAACATCATAACGATAAATATTTGATCTTTTCTTTTTAATTAAATCATTCGCTTTATGGCTTCCATATCGATCAGTAAGTGAGCAAGGCATAAATATATTTTCTCAGTTATAAGAATGTGTTGTCTTCTGCTTATTCAACCACTGACCACCAATCTTATTAAAAAAATTCAAGACGTGTAAAAACTCTTTGTTCTTATTTCCCTAGGTGGAAGAAGGAGAATTTTCAAAAATTCAAACAACAGCGAAGGATTTCCTTCTGAATACATTGTGAATACTTTGCCAGTTAAAATGAGGTTCGAAATGATCATTAACCGATGTAACGATCACATAAAACGATAATTTCATACAAAGAATATACAAAATGATAAAGTTTTCGATACAAACTGATAACATTAGATCACATAAGCGTAGTCCACTGTATAATATTAAAAAGTGATGAAACATTTTAGCTAAATAGTAACGTGTAATCGTTTGTTCATTTATTTCCCTAGGTGAGAACAGAATTTTAAAAATTCAAACAACATGAAGGAAAAGAAATGGGTTCCTTCTGAATACATTGTGAATATTCCTTTGCCAGTTAAAATGAGGTTGGAAAACTGATAACATTAACCGATTTAACGATCACATAAAGCAATAATTTTAACATACAAATGAATAGAGAAAATCGGGATCAAGTGATTTCGATGACAATAAGCGATTGATAACATTTACCGCTATCACATAAAGCGTAGTCCACTGTATAATTATTAGAGGAAAGTGATGAAACTTTATTAATTTTAGCTAGTACATTAAGATAGTAACGTGTAATTTACTTCTTTGTTCATTCTCCATTTCCCTAGGTGAAAGAGGGAGAATTTTCAAAAATTCAAACAACAGCGAAGGAAAAGAAAGGATGGGTTCCTTCTGAATACATTGTGAATATTCCTTTGCCAGTTAAAATGAGGTTCGAAAACTGATAACATTAACCGATGTAACGATCACATAAAACGATAATTTTAAAATACAAAGGAATAGATAAAATCGGGATCAAGTGATTTCGATAACAATAAGCGATTGATAACATTAACCCCGATCACATTCAGCGGAGTCCACTGTATAATTATTAGATGAAAGGGATGAAACTTTATTCATGTTAGCTAGTACATTAAGATAGTAACGTGTAACTTAGGTGGAAGAGGGAGAATTTTCAAAAATTCAAACAACAGCGAAGGAAAAGAAAAGATAGTTTCTTTCTGAATACATTGTGAATATTCCTTTGCCAGTTAAAATGAGGTTCGAAAACTGATAACATTAACCGATGTAACGATCACATAAAACGATAATTTTAACATACAAATGAATAGAGAAAATCGGGATCAAGTGATTTCGATAACAATAAGCGATTGATAACATTAACCGCGATCACATTAAGCGGAGTCCACTGTATAATTATTAGATGAAAGTGATGAAACTTTATTAATTTTAGCTAGTACATTAAGATAGTAACGTGTAATTTACTTCTTTGTTCATTTCCCATTTCCCTAGGTGGAAGAGGGAGAATTTTCAAAAATTCAAACAACAGAGAAGGAAAAGAAAACAATGGGTTCCTTCTGAATACATTGTGAATATTCCTTTGCCAGTTAAAATGAGGTTCGAAAACTGATAACATTAACCGATGTAACGATCACATAAAACGATAATTTTAACATACAAATGAATAGAGAAAATCGGGATCAAGTGATTTCGATAACAATAAGCGATTGATAACATTAACCGCGATCACATTAAGCGGAGTCCACTGTATAATTATTAGATGAAAGTGATGAAACTTTATTAATTTTAGCTAGTACATTAAGATAGTAACGTGTAATTTACTCCTTTGTTCATTCCCCATTTCCCTAGGTGCAAGAGGGAGAATTTTCAAAAATTCAAACAACAGCGAAGGAAAAGAAAGAATGGGTTCTTTCTGAATACATTGTGAATATTCCTTTGCCAGTTAAAATGAGGTTCGAAAACTGATAACATTAACCGATGTAACGATCACATAAAACGATAATTTTAACATACAAATGAATAGAGAAAATCGGGATCAAGTGATTTCGATAACAATAAGCGATTGATAACATTAACCACGATCACATTAAGCGGAGTACACTGTATAATTATTAGATGAAAGTGATGAAACTTTATTAATTTTAGCTAGTACATTAAGATAGACTATAAAATACAATACCATAAATTTCACTTTTTTATTGTGCATCCAATAAAAAACTTATCGTATACAAGCAAATAATAATCGTTTTAAATAAATGTAACGTTTTTGTACATTCGGGCATAACAATAGTACCAATATATTACTGTGCTAAAAATGCTATTGATTATCAAAAATTTTCGAAAAGGAATTCTATAAAAATTATACAAACTGCAACAGAGTACATTACCTAAATGGGTTACAGATCCTCCTTCTCGAATCCTAATGATTCCAGATGGTGTAAAAATTTATTTCAGCAGATTTTTTTTTATCAGCATCATGTAAACACTCAATGAAAAGAGGGAGATATTTTTTTTCGCCCAAGAGTTAAAAATAAGTCAAAGAAAATAAAATTAACTTTCTTCGTAAAACAACAGTATTAGATTTCAGCTCTGGATTAAGTTTGACGACTGTTTGGCCAGCACCCAGGGGGGGGGGGGGGGGGGGGGGGGGGGGGGGGGGGGGGGGGTGGGGGGGGGGGGGGGGGGGGGGGGGGGGGGGGGGGGGGGGGGGAGGGGGGGGGGGGGGGGGGGGGTGGTGGGGGGGGGGGGGGGGGGGGGGGGGGCGGGGACAGTGGATTTAACTGTAACTGTTGTGTGATCCTGTTTCTTTACCTTAGGTCTTTTTCAGTGGCTAATGACATAAGTAAAGTGATACATAAATAACTGAAACATCTTTTTTTTATTCCAGTTGACGCATAGTGTGTTCTTCAGAAAAAAAAGTATTTGTTTAGTTTTATGTTTATTATGGTTGGGTTTAGTGTTCATTTGTAGTGGTTTTGTAATTAGTGTTCAAATGATGGTTTCCACTGATTTGATAACTTCTTCAAATAAATCAAAATTGTAATTTTAGCTTCTCAGCCAAGAATTTGAGAAATTTTCACCAACTGGCAGTATTCCCGAAGAGCAATGACACTAAAATTTTCTACTTTTATGTACGGAAATATAATACACCCAGCAAATAACTTTACAAGAACTATGATATCAATCAAGTCACTATCCTTGATTTGAATGTACAGTTATAAATAAATAAATGAATCAGCTTATTTTACCCCGTTGACTTTTATCTCACAATATGCTCTTAAAATAAAGTACTTGCTTGATTTTATATTTATTATTGTAGTATTGTATTATTGTTCCCTTTTCATTTGTAATTATTTTATAACTACTGATTAACAGGGCCGTAAAGGTGGCATTTACAATGGACGCACAGTCATAAGGGCTCCACACCCGCGAAGAAAATGGGGTCTGAAAGAAGACGATTCGCCCCAATAGAAATAAGGAAATGTTGAAAAATATTTTTTTATTATAGAATCAGATTTTATTTTTAAAATCCAATGCGTTTAAAAATTACAGTTTTATGAATTTATTATTTTTTTAATGCTCTTAGAGACTAAACTTGTTATAGATTCTTATGAAATATTTACAAAACACTTCTAATATGTCTTTATATAAATGCGGGTATTCGTTTTAAAATTTGAATTTATTAAAGTTATTAAAACTAAATTTAAATTTAGAAAATCATCATTTTTTTAAATGAAAATTAAATGTACAAATAAAAATATATTACCCTCAAATAAACTATCCAGTTTGTCAGCAAAATAATACTTCTAGAGAGTTCGAAAATATTTCTAAGTATTAATAAATTAAATATAGATGAAAAAAATTAAAAATTAATATACTAGGAACATTTTAAGAATTCACAAAATATTTTGAGATCATTCTAAATATATGTTATAGAAAAAAAGTATTTATATATTCTCACTATATTGAGTGGTAGGGTCGCAGATCAGTTTTTTGCCACGGGAGCTAAAGGACCTAGTTACGGACCTGCTGATTAACTGATATTTTTCATTGATATGTGGTAATAGCAATTGCTTATTAGAGTCATTAGGTTTCAGGAATACTGTCAAAACTACGATTTTGATTTATTTGAAAAGATTACTTTAGTAACCTTCTCAAGTATATCAAAATTGTGTTTTTAACTTCTAATCCCAGAAATAAAGAAATTTTCTCCCACTGACAATATTCCTGCAGTGTAATAACTCTAATAAACATTTGTTATCATACTATACGGCAGTATAATACATTCAGTAAATAACCTTTATAAGAACTATGATGTCAATCAAGTCACTATCCTTGATTCGAATGTACAGTGAAACATAAATAAATGAACCAGCCTTTTTTACCCAGTTGACTTTTATATCACAGTATGTTCTTAAAAAAAGTACTTGCTTGATTTTATATTTATTATTGTATTGTTAACTTTCCATTTGTAATTATTTTATAACTACTGATTAACTTATATTTTTCATTGATATATGGTAATAGCAATTGTTTATCACTATTATTAAGTCACTATCCTTGATTCGAATGTACATTGATGCATCAATTAATGAAACAGCTTATTTTACCTTGTTGACATTTAGCTCACAATATGTTTTGAAAATAAAGTATTTGCTTGGTTTTTATATTTATTATTCTATGATTCGGTTCACTTTTTATTTGTAATTATTTTATACCTACTGATTAACTGATATTTTTTATTGATATATGGTAATAGCAATTATTTATCCCTATTATTAAGTCACTACCCTTGATTCGAATGTACATTGATTCATAAATAAATGAACAAGGTAATCACGAATTGTTAAGTCACTATACTTGATTCGAATGTACAGGGATACATAAATTAATGAAGCAGCTTATTTTACCTTGTTGACATTTAGCTCACAATATGTTTTCAAAATAAAGTATTTGCTTGGTTTTTATATTTATTATTGTTTGGTTCGGTTCACTTTTTATTTGTAATTATTTTATAACTACTGATTAACTGATATTTTTCATTGATATATGGTAATATCAGTTGTTTATTAGAGTCATTAGTTCGGTTCACTTTTTATTTGTAATTATTTTATAACTACTGATTAGCTGATATTTTTCATTGATATACCTTAATATCAGTTGTTTATTAGAGTTATTAGTTCGGTTCACTTTTTATTTGTAATTATTTTATAACTACTGATTAACTGATATTTTTCATTGATATATGGTAATAGCAGTTGTTTATTAGAGTCATTAATTCGGTTCACTTTTTATTTGTAATTATTTTATAACTACTGATTAACTGATATTTTCATTGATATATGGTAGTAGCAGTTGTTTATTAGATTCATTAAGATAGAGGAATAATGTCAAAACTATAATTTTGATTTATTGAATCAAAATTGTAATTTTAATTTCTAATCCTAAAATTAACGAAATTTTCTCAAACTGACAATATTCCTGAAGTGTAATGACTCTAATAAACAATTGCTATCACCCTATACGGCAGTATAATACATTCAGTAAATAACCCTTACAAGAACTATGATGTCAATCAAGCCACTATCCTTCGATTCAAAAAAGCAATTCTTTCGTAATGCAATTCTTTCCTCTTCACTTCAGTTATTGTTAAACAGAACAAAAACTTACGACACTATACACCAATTAAAAATAAATCAACAGCCTCCTTGGGTCCTATTATTTCCTTCAGAAACCGAAGCTGGCCTGACAAATAGATGTCGCGCTCATCATTTGCCTGAATTTTCCCACACTCATTACAATTAAGCAACACGCACGAAAACCAAATCCTATTATAAGCACCGTTACCAGTTAAAAAAAAAAACACAACATACAATATCAATGACTCACCGATAGCTTTACCATTAGAAACGCCTTTTTGTTATCTTGAATCAAAGAGATGAGGCTTGGGCATATATAGAAAAAAAGTAGAAAGAAAAAGAAAGGAAGAAAGAACTCCTGCTTTAATTAAGTACAGAAAGAACTGAACTAGACTGTAACCCTGAGGGAATATCAGGTCACACACGCGTGGTAAGTTTCAGCTTGCCGGGTCGTTAGGGAACTTTTTGTCATGTGACTAGTCACAAAGACTAGTTAGAGGATTTCTCGACTGAATTGAGATTCTTAATTAAGCTTTGCGTTTCAGGGGAGAAGAAATTATTTCAATGGAAATAGTACAGCAAGGGGGCAAAATCCCTACTGAATAAGATTAAAATGAAATCGGAAATAATCAATTTGATATGAATGGCACTAAATAATTACAGCCTATTACCCTTTATTCTGTTTTATTTTGTGATTTTTAGCAATGAATGAAAGCTCAACTGAAATAATATGCCTTGATAATTAATGATCTTTTATGAAGAGTTATAAGAAAAAATCTGACAGAGAAGATTTAATAAAATGTTTTTCCGCTTTTCTCTAAACTTTTCTAATAGTTTGTGGTATAATATAGACATAGAAAAGTATGACGCTCCAGAGAGCAAAGATTTAAAGTGTCATACCAAATGAACTTAAAATACGCTAGAAAAAGGATATTTTTTAACTTTTTAAAAGTTCTAAAATCTCAAACATTGCCATAGATATTGTGAGAGTGCAGCTATGTTTGGCATAAGGTTTGCGAAACTGATTTGCTCGCCGCACTCACACATTGTGGGTTGAATGCCCAAGTTTTTTTCGCGACTCCACGAAGCGTGTGGTGCGGCCAGTGAAAACGATTGCACTTAAACTTCTCCATGTTTTGGAGAGTTGTGATTGGCCTCCAGGAGTCGATTCAGGACCATCCTTGGAGTCCCGGTCCTTCTGGGCAGAGCCGGGAAAGGACGCATTGTGCAAAGGACAATGGAACATCAGCACAGGATAATGGAAAAAGTATAGGGTTGCCTGAGTAGAAAGAAGGAAGGAAAAAAAATGCAGCGTTCTCTTGGATTTTTGGCAATTTTTTTCCAGGCGTACCACGTGGAGTGCTTCTTTTAATTTTTAATTTTTTAAAAATATTTTTTTAGCATATTTAATTGTATTTTCTTCAGTATTTGAATGTTGTAATATAGATCAGTGGTATTTTACTATAATTAAAGACGATATAAAGTAAATTTAGGTCATAAAAGGCTTTGAAATAACAACAGCAATGTACTACACCACAACAGATATTACTAGCAGTTTATGAGAAGATATACCTCATTGGCAATTAATAAAACATAAATAATTATTTCTTAATTCTACAGCAAAATATTAACCACTTTGTGTGCAATAGAAAAATTAATTTATTACAAAAAGAACTCTTTAAAATGATAAGGCATTAGGTTTCAAATTAAAACTGGTAGTAATTGATTGCTTTAAGTTGGTTTTTAACTAATGTTGGTTGTATCACATTAAAACATTATTATTAAATGTTAAAATATGTATTACTTTTCATCAAATTTCAAAAATATGGAAGTGTTTTCAAGACCCGATCACTAAACGTTTGGGCCCTGTGTCTACAAAAGATTTTAGGCCCCTATTCTAACTTTTAAGAAACGTGGTTCCCTGTCTATATCGCGTCATATCTATTCGTAAAAAGTACCCAAAAGCAAAAATGCAATACATACTGAATATATTTACTCAAAGTAAATCCATATTACCTAAAACTGTATTTTAAATTAGATTTATGCTTAGATGTGTAGTGTTCATGCAACCAGTATTTGACCCCGAGTTTGTTCCATAATAATATATTGTTAGGTAAAATATTGTAGTAAATTGTACTACAATGCATTGTGGTGATCTTAGTTTGGGATTATCATAGTTATTTCTATACATAGTACAGTTTTAAAGTAAAACATTAGGGCAACCCATACTCTGATAGGACCTGCTCTATTAGTTAGTATAGAAGTAAGAAAGCTTAGTCATGTTACTTTATAAGAAGTAAATGTCTATTTTTTTGTAAACTTTTATAGATTACGAATCTATCTATCTATCTATCTATCTATCTATCTATATATATGTATATATATATATATATATATATATATATATATATATATATATATATATATATATATATATATATATATATATATATATATATATATATATATCAAGCACTTTATAAAACAAAATTTATTTTTATGCATTTTGTGTAAGAATCTAATAATAATAATTTAAAATTTTAAAATTTTAAAATTAAATTATAAATTATTTTAAAATTATAAATAAAAAATTAAAGTTTTATGACACTTGAAATTTATGGGCCCAATGTAAAGTATCCCAGGGTAACTATCCGGGGTAAGTGTTTTTCATTGGGAATAGCTAGTCTAAAATCAATTATACAAGGTCACAGAAATTTTATTGAGTGATATGAGAGTCTTATTATAAATTGTTTTATTACTCTTGCGTAAAAAAATTATTCTTGTACGTTTGATATTGCCAGTAATAGAGCCTCCTTCACTTCACTTCAAGATCGAACTTTGTGTATGTCCTCGCAATCAGAGCTAACCGCAATATTGTTAATTTCTACCTTATTCCTCCCAAATCAACCTCATATATTAATTAGAAACCGTTCTTATGCCGAAAGAGACAGTATTTACTGTCATTTTAATGAATACGTTTCGGAATAGCCAGTCAATTAAATATTACAATTTTTTTGTCATCTTCATTTAAAAATTTCAATTTAACTATCGATGAGAGATGGAATTCTAAAATAACCTTCTCTTTTAATTAAGGAAATGTTGCAATGATCATGTTTCGCTTCTTCATATAGTTATTACTAAATTGGTATTTAGTGAGCAATTAATTTTTTTTCTCCTTTTTCCGGGAATGAAGTAGGAAAAAAAAGTTTATTAATAGTTTTCTTCAAAGTATATTTCATTCAAGCACATGATAATGAGAAGTGGTTAAAATTAAACTAAGAAAAGAAAAGAGGCAATTTATTTTCAAGACTATTATAATGAATGAGAAAAGTTATTTTTTTACCGTAGTATTCAAGAGTAAAAATATTAATATTTTTTTAAACTAAGAATAAATAAGCTTTATGTGACATATACAACAAACGTTCTGAACGAAAATACTAACTAATAGCTGATTTACATACTTATGGCAAATTGTTTTGCATCACTAAATGTAAAAAGCATTCAGTAAGGCATTTATTTAAATTTTAAATTCAAAGTAAATTAAGGAACTTAAAAAAATAAATAAATAAAAGTAGGACGTAAATTACTATTCAAAGAACTTTTAAAAAAACTTTTGGTCTCAATTTATAATTGCAAAGGAATAAATAATTTATTTAATTTTTTCTGGTAGAGAATAAATATTTTTTTGAAAGAAAATCCCATTTATTATATTCTACACCTATAGAAAATCTCATCTTATGAAAATACTCTGATAAGCTTATTTAGAAACCAGGTTTTCTAGCCCAGTGATCTATTCATGTGAAAATAAAATCCAAAGCTATATAAGAATTCTTTCGACATATATACAATTTTTTTTAAAAAACTCATTTCGTTCAATTCCAAAATACATTCTATATTTTAAACAACTCTACTGGAAGATATGCAAGAAGCTTTTCAACAAATATACAAATAAGTTTTTAAGAAATTTTATTTAATAGCAAAAAATGTATTTAAAGTATGAAAAAAATAGGTGTACTTGCTATTATTTGCTATAAATAAGTCCTGTATGAGAAATGAAATGTAAGCTATTTCTAAATGTATGCAGAACTATATGTAAATTTATCTTTCCCGTAGTATTAAATTCCCGTAGTATTTAAGAGCAAAAATATTAATATTTTTTTTAAACTAAGAATAAATAAGCTTTATGTGACATATACAACAAACGTTCTGAACGAAAATACTAACTAATAGCTGATTTACATACTTATGGCAAATTGTTTTGCATCACTAAATGTAAAAAGCATTGGGTAATGCTTTTAGTTTTAAGGCATTTATATTTATTTATTATTTTAGGCATTAAGGGTAAATTTTAAATTCAAAGTAAATCAAGTAAACTTTTTTTTCAAAGAGAAAAAAAAATAGTAGGACGTAAATTACTATTCAAAGAACTTTTAAAAAAACTTTTGGTCTCAATTTATAATTGCAAAGGAATAAATAATTTATTTAATTTTTTCTGCTAGAGAATAAATATTTTTTTGAAAGAAAATCCCATTTATTATATTCTACACCTATAGAAAATCTCATCTTATGAAAATGCTCTGATAAGCTTATTTAGAAACCAGGTTTTCTAGCCCAGCGATCTATTCATGTGAAAATAAAATCCAAAGCTACATAAGAATTCTTTCGATATTTATACATTTTTTTTTTAAAAACTCATTTCGTTCAATTCCAAAATACATTCTATATTTTAAACAACTCTACTGGAAGATATGCAAGAAGCCTTTCAACAAATATACAAACAATTTTTTGAAAAATTAAATTTAATAACAAAAAATATATTTAAAGTATGAAAAAAATAGGTGTACTTGCTCTCATTTGTCCTGTCTAAGCAGTGGCGTACGCAGAATGTGGGGTTCAGAATTTTCAAGGGGAGGGGTTCAGAATTCTAGAATATAATAGCCCGCATAATTTCTACTAAAATTTTTATTTTTGACATTTTGTCTGAACTCAAAGGGGGGGGGGTTAAACCCCTAACTCCCCCTACGCCTCTGTGTCTAAGCACTGAAAGGAAAGCTATTTATAATTGTATGCAGAACTCTATGTAAAATTACCTATTATTACATATTTCAATTAATTAAATGCAACTGTGGTTGCATTAAAACAACAAACTAGTTCTTAAATTATTTGTTGAAGTTTTAAGATATTAAAGTCTACAAAATTTCAATTTTAGTGAAAGCCTTTAAATGTGAACAAAATTTCAAAGCTTTTTTCACCTCCACTCAAATATTATGAAACCGCTATGAGACTCTGTCTAATTATACAACAGAAGTTTCAAAAGTGGACGATTATCAAAATTCTGAAATATTGAAATTTCGATTGCTTTCAGTCAAATTAATTTTTCTGGGTCTTCTCATATTTTTAGAGGAAAAGTCCATGCTCGCAAACCAACTGCAGAGAGACAGGGTGAAACTTGAAGCAAGTTCCATATTATGAATCACTGCAGAACATTACTAATGACTGTTTCGCTAATCATTCGTTACGTACCTAATTTGCATTACCCCAAATGACAGCTACTAGCATTAAAATAATCAAATTGTAGTGGAAATGCCGAATTTATTCTCAAAGTAGGTAAAGGACTATGAAAAATTTAAGATTTTAGTTCAAGTAAAAGATGTCATCTTTGATATTGAATTGTTCCTAGGTGCCCGTTTGTTCTAATTTATTAAGTAGAGCTTTCAGCTTAGCAAATGATTATTTCAAGAGAAACTTATTTCCCATTAGAGATAATGGAAAACTTGGCCTTTCAGCATTCCATAAAATTGAGATACTTAATTGATCCTAAAAATAGAATAAGCAACAGTGTCTAATTCTTTAAAAGCGATACCAAAT
>CM063501.1:133738974-133748974 GCA_032207245.1 Pardosa pseudoannulata
CATACACACACACACACACATATATATATATATATATATATATATATATATATATAAATAATATAGACAAAAGTGCAACAAATATAACTAATACTTATTCATATCATAAAATATTGCTTTAAAATAATACATGTATATCTACATACGAAGATATATATGGTCAGTGTATGTATATGTATGCACACACAATTACATTATATATGCATTATACACACATATATACATACATACATACATATATATATATATATATATATATATATATATATATATATATATATATATATATATATATATATATATATATATATATATATATATATATATATATATATATATATATATATATATATATATATATATATATATATATATATATATATATATATATATATATATGTATATGTAAATGCATTCATGCAACTATAAAATAAAAATCAATATACTGTTCTGTTTCACATTAAGGCTATATTTTATTTATTTATCTTTTAATTTTAAAATGTCACATACCTTTACCCTTTGCTTTAGGTAATAAAACTGACATTTTACTACAATTTGACATACAAATGTAGCTTTTAATTTACATATTTCAAAAGTAAGAAACTGATTTTCTTTTTTCCATAAGCTGCATATTTTTTACTTTACTTTAAAAAATATGCCTTTTGAAATACCGAAATTAATTTTTTTAGATATATCTATTAAAAAAAACCTTGAAGAAATTTATACTGAAATGAACAGAACTTTTTGTTTCGCGATTAATAGAAAAAATGTTACTGTAATGAAAATTTTAAATCTTGTAAGGTACTATGTTTCATTAAGTTTTCTCAAAAAATAGATCCAAAAATATTCAGCACATTCATGTGACTTTATTTGGGGTCATTACAACATGATATTTTGTATCTCTTTCAGTATATTGGAGAGATACCTTAGCAAGGGAGACAAGGCAATGTAATTTGTGAAAATCACTTTCATGAAAATAAATTATTCAAGATTCATACGAATGAAGCTTCTCTGATATTTTTGACTTACAAGGTGAGGGCACTTTAATTACCTTTTGATAATTTAATGTGGCTTAAGACTAAATTTTACCTGGTTAATTTGTATTTATGAGCTGAACTTATGAGATATGTTCTAGAATTAAATCAACCATTTAAACAAAGCAATAATTATGCCACAACCATAATAGTCGAGTTTGAATTGTTTTATCAAAAATTAATTTCCAAATACTTTTTTTCTTTTATGTATCTAAAAGCATTTTCTCTCCTTTCTTTAAATTACACAAAAACATATGTAAAATGCTAGAAAACAAATACAATTTTTTCAATTTTTAACTGCAATATAGCAAAATGCTTAAAAGTCCCGTAAAATTGTAAAAAAATTTGTAAGTATGTACTTAAGAAGAACGTTTGAATTTTTATTAAAAATTCCAAACATGCAACATCAATTTCTAAATTTCACAATAATAGTTTTTAAAATAATTTTAGAAAGAAATTTCAATAGTTTTACTGAAATAAAGTAAAAAAAAAATGTAATATTCTCTAAAACGCTGTAAAAAATATGTGTTATATAATATTATATTTCAACACCGGAGTTAGTCGTTTTACTGGATTGTATGAAATATGCACTAATGTAGATATTTGAAATATGAAATCGCTGAATTTTCACAAAAACAGGTCTAAATATTCACTATAAATGCCGCATTTCCTTATAGTTTATGTTCAGGCACTCTCGAAAAACTCTCCCTTTTCTGAAAATTAAATCTTTCGGGATTTTTCCCTTCTTTATCGAAATGCATTTGTCCGCCTTTCCTTCCATACAAATGCAACATTATAGCCCGAAAACAAATGCAATCTGTTTACATCCTGATCTGCAATAGAGCAAAATGTTTGAAAGCCGCCTTAAAACCCTGGAAAACACATGCGAATTCCATCAATGTAAGGAATAGCTGGAAACCCGCGAAAAGAAAAGGGAGAAAAAAAAGTAGAGAGAAAAGAAAAGAAAGCAGGGGAGAGAAAAAAAAATCTTCTCTTTTATTAAAAGAGCACGCTCCTGCGAGAAAATTCAGAAAACAGGTATTTTTACCCGTTGAATATCCAATAAAAGATTTAAAAGTATAAGACATTTTTATCGAGTGTTAGCCACATTCAAAAGGAATAAAATATGGAGACTGTTTGAAAATTTATTTCAAATCAAAAGCTGGCGAAATGGAAGAAGGATATTGAATGAGAACCGTGCTTTTATTTTACGTTCTTGGTGATTTATATTCTCAGTTTTGATGGAATTGAAAGCAATTATGCGAAAACTCATATTTTTTTCCCCGATAAGTCAATACATTTTTTAGGAGTACGAAAGATGAAAAAAAAAGACTCATTTTAAACAAATAAAATACAAGGCTAGTACAAAATAGCACTATTTAAAGATCGGGAAAAAAATAAATGAAAGGTGTTGAAATAAGCCGGAGCAATTTTATTTTAAACACAATATCAATATTTTTGAAATGTATCGAGTAAGGATTTAAGCAGTTCATTTTGTAAAATGAATCAAAAGGAAAAACCAACAGCAACGTTAAATGCAGTTAGAATATATTTAAAACTGCTTTTTTTTAATATATATTTTAGGTTTTTACAACAGTTTATTTAAAAACTCATATTTCTAATTTACTTTATATTAGCAGTTGGCATCTTCTAATTTTTAAACACATAGGAATTCAAAGTGTTATTTTGCCAGTTTTTAACTGAAATCATTCTGATGTAAACTAGCTTAAAAATATCTCGCGCTCACCTGTGTTTATTACTTCTGCACACCTAGAGCTTCTTACTTACCACAACATATAAACAAAAAAATATAATTTTAATTATAACAAATAAATAATACAATAACAGATAATAAAATTATTTTTACGCCGAATGAAAGCAGTTCACAAATCGATAACAATAAATAGATAATCTGTCATAGACATGTCATTACATTATGTAAATCTTTCATTTTTATTTATTTTTTTTCTGCATGCTCTACTGATATAAGTTAAAATAATATAAGCTAATTTTTATGAATGTCCAAAATTTCCATGGATAGATTATGCTTTATTTACAGAAAACAGAAAAACCTGGATTATAGGGTTCAGTTAAATTCATGACTTTAAACATTTATTGGTATCAACTGAAATTTTGTAATTCTAACTCCTATTATTCTAATCAATAACGTTTACGATAAAATCAGGAGGAAAATTAAATTTATTTTATTTTCTAAAATATGAATAAATTACTCCACCACAGTTAAAGGCAATATTTTTCAAATTTTTGAGCAAATTTTAAATTTTATCATGAATTAAAATCTTTACTTTGATCACAAACTTTAAATTTTAAATATAACTTTAAATAAAGCTTTAACAGATCTAAACAGGACTGACTTTCACGTTATTTAGATAAAAAATATTCTTGTATATTTTTAACTATAAATTATAATATAAGCAGGGATAAACTCGCTTTTATAGCAAAATATATATTTGAATATATATATATATATATATATATATATATATATATATATATATATATATATATATATATATATATATATATATGAATTAAAATCGTTACTTTGTTCACAAACTTTAAACATAACTTTAAATAAAGCTTAAACAGATCTAAACAGGACTGACTTTAACTTTATTTAGAAAAAAAAATATTCTTGTATATTTCTTAACTGTAAATTATAATAATAAGCAAGTATAAACTCGCCTTTATAGCAAAATATATATTTGAATATATATATATATATATATGAATTAAAATCTTTACTTTGTTCACAAACTTTAAACATTAAATATAATTTTAAATAAAGCTTAAACAGATCTAAACAAGACTGACTTTCATATTATTTAGATAAAAAATATTCTTGTATATTTTTTAGCTATAAATTATAATAATAAGCAAGAATAAACTCGCCTTTAGAGTAAAATATATATATATATATATATATATATATATATATATATATATATATATATATATATATATATATATATGAATTAAAATCTTTACTTTGTTCACAAATTTTAAATATAACTTTAAACAAAGCTTGAAACAGATCTAAACAGGAGACTGACTTTAACGTTATATAGATAAAAAATATTCTTGTAAATTCTTAACTATAAATTATATTAATAAGCAAGCTCGCCTTTATAGCAAATATATATATATATATATATATATATATATATATATATATATATATATATATATATATATATATATATATATATATGAATTAAAATCTTTACTTTGTTCACAAACTTTAAATATAACTTTAAATAAAGCTTAAACAGATCTAAACAGGACTGACTTTCACGTTGATAAAAAATACTCTTGTATATTTTTTAACTATAAATTATAATATAAGCAAGGATAAACTCGCCTTTATATCAAAATATATTTCAAACTCACAAAAGTATTAACTTTCGTATGACGTTCATAAAACTATTTCACTGTATATAAAATAAAAACAAGAACGGAAGAAATTTGTGTATACAAATATTGTTTCTGAAAGATATACAGCTCTCGGCGGAGCGTTTGATTTGATATCAGCTAAAAAGTTTTGTACTCCTTGTTAACCTGTAAAAGCTCCGATAGAACTTTGAAAGATGCCATATCCTCACGGATTTCAGCGCCAAATAACCAACCATCTGTTTTTGATGCATTGACTTTGTCCCAGAGACAAGCTCACAGCGTGAAGGAGAATGGGGAAGATCATACATTACGCTTCTGCATATATAAATAAAAGAATAGACAGTGTGTTGAGCTGGAGCTTCGATTGAAGGCAAGACGCGTTTTTATTATTTTTTTTTTAATATTTTGCTTCGGAAGCATTATTTGAGATTCAATACTTATGCAAATACACTCTGGATGGAAGGCTTATGGATTTCGAAAGATGAGTTAAGAACGAAATCAAAAGAACGGATAGCTATTTTCGAACACTCCATGCTATAATCTCTCTGCACTTTAGATATAAGTACACAGTCATGGAGATCATGCATTATACAAATACATGCATTGGCTTTCAAAATTTTAAACGAATTGATTTGACTGCATACATTATTTACAAGTATATATATATATATATATATATATATATATATATATATATATATATATATATATATATATATATATATATATATATATATATATATATATATATATATATATATATATATATATATATATATATATATATATATATATATATATATATATATATATATATATATAAACTTCCGATTTGAACACAAATTTCTGTTCAATTGATATTGAAAACAAGCAACAATGTCAGAAATGTAAAAGTTGTAAAAATACATGCAGGCTACTTTGGACGGTTGGAGCAACGGCCTGATTGTAGGAGGAACGGACACACACACACATAAATATATGTGTGTGTATGTGCCCCCTCACTAACTCCGACCTTATCAAACGGTCCACTACAGCATCTAGTAGTCTTCCAAATTCCTCCCAAGATCGCTAATGTTCTGAGCCCGCTCACCTGTGGCGCCTGCGGTGCGACGGCCGTGGAACGGATACTTTGATGGAGGTTGGCCGAGTACAGTGGCCCAGTACTTGCGATCTATCCACCATCCTCGGGACATTCTCGGATGGCCTCACGGCCATATGGGCCCGGATCGGTGCAGGAATATACATAAGCATATATATATATATATATATATATATATATATATATATATATATATATATATATAAATATATATGGATTCGGACATATAATATCAATATATACATATATTTTTATGTATAATATATATACATACAAATGTATATATATATATACATTATATATATATATAGCATATATATATATATATATATATAGTATTTGTATATATATATATTACAATATATATATGTAATATATATATATATGTATATATATATATATATATATATATATATATATATATATATATATATATATATATATATATATATATATATATATATATATATATATATATATATATATATATATATAGAGAGAGAGAGAGAGAGAGAGAGAGAGAGAGAGAGAGAGAGAGAGAGCCTATTTTAGTTGTTATAGGAATATTTAATATGATTATAGGGATCATAGGGAAAGGGATAATTTACGAAAGAATTAATGAATCTGAAAGGTACCATAGAATAAATAAACAAAGGTAAATAAACATAACAAATATCTTTAGATGAGTTACATTATTCAGAAGCATTATAGGTACATTCAAAGGAATATTACATTTTCCTGCATATACCTAGATGCAAGGATATATATATGTATATATATATATATATATATATATATATATATATATAATATATATATATATATATATATATATATATATATATATATATGTATATGCACCGACTAACATATACAGGACTGACTTTGACGTTATTTAGATAAAAAATATAATGAATAACCATCTGTGTGTGTGTACATATATGTGTAAATATCATATATTATTAAGATACATACGCAAGCACACATTCATGCATATGTATGCATAATTTTGTAACAGATAAATATTTTGGATCTAGCTTCAACTAGGATATCTTTGGATTATGTTATATCACGGTCAGAAATTAAAAAAAGTCTCCGAGTTCGCGGAAATAATTAACTTTTTGCTAGTTTTCAATTATACTTTCTCTCCTGAACCGCTTGTTATTCTCACCTTCGAAGAATAATTCCCGAAGACTTTGCCGAACAATGTAAACTTCAAATGAGATTGAGAAAACTTCCAACATAAAGGGGGATGTGGGGCATTAAAGAGGGAAACCTGTCAAAGCATCACGCAAATCTATACTTCCATGCCCCATAAAACGTTTTCATTGAAAACTTTCATTCAGCTAACTCCATAAAATGAAAGAACTCTCTTCCTGTCTTATTTCAAAACAATTCCAACTCGAACTGAAAATCCAGACTTTGAAAACTTTATCATAAATGAACTGATTTCCGATTGAAAGCCAAGAGCGACAATATTCATTATGACTGGGCGCTGCTTTCGCCTCAAGATGAAGAAGGGAGGAAAAAAAAAAAAACTAAATTTAAATTTCTGAATAAAAAGAAAAACCTTTAAGGCTCTTTTCACACACCATCCATAAAGAAACAGGTTTGATGAACACTGATTTACTAAATATAGTAAATATTATTGGTTAATAAGTGCGGTTGACCGTTGAATCGTAGTATAATGAGTAATTTGGAATAGGGAAAAAGGAAGCCCTTCTTTGTTTTACAGCTTGACATTGGACAATCTCCAAGGACAAATCTCCAGATATGTGCTATATAAGGGTTAATCACAAGGTAGCCATCAGTAAAATTGTGGTACTCCTTGGTGAATTTCAATGATCATTAACATAAATAATTGTATATACTTATAAGTACTTAATTGTTCTATTGTTAATTTATTATTTATTACATAGAAAATATTATTGGTTAATACATGCGGTTGACCATTGCATCGTAGTATAGTAAGTAATTTGGAATAGGGGAAATGGAAGCCCTTCTTTCTATGCAGACATACATTGGTTGCTGACGAATCTCCAGATATGTACTGTATTTATAAGGGTTGATCACAAGGTAGCCATCAGTAAAATTGTGGTAGTTCTTGGGGAAATTCAATGATCATTAACATAAATAATTATGTATACTTATAATTACTTAATTATTCTATTGTTAATTTATTATTTATTACATAGAAAATATTATTGGTTAATACATGTGGTTCACCACTGCATCGTAGTATAGTATATTTCCAAATTACAGAAACAGGGAAAAAGGAAGCCCTTCTTTCTAAACAGCCTGACATTGGTTGCGGACAAATCTTTAGATATGTACTATATTTAAAAGGATTGATCACAAGGTAGCCATCAGTAAAATTGTAGTAGCTCTTGGTGAAATTCAATGATTATGAAAATGATTATATATATATATATATATATATATATATATATATATATATATATATATATATATATATATATATATATATATATATATATATATATATATATATATATATATATATATATATATATATATATATATATATATATATATATATATATATACACATATATATAATGGGTGTTTTTGCCCACTACAAACTTAGAAAGTTATAGTGTAATTGTTAGGCCATGAAAATAATCAGAAAAATTTGAAGATAAACTGTTGAGTTTAATCAGGCAATCTTACTTTGGCGCTCTCTGGCCAGAATGTTTTACATTCATTTATATATTGCTATGAGGGTGCCAGTCAAACCGCCAATCAGAGTGTTAAGATTAATCCCATGGTGACGCTTAAGAAGTGAATCTCAGTTACGTAAAGTAATTACGTAAAGTAATTACGTAAAATTAGATGAGCTAAGCAGAAACAAATTTAGCAGTCTTTAAGTCGCCAAATCTTAACAAAATTAGAAGAGACACTAAGACATTTTGCCATAGGTTGCATTTAAGGGTTGTATTTTAGGATAAAGAAATGTATTTTAGAATATAATTATAATTGTTCGTTAGTTAGGTTATGATATCACAACACATACATATATGTCTACACATGTGGTCCAAACCACGGGAATGTCCCATGCGGACCGCTGAGTTTTTTGTGCTGGCCAGGTCAGTAAGTACAATATCATAATAATTGTTCAAACGATACGTGATTTTTAAAATTATATTTTACACAAATACCTTAATTTTCCCTAAGGACTAAATACCAATGTCCAAAATTAATCGTTCTTTTACAAAGTGTTAGTTTAGGTAAAGAAAAGACATCCGAAGTTTGATGCTTCTAGCTGCCTGATACTTTATTTCTATTTCAAAAATATTAACCAACAACTGATGATATTAAAACGTGTGGAAAACCTAAGATAAGTATCGAGATATATTTGGACATTCATCAAAACTTAAGGCTCATATATCATCTTGCTATCAAATACCACTTTTATAGGAGAAAAAAAATATCTTGCCGAAATCCCACCAACGGCGAGTTTAGTCCCCAAAATAAAGAAAACAGTTTACCAGAAAATCGCCCTTTACCCCTTCAGAGCCATAAAACACTCTAACAGACATTAAAGAGCCTCATATCAGTATGGCAGTGGGATCTACAAAGTATAAAAAGGAGAAAAAAAATTGCATCCACCATCTGTTATTGATATATTGACTTTGCCCGTGATGTACGCTCTCAGCTTGCGGTAAATAAAAGAATATATGTTGCCAAATGCGGGTACACACACAGCACAAAAAAAAAAAATGTGAAAAAAGAAGACTGTATAAACTGAACCGACTCAACCATATGTTGCAGCTTAAAAATAAAGTGACAGATGCAATAGGGCTCTCTCCAAACCGAAGTGTTATGTGTGAAACGATTGTTAAGTCAATGCTCCCGGTCTACTTTCAGATGCAAAGTTCAGTGAAATTCAAACGCAATATTTACTTCGTGGGAGGTTTTGGGTATATTTCTGGGGCGGTGAGAAAGTTTACCTCGAACGCATTTCGGGAAAAATGCACTTTCTTAGTTTACACTGTGAAAATTCAATAGGGCCGTTCCGGTATAAAATACTAGACATTTGTATACAAACTCGGTGAATGCTGAAAACAGAAAACAGACCTCATGCATTCCTAATAGACAACAGCGTTTCTTGGCGACCGAGAGCATACCACATTCCTTCTGAAGGGGGGATAGGTATTTTTTAAACAACTGTATAATAAATAATGATTTAATCTTGAACAACCACCAGTGTGTTTGGAGAGAAAAGGAAATTAAAGTTTTTATTTTTTTAAGTTATACTACATGTACAAATCTTTGTCCCTTGGCAATAAACATATATTTTTTTAAATTTTTCATTCTGATAATATTAATAAAAAAGTTAGATCCATAAGTCATTTTATCTACTTTAAACATATGCTGACTATTAAAGAACTCAAAATATGGGAATAACTCTGGAATATGGAATTATATTTAT
>CM063501.1:133751474-133768974 GCA_032207245.1 Pardosa pseudoannulata
TTGACTTTACCGTTAATTTCTGGAGTATAAGATATTTGTTCTCTTTCATGCTTCGTTAGTTTTAACTGCGATTTATTTATAAGTATATTCACTTAACAATCATGAAAATGTACCTTATGTATTGCGTAAAACCTGTATTTGTTTGGATCTTAATTATATTTTATTTATCTTTGAATTTATATCTCCATTCTTTATTTACCGCTAACATTCTCCGCATATTTAAGGTACTTAACTCATCAAATTCGTTTAATCATGTTTTGGCAAAGCATCTCTCTGAGCTATCTCATTAAGATAAGGATATCTCAAAAACTCATCAGGGAAAAAAATTCTTTCGTAATCTTTTATTATTATAATCAATTATATATGTTTTTAAGGAAAATCTTCATTAAATCACTGGAAAAAACTGCATTAAAAACCTATCATTTGTACTACCGTTATATATAATTGAATTTGCTCTAAAATACAATTAAATTTATTTGCTAGAGTAATTTATAGCTGAGATAATTTATTTAAGGCAAAAGACAAGTTTATTAACAAAGTCTACTAACGCAAATATTGCATTTAATTTACTACCACTTATTTCTCCCGGAGTAATATAAAAATAAATACATAATATGACTTGTTTATTACTCTTTTAGTTGTTTTATGTACTTCTTTTAGTTTTTTTATATTTTGCTTACTGTTAGAAATCTCTGGATTAGAGGGCTCAGCCCAGGCAATCCAGTTGACCTACCATCCTAAAGGTCCTGAATGACTTGGTTATTAATGTTGAATGCAGTTTAGTATACAACAGTATTTCTTATTTTGATATAATTTTACGAATAAAAAATAATAAAATTTCCCGTAAGTTAAAAATACACAAGCCGAAAAGGGATATTTTACTTTCTTTTTATTTCAAAATCTTTTTAAATTTTTATGACTATCATATTTCTTAAATACATAACAGGGATTATATAAAATTTATCAATGCTTCCCCTAAAAGTTTCGAAAAAATAAATTTGCATCAAGACAACAAAAATATTTATTTCTGTTAATAGTTTACAATCAGGTGTTGAAAAAAATAAAGATTAGTTTCCTCTGAAACAGATAAAAGGGAATAAAAAAACTACATGATGAAAGCGAACTAGGACTAACTGAAACCAAATAATGTAAATATTTAGCAGGTAAGGAGAAACTCCCTCCTAAGACAATCCGACCCCCTTCCCCCAAAAGGGAGGGGGACTCGAAGAGGGGTGATAAGGGAAAGGGCTCTTAAAACAATCTATTATTTATCTTTGTATATGTGTTACAGCAAAGTTATTTAGGTCAAGTCACCAGCTGGATATTTATGGTTCTATGGATTATCTCTATAAAAAATATAAAGATCATGTTACAAGTAAATATGCGTATTTGGTAATTTGATCCGTAATCGATAAACAACTGGAACTGGTAATAAAATGTAGTAAATCTTACATATTTAAATTTTCAAATCTATATTATATTGAAAAACAAACTTTAAAATAAATAAATATTTATTCCCTTTATTCTTCGTCCAATGAGAGTTATACTTTGTCGGTAAAGATTTTGTATGCTTTCTTTAATTTTTTAAACAACTATATTTATATTCGAATGCAACATTTTACAGTTCACGGGTTCTGCCTTCGATTGACTTTACCCAAACAAAGCAATTATTAGAGCTAACTCCAATAAAAAGGAGATTGACAAAAAGTCTGTATTTTAACGGACATCTAATATATTTCTACAAACTGTCTTTTCCTGTTTGATAATGGATCACGGATACAGTTACCCTTCAAAGAAATTCTAGCCGTAGACATTGATTTGATTTCATTCTTAAATATATTCTTTTTCAATTAAGTGAACACAGGTAAAGATTTTGTATGTTTTCTTTCATTTTTTTAAAAAACTATATTTATATTCGAATGCAACTTTTTACAGTTCACGGGTTCCGCCTTCGATTCACTTTACCCAAACAAATCAATTATTAGAGTTAACTCCAATAAAAGGAAGATTGACAAAAAGTTTGTATTTTGACGAACATCTAATTTAGTTCTACAAACTGTCTTCTTCTATTTGATAATGGATCATTGATACAGTTACACTTCGAGAAATTCTAGCCGTAGACATTGATTTGATTTAATTCGGAAATAAATTCTTTTTCAATTAAGTGAACACAGGTAAATATTTTGTATGTTTTCTTTCATATTTTAAATAACTATATTTATATTCAAATGTATCTTTTCACAGTTCAAGGGTTCCGCCTTAGATTCACTTTACCCAAACAAATCAATTATCAGAGCTAACTCCAATAAAAAAGAGATTGACAAAGAGTCTGTATTTTGACGAACATCTAATATAGTTCTACAAACTGTCTTTTACTGTCTGATAAGGGATCACGGATACAGTTACACTTCAGAGAAATTCTAGAAGTAGACATTGATTTGATATAATTCGGCAATAAATTCTTTTTCAATTAAGTGAACACGGTACGATAAAAATGAGATCTAAACAAACGTACTCGAAAGCTTTTCACTGAGCCATTCTAGCATTGCTGACAAAGCAGCATAAAAAGGTTCCAATATCTTACTTTATGGAGAGGCTAAAGGAAAAGGTAGAATGTTCTGAACTTGTTTTATGTACTGTTTTTGTTGTTCTCCAATATTTTAATATTTTATTAGTTTTTATAGTGTCTAAATACTAGCTTTCCAGTTAAATATATAACAGAACTGAAAAGATAGATAGCTTACTCAAAAATCTACTGATCAAAAGTGTTTATTGGGCACATAAAAATCACACCAGGCATTAACGGAATAAAGTTTGAAAGTTATTTTTAAAAAATAATAATATATCTCCAAAAAAATATAAAATATAATCATTAAATTGTGATATTGATTCCTCAGAGAGTAATATGTTTTTAAACTGAAATACGAAACTGATAAAAATAGTTCTTAAAATATATCCATTTAAAATCGATCCAAATAAAACTCGAAATAAAACCAATAAAATTCGATTTATTGAAATACTTAATTTTGTTTTATTAAAAATTCAGTACAATATCATCTACGATTGCATCCTCATCGCCGTTAAAAGTTCAGAAAAAATTATGAAAGAAAAAAATACACTATCGGTGAAACAAAACCCTTTCATAAATTCAGAATTTTATTGAAAATTCAGTACAGTATCATCTACGATTGCATCCTCATAAAAAAAAAAAAAATAAAAAAAAAAAAAAACAGTATCGGTGCAACGAAAACCCTTTTATAAATTCAGTATTTTATTGAAAATCCAGTACAATTATCATCTGCGATTAAATTTCCTCATAGCCATTAACTCTATAAAACTGTTCCAAAAACTGTCATGACAGCGATCGTAATTTGAGATGGGCAGCTTTGTTATTTTGCCCCTTCAGTGTTTTGAGGTTTCATTCATATTTTAAATTATTTATTATTTATTTAATTTATTGAATATCAGATTTAATTTATTGATTTGACTTTTGCCCTCTCAGTTAAAACGGCCAAATTCCACCCATGGCCATGACCCTGGAAATTTTCTAAAGGGACGAACTCTCGTGTAAAAGTTCAGAAAAGTTGTTGAAGAAATACGAAAACTATTTAAAAAACGAAAGTGCCTTGCTCCTGTTGATTATTCAAAAAACGTGCTGCTGTTTCTGTTAGAATTAACTCGTTACGCGGGAAATTATTTTTAGAGTACAACGATCTAAATAACACCACTTTCACGTACAAGAAAATGAACGTTGAAATATCTCCAGCCGAGTTTCAGCTATTCTTCTCCTCCCCCCCAGTAAACCTCCAGCAATGAGCGAAAAACTATCTAAATGCAGTATAAATTTTGCAATCAAAATAAACCCCTTGTAATCAAAATATGCTAACTCATACGTCACACTCGATGACGTCTCCAGGAGGCACATCTCTGTCTTAGTAGGGGATCCCGATTCTTGTCCAATCAGGAAACGCAAATCGTGGGAGGTTGGCTGCCTTGCCAGATGTCTCCCACATGGGGAGGGGTACTGGCCTAACATGTGGATCGGAGTTTTCTGACTTCCATTTCTTTTTTTATTTCCTGATGTTTGTTAGTGGATGCTGAACCGTTTAAGAAAGACTCTTTTCTAGTATGTCTGCGATGGAATTCAGTCGGTCTGGTATAAGCAAATGCACGCTTCTAAATTAAGTTGGTTGGGACATGTGTTAACTTGCATGCTGTATTGCTGTTGCGCTACAGTTTAAACAGCAGAAAATTGTTATGAATCGTGTTTGAAATAGGAATAAATATTTAACTTAGCGTAGAGGAGCAGACACAAAATCATGGCATAAACAGTTTTAGGTTACGATATTAGAAAGAGTTTACTGGTATCAAAAACCGTTGGATACTTTTAAGTTAGTTTGCGGTTAACTGTATCATTAAGATAACCTTATTTTGTTAATACTACGAAATTGAATTGCTAAAATATTGCCATTCTATATATATACACACACGCACACACACACACACACACACACACACACACACACACACATATAAGGAAAATTCTCATTGGTTTTCAAAACTAAAATCAAGGGCTAAAACTTCCCGCGTCATTTTGCATTCCCCTTTTTAACCTCTAACCTAAAAGGACCATTGGGGCTACAGTTTACGCCCTCGGAGAAGGGGCCTGACCAATTATAATCCTACATGGCCCTAGTGGACAATTTAGGAAATTTCCAAATAAAAAGGAGATACACGCTGTTGGAGATAGATTTTTCTAGAGATATTTCCAACCATCCATCGAGAAGTCCGCCTCTCTCTCTCTCTATATATATATATATATATATATATATATATATATATATATATATATATATATACATATATATATATATACATACATATATATATATATATATATATATATATATATATATATATATATATATATATATATACATATATATATATATATATATATATATATATATATATATATATATATATATATATATATATATATATATATATATATATATATATATATATATATATATATATATATATATATATATATATATATATATATATATATATATATATATATACTCATATGTACACACACACAGATACACTGAAGCGCACGTAGGAACATCCCCAGAAGGAGCTTAATAAAATAAAGAGTAACCGCTTTAAAAGATCAATATATCATAACTCTAAGAAATCAATATTTCTAAAATGAATTTCAAATTTCATTTTACTGAATAATTTACTTAATCATTTTTTGCATTGCACTTACTTGGTTAAAATACAAAAAGGAGACCAAAAATAGTAGTGCTTTTATTTATATCTGAATGAATATAACTAATTAATTGATTAATTAAAATCCAATTATGTATATATAAACTAATATGTACACACACAGAGACACACTTTAGAGCACATAGGAACATCCCCAGAAGGAGCTTAATAAAATAAAGAGTAACAGCTTTAAAAGATCAATATAACATAACTTTGAGAAATCAATATTTCTAAAATGAATTTCAAATTTCATTTTACTGAATAATTTACTTAATCATTTTTCGCATTGCACTTATTTGTTTAAAATACAAAAAAGAGCACTAAATATAGTACTGCTCTCATTTAAATCAGAATGAATATAACTAATTAATTGATTAATTAAAATCCAATTATATATATATACTAATATGTACGCACACACACACACATACAGATACACTCTAGCGCACCCTTGAATCTACCCGGAAGGTGCTCAATAAAATGAAGAGTAACCGTTTTAAAATATCAATATATCATAACTATAAGAAATCAGTATTTCTAAAATGAATTTCAAATTTCATTTTACAGAATAATTTACTTATAATTTTTGCATTGCACTTATTTGGTTAAAATACAAAAAAGAGCACGAAAAATAGTAATGCTCTTATTTATATCTGTATGAATATAACAAATTAATTAATTAATTAAAGTTGAATTATATGTATATATATACACTCATATGCACACACACATATATGCTTACACACACACACACACACACACACACACACACACACACATATATATATATATATATATATATATATATATATATATATATATATATATCAAGTATTCATCTAGTTACGAAACAGGAATCTATCATCTTTTAATTCCATTCTCGAAGATAAATAAAATAAAACCATTCTACCGACATTTAATCCAATCGTTTCCACTTAGTATGAATATCTGATGCCAAGATAAATGTCAAACATTTATTTTTTTTTACCATTTCCTCTTATTTTATTTATTATCTATACTTTTTATTTCATGAATTTCTTCTACATTTTAACAGAATCCTAATTCAATGCATTATTTTAAATTCCCGAAGAACAGCTCTGGTTACCTATTAAATTCCATGTATAAACTGATATTCCGGGGATATATTAGATTAAAAAGATCTTTTTCAAAAATTCTAATTGAATTCAATTCAATAATTTTTAACCCAGGGAAATGTCTAGGAAATGTTAAATAAATCCATATTTAATGCTAAAAGTATGTTACTCAAAGATTTTCGCATATTTTCTTTTCATTTCTATAGGGAAAAAAAAGAACATAACAAGTACAGCCTCGAGTGCATGACTGTCATAAATTATGGATGGATTACTTTTTTTTGCTCTTTTTATTAATATTTAATCAGCGTTTTAAAAGTAAAATAAAAAATAAGGACAACATTTTTACATAATTTTCAGGGGAAAATATTAGTTTATGACATTGTGATACATCATATTTACGTTACACGGGGAATTAACTTTTAAAAGGTCGGTCTAAATTTCTTTCGTTTTGTTTTTTAAAAGCAGCCATTTTTTACTTGCGATGATTAAAATATATATCATATCGTTCAGTATATAGAATCGCTGTATTAGCTGAATAAATTTTTCATGTTTTCCTATATTCTGTTCTTAAATATTTACGTTTAATAATTAGTTTCTTTTTAAGCGGATTAAGAATTTTGAAAAAAGTATATATAAAGTTCCCTATTTTGTATATGTATAATCTTTGCTTTTTTTATAGTTTTATGTTATATCGTTGCTCTTATTACGCTTATTCGTAAAAGTACGATTAGTTTTTTTTAATAGTAGAATAAGTTGTAAGGTATAGTCAAACATTTTTTTTATAATTATTTAAACATATAATACTTTTGTGAAATATCTAATGTTGAAAGTTGAGTATCAATTATAGCTTTAAACTTAAAAATTAATAGTCAATAACTCAGTCTTTACCTTCTCTCCCTCTACCTGTTTACATATATATATATATATATATATATATATATATATATATATATATATATATATATATATGTATATATATATATATATATATATATATATATATATGTGTGTGTGTGTGTGTGTGTGTGTGTGTGTGTGTGTGAATTCTTAATGGTACAATCATGGGATTAGTCACTTGATGTGATATAAACTTAGTAATTACTTTACGTGTCAGTGTTTACTTTAGATTTGTAGATTACTATAAATCTGATTTTAAGTATCCTACTTTTCACTTGTTTATATATATATATATATATATATATATATATATATATATATATATATATATATATATATATATATATATATATATATATATATATATATATATATATATATATATATATATATATATATATATATATATATATATATATATATATATATATATATATATATATATATATATATATATATATATATAAAGTTTGATATATACTATATATATATTTTATATTATATGTATATATATATATATATTATATATATATATTATATATATATATAAAATATATATATATATATATATAATATACAGATATATAAATAATATACATATAGATAATATATATATATATATATATATATATATATATATGCATACTTAAGAACTTTATCTGTAGCGACAATCTGTGTACAATGATATATTCTTTTCTATTTGCAGTATCGTTACAGAGAAGTTGTACTCTATGTATTTATGCATATTTTATACTAATAAGTGAATGTAGCTGAAAATATTTCGCCAGAAACATGAAATAAAAACGAAAAATTTATTAAAAACACAATAGTATTCGTAAAATAAAATATTTTTCATATATATGATAGTATATATATTACTGGTTACATTGCATTTCTGGCTACATTCGATTCTGTGCATCCCGTCTGTCCTTCACCTCCCTTTACAAACACACAGACAAAAAAATAGAAAATCAAAAACGAAGTAAAATCACATTTCTCTGCAACATAGAAACCCATCAAAACTTCCAGAACTAGAAAATAAACCTTATGATGACATCCCTCGCGGAATTCATGCGCTGTTCGGAGGAATCCCTCTGAAATTCCAACACATCCAGTCTAACAAAAGGCTGGAAAAAGGGACATAACCATATTCCAGCGCGTATAACCCGGTATTCCACACAGGCAACCTTTCGCAGAGCTATAAAAACGTAAAGCTTGAAACTCCTGTCATTATCCGGGAAAATAGGGAACACCGTAATAACACCTACACTCTAAAGGCAGCAAAAAAGTAAAAAAAAAAAAAAACCCGAAAAAAAAATAAAAGTCAATTCTGGATGTTACACAAAAACAGAAAGGAAGGAGGGAAAAAGGGTCTCCTAGAAGCGCCTTACCATTTCAAAGAGCAAAATTTCTTTTACAAAGAGCACTTTTGCTGAAAGTGAAGGCTATGGAAGTCACTACGAACTTTCCTGAGAAGTTGGTATAAAAATAAATAGCCAAAGATAAAGCATCTTTTGTTCTAGGCTCTCTGAAGTGTGACCAAAGGACTGGCCAGGCGTCGTCGTCCCCTCACACACACTCAATCATTTATTGATACAGCAGAATAGAATGGGGGGAGTTTTTAAGTGGGTTACGGATTCACTTTGGCTTCTGGGCGAGAGTCATCACACTCCTTTTGTTCTCGGAGAATATCGAACTTTTAAAGAAACACCAGAAAACTGACCGAAAAAGACTCCCCCGACGAAAATCCTGTTCGAGAGTCCAATTCAAAGTGAGCCTTATCTTCAAGTGTTTTTGTTTTCTAGCTCCTATTGTTTATTAATTGGGTCTAGAATATCCGGTCTCCCCTTTTTACGCATTGGAATCAGGAACTGAAGCAGTCAACACAACACCATTTAGCGATAATTAAAAAAAAATACAGATCGGAGGCTTTTTTCTCTACTGTCGGCTTTGAAAACGTATTTTAACAGATACCAACTCAATGCTTTAAAAAATCTAAAGAAAAAATTCTCGTATTATTATTTTCTCAATAACTAGCACACACAACACACACACAGACACATCTGCGTGTGTTTGTGTGGGCTTATAAATTGGCTGATTTTGAGGAAGTGATAAAGGACTGTAGTCACAATTTATAATTAAATAACTTCTTCTGTTCCTTATCCAGGCTCCTCAGCCTATAACAGCGAATTTCTCAACTACGCGTTTGGTTGGCCCGTTTAGTAACTTAACATGAAATTATTTCCTAATATAGGCTCTCCGTTAGATTCAGAGGCAGGAGCATAGCGAGAAATTTTTTACGGGTCTGGTGAAGATTTCTCTCATATCACAAAATTAGGACGGCAAACTTATAATGAATACAGCAATCTTTATAGGGATTTCAATGCCCCCTATTTTCCACTTTTTTGTTTACACCACTGCTCAAATTACTTACCCACTATGTTCTCCAATGTAGCGTTAATTTACAATACATTCTCATGTATATAGAATAACACCAAAAAGTTCGTGTCAGATTATGTTAATAATTACACTAAAATTACGTTTTAAAACATGTGATATGCCGAACGATGGCCGATTGTGCTGGCCTTCGGTACCAGAGTTCGTGGGTTCGAATCCCACAGTGGGACGGATGTTCGTAGAATTTCGGAATTGGCTTTAAGCTGTAGGTCCTGGTCTCATTAGCCCTCTTTTTGCAAAATGTAGACCGTAGCACTCCAAATCAAACCAAAAACATGTGATATATATATATATATATATATATATATATATATATATATATATATATGTATATATATATATATATATATATATATATAAATTTTCAAGCACGGATTTTATCGGCAGTTACCTTTTTTAACAATCATACTTTCTGCATTTTGCTCTTAACGTAGCATCATTTTAAACTGGGGAGATTTAGCAACATCAACGTGTTTCCGTCTACACACAAAATCATTTTTTCGTCTTCTTACAGATTTAATATTAAATTATAAATCATAGAATCTAAATGACTGCTCATATATAAAATTAGTTTTCAGAATATTTTACTACCGTATTTTAAGCATATAAGAAAATTCATAACTTCCTGAACTAATTGATGAAGATTGTGAGGAAGAATTCATTAGCTTGTATTATGAGTTAAAATGAACTATACAGAACAAAAACTCAAAGGGTTTCTCATACACAAGGGTTAGGTTTGCATGTAAGTTCCCTATAGGCGTTAAAATACAACATAGAGTATTTCTAATTATTAGGAAATACTTTACCCAGCTGCACGATGCTAAATGCATCGAATGAATTATAATACAACGGAAATAGGATCAATGCGTATTCAGCTGCAATGTAATGTTTGCCATTCTAGAATTAAACAAAGGATCATGACAGAAAATATTAAACTTATAATCATAGAAATTAGAATCATGCATCCAACATAATAGGATTAGTATTTTGATGATAAAATCCTTCCATTTATAATGTTTAAATTCAGACTCGAATGCCTACACTAGGGTTATTGTATGAGAACATAATGTATTTGTTTTATCAAAATAGAAACATGGATACCGGAACGTGAAAGCACTTATATAACACATTGCTATTTAATTTGTAAATATATTTGAAGCTCAGTTTCTACAAAATGATTCCTATAAAGGTTTTCTTTGCTCTAGATGCTAAATTTAAATAGTGAGTAATAGATATATTGTTTAAATCTCTGTTAAACTTTCTGTACTGTGAATAATTTGCATGCATGCTAAATGCAAGCTTTCTATAGAACGAGCCATTTCTGGTGAAACCAAAATACCTTGCAGCAACTATAATCTTAACGCTTCATTAATATTGCATCATTACACAGCCAACACCATGAATTTTTACGTTAACCGTTCCAGCAATATCAGTTTTTAAAACATTTAACACTTTTAATGTACAGCAGCTTTTGAACTGCGGAAAATCTTAGCAAAATTCTAACAACTCCCAAAGGAATTCTAAACATTTAATACACTCAATTTAAAAAGAATTTATGGTTGAGAAACACGTTTCTGGAAAACTTACATTTATTGAATACTAATCATACGAATGCCATGCTTCAAGTTTAATTAGCCTCATCTCTTTGATTCAAATATATATTTTCTGAGTTACAAAAGCAACGTCGAGCGCCTGGAATTCTTACATTCTCCCAATCCCCACGCCGTCATTGTGATTAATTCATAAATTCGCACGAGGTTGCAGCGAGGTTTTATGATGGAGGCCCATTACAGACAAGAGCATAGCATATTATTTGCTCGGTCTAGTATGGTTTATTAGTAAGTACGAGAACGTTTAACACGTGTTCTTACAACAGAGATCTAAGATAACTCCCATTGTTGTTTTGAATAAGTTTAAAATTGGATAGAAATCTTAAGATTGAAGATAACTCCGAAGTTTTGTGGGTTACGCTTCTATAGAGAGTTGTGTGCTTTGATTCCAAGCCAGTCTCGTAGTTTTTTATCTTGGATCCTTGTCGAAGTCGTTTTGTTTAACCTTATTGACTTTGAACTGCTTCATAAGAAGGTGACAAGTGCAAGCAGAATCGATGTATGAACAATAGCTGCAGGGTTAGAAAAATCGAACCTTATTGCTGGACTTGACAATAGCTTTTGAATCTAATTTATTGTATATATTTTTACAGATAAAATACTTTTATTTCCAGTTTTAATGTATGAAAGAATTATATTTCTTACAAGTTTTTTAACTAGCTATAGAATCTTCCAGCATACTGCCATTCATCCTTTCTGTATTCCAACAAATATCAGATAAAGTCAGTAAATGCACAGCTATTAAATTGCCAGTTGATAACTGTAATTTTTATGGCACATCAAGACTTGCTGAGTAACTGAAATGACATTCATTTAAGTCTTTATTTCCTGGTTTAAAAGAGAGGAATTTTGCCTTCCAACTTTTATTGTTCCAACGGTATCCATATCTACCAGTTCCTTGTATAACACTGTATACATCTAAGAATTGAAAATGATATGCCTCAAATCCTGAAAGTCATATAACACTAAATACAGTAAATATATTGGTCAACTAACAGCCAGTAAAAATATATGTAATTTTTCCTTGAAGACAATGACTTACAGAATAGGATGCTTGATGATTTATATGTTTCGTCATGGATGAGATACTGGAAAACATTTGCAAAGCAAGTTGAGATTTTTTTTCTTCTTTTCTGTTAGCAGCAGTGGGCGGATCTTAAGTGTCTCGCAATTCTGAAAACTTCAAAAATTTTGATTTTTCAAAATTTTATATGTTAATCTACATTTTTTTTGTGCATTTTGGTAGAAATGTTTTTTAGAAAATCAAAATATAACTCGAGTAGTTATTAAATGTATAATTACTCTTTCATACTTAAAGGAAAGCATTTTTATCTTTAATTGTAGTTTCCTCATTTTCTAAAACTTTACTCTTGAGATCATTGTATTTCAAAAACTATCTGAAATATTTTGGTGGAATGTGGTAGACATATTCAGTTTTTTACGTAGATTAACTTTATTTAAAATACTATATGAAATATTTTGGTGGAATGTGGTAGACATATTCAGTTTTTTATGTACATTAACTTATACCTCAAATTAATTAGCCAGTAAAAATTATATTTTATATTTACATATACTTTAAAAAATATTTCTTTTTTAAATATCTGAATCATATTCAATAAAAGTATTAATCTTATTGACAAGCTTCGGTTTAAGGTATAAGTTCAAGATAACCATATTCCTTTTCGCAACAAGAGAAATTTAATTTCTGTCACCAATATCTTTATTAGAATACTGCGTGCCAGAAGTATAAATAAAATTTTCATCCTAAAATATGAATCAAATTTACCAATATTTTTTATTATTAAAATTTATTTTCCATGATCTGAAAAAATATCATATATTTTGAATAGTTAAAGCATTTATTGGTAAAAATTTTATTATAATTTGATGAATATGTGAGGAGGAAAAAATAATTTGTAACATGTAAAATTTAGCATTCTGCCATAAAGTCCTTAGATTCCTCAAAGTACTGAGTGACCTTAGTCCTTAGATCCCTTAAATGCGATTATTGTTAACTTTTCCAGTTAAAAACACAGAAATTTATCTCTAGTATTAACATCTTTCTTTAACCCAAATGAAATTTTTGCTACCAAATATAATTAATAAATATGGAATTCCTCAACAAATACAAACTCTGTACTTGACGTTAATTCAAAAAGCAGTTTTAAACTTGTCAACTGTGCAAATATGAATTTAAGAATATATTTAGAAAATATTTGTTAGTGTTTTAACACTGAAGTAAACTCGAATATATGTCATCAAATCTCCTTTAGTATTGTTTAAAAAAATGTTATATGCATGGTGATTCAAGATTCATTGCAAATATAGTCTCTTATCGGATTTTTTTTTTTGCATCATTTGTGTACTTTTCAAAACTAGAAACCAGAAATACACTGAAGTTTCCCATGACTTTCTTAGAGATATTATTGTGTAAGGAGAAATTATTTCAAAATATCTAATAAGCGGTTAAATTTCTTTTTTGGAAAGTTTCAGTTCACCAAGAAAAAGTTCACTATATCAAGTTTCTTTAACGAGCAAAAAGGAATTTAAGTGCAAAATAAAGGATTGACTTAAACATCCCAAAACATAATTCATAGAGGAAATAAAAAGAGTTTCATTTCCAGTATTTCCACTGATATTTACTTCATGACAATATGACGTGTACACGTCATTAAAGACTTACCATCTTTCTCCGGCACAGTAAAGATCGCTTAAAGTTTTGACAAGTTTTACGTTACATTTCAGACTAAATTGAGACGTCACGAGATCTTTACTGTCTCCCCACGTTCCTCGTGTACAATCAACGTCAAAAATTTTCTCTCTAATACGAAGATTTATGTGATGAATATCAGAAACGGCAGATAAATGTCCATATTACGGCCATATGTGTCAGAGCATATCGGGGTAAAACTTTCGATATCGATTATGATCTGTATTTTTATTTCCTTTATATCAGTTCTCACCTTCATATAGAAGTCATTCCACTTTTGAAAGGCTTCACACTACGAGACGTAATCAAGAGATATGGCTGGCACGCCGCTACATGTTTTTAAAGGTAATACGTCAACCGAGAGAGAAAAATATCGATTTTAATCTTCATCGCCATCATCATCCCTCTTCAGCTTGCGATAAAAGATCAGCTGTTACGATCTGAACCTCCTCCCTGACATTTTTTTTTATATATTTGATCTGCAAAAATAGCATGGAACGGAAAAAAATATATGTATAAAAATCCCGTCTGCAGAGAGAAGAGGGAAAAAAATCCCTAGCTGATATCTGTATGCCATATGTTCTCCTACATCTGAAAGTGTATAAGAATTTCTTTCTTCAGATCTTTCTCATCTAAACACTCGACTCTAAAATTCTGTTTGTCAATCTATCCCCGTGCCGTTTCGTCTCCTCTTTTCTCCGTAGCTTATTTCTTCCTCTCCTCTTTCCCCTATTTTTTTTTATACATCTTTGAGGAAACTCCTCATTCGAGAAGTCTTCAGTGGAGGAAGTTGAAGGGAAAATTGGTGTAACTTCCGAGTTTTATAAGACACAGGCCACGTGTGAAATGTGTTATTCACGTTCTAGAGATCACGAAAGAGGGAGGGAAAAATGACATTTTTTTTTCTCTTTTTCAAAATATTCCTCGTGACAAACTTTAGGTATTTAATGATTTATTTTTACACGGTGTGCCAGGAAGCCACTTTTTTATATAGAAATTGCAATGTAAATAAAATGAGCCATATATATATACATATATGTGGGAGATTCTTGGAATTACGGTCTTGTTTATCAACATGTATATCAACTGATACAGAAAAAATGATGCTCGTGATAAATTTGAAAAATTGAAAAAAATTAATAAAATAAATAAAGTTTTAAGGAATTTTTCTTACGGTGGCGTAAAAACGGGTTAATTTTAGATGTGAGTCAGGGAAACATTTAGTTTGTATTTCATGTAATCTATTTATTAACACTTTATGCCTTATCTGTTATGAAAAATGTAACATTTTTTTCAAAGTTTTAATTCAGAAAGAATTAAGTGTCATTACATTATATAAAGTAGTAATAAAAGTAGTTAATTTCAGATTAACAAACTGTATACACATATTTATATATCCATCTATCTATCTATCTTTATCTATCTATCTACCGATCTCTCTCCCTCTCTCTTTATATATATATATATATATATATATATATATATATATATATATACATATCTATCTATTTATCTATCTATCTGTCTGTCTATATATATTATACATAGTCATTTATGTAAGTACGCAGTAGAATTCATTAAATACAAGAAATGATGCAAGATTATTGAAAATTTTTTTAGACTATATAAATGTTAATATACATTTTTAGACTTAACGTACAACTATATTTCATTTAAATTTTATTTTAACATTATAATTTCCATAAAAGTGAATTTCCACTAAAAGTTTTTTTAGACTATATAAAGGTTAATATACATTTTTACACTTAATTTAAGAATATATTTCATTTAAATTTGATTATAAAATTATAATTTCCATAAAAGTAAATTTACACTGAAAGATTTTTTAGAATATGAATGTTAATATACATTTTTAGACTTAATGTACAACTATATTTTATTTAAATTTTACTTTAACATTATAATTTCCATAAAAGTGAATTTCCACTAAAAGTTTTTTTAGACTATATAAAGGTTAATATACATTTTTACACTTAATTTAAGAATATATTTCATTTAAATTTGATTATAAAATTATAATTTCCATAAAAGTAAATTTACACTGAAAGATTTTTTAGAATATAAATGTTAATATACATTTTTAGACTTAATGTACAACTATATTTCATTTAAATTTGAATTTAAAATTATTATTTCCATAAAAGTACAGGGATTTTTAACAGTTTTGAGAGGGCTTTGATATCTCAAAAACTGGTTTCTCGGTGATTGATAAATGGTATTAAAAGATGACATATAAATAGTGAAATCATTAACTGTACTTACAGTACAGTTAATCCTAGATATGAGTGTACATAAATTGCGAAAACAAAATAGCATATATGACATATTCAAAACATGTCAAGCATCCTAAATAATAACTTAATAAAGCTGCATTTGTTGAAGATATGATTACGTTAATTATTTAAAACTTATATAATTAAAAAAATTCGCTGAAATAGAATTTCAAGTTGGCATGAAACGTTTTCCCCAAATTAATAATTTGTCAATGAAAGCATAATGAAAACCATGCATAAATTCAAGAATAAATTTTTTTTAACAAATATTTTTTCCTTCTGTTAATGATATTAAAAAATTGTTTTATTTCAATTAGAATGCTTTATTTTCAATTACAACTAAAATTCAATTGGGGAATATGTTTGAAGTATTTATCATTCACTTCTATTCCTCACAGACGCCTGTCTTGAGATACTTTATTTAAATTTTATTATATATCTTAGATAACATTCATTTCTTTTCTTTGGTATAGGACTTTTTCCCTCCAAGCAGTCTGAATTTATTCTTCGAGTTAAAAACTTGAGTAAATATGAAAAATCACTTCCTTTCGATCTTTTGTATTCCCTTGGCAAATATGAAAAATCAAGGGACGTTTGTTTCACTTCATTTTACAGGAAAAGTGGAAAATGGAAATAAAAGTGCATTTGTCTAGCCGTGTATTGTCGCTCTGCAAGTACCAATTAATTACTAAGTCCTTTTAGAAATTACTTTTAGGTTTGAAATTCAAAACGGCTGGAAGTAATTAATTTTCGAGGAACAAAACATTTTAGAATTCAACGCAAAACTAAAATTGTATATGGTGTAGGAATGAAATACAAATAAGTATAAGTTATTTTATTTTAACAGGAATACTATGACACTATAATAATATTTTCAAGAAATTATATATATAAGATGTTTTCATAAAAAATAATTTATTGAATATAGTCACATATTTACATTAAATATGTAACAAATGTTTGTTATGAATTTAGAAGTTATTTCCTTAGCTCATAATTTGTTATATATAATTTATATTTAAAGCATATGGTGCAAAATTGCAAATGACTAGTCATATGACTGTAACATATGCTATACACTTGCAAATGATTATAACAAATGCGGTTGCAAATTGTGGACAGCCTCTCATGTTTACATGCGGTCGTTGCAACAGT
>CM063501.1:133771474-133786474 GCA_032207245.1 Pardosa pseudoannulata
TGCAGTCTGTCAGCGGAGACTTGGGAGAACGGGAGAGAGAAGAAAAAAATATGGGAAGAAACTGAGAAAGATCTCATCGTATATTTATCAAAACCCCCCAATATTCCGTATAACAGGCGTAAGTGGAAACCGTAGAAAATTCTCATCACCAAATCCTAGTGTACTCTCATTTATGTGTTTACGGGGTAGCTTTGGCTAACAATAAACCCGTGTTCGGATCTTATTTCAAATGTAATCCGATGTCTGCTTTTTTAAGTATTACTGGAGCTACATATTGGACAGAAAATCAAACTTTCGCTAAAATTTCGATGTATTTGCAGGATAGGAGAATTTTGAATTTGTTTCGCTTTGAATAAAAGTATTTTTTTTGCGTAAGCACGGTGTGAATGCGTTTGAGTGTTACATTTCTTTCACTCTTTATATGTACATATATATATATATACATATATATATATATATATATATATATATATATATATATATATATATATATATAAGCACATATACGTATATATATATACATATATATGTATATATATATATATATATATATATATATATATCTATATATATATATATATATATATATATATATATATATATGTATATATATATATATATATATATACATGTACATATATGTTTATATAATACATATGTATATATATATATAAGCATATATACGTATATATATATATGTATGTATATATATATATATGTATATATATATATATATATATATATATATATATATATATATATATATATATATATATATATATATATATATATATATATATATATATATATATATATATATATATATATATATATATATATACATGTACATATACATATGTTTATATATATATATATATGATATAGATGTATATATATATATATATATATATATATATATATATATATATATATATATAATAAGACGAAGTATAACTTAACTTAGTCATACTTAAACTAAGTTATAACGAAGTTAAAACCTACTTTTGTATACAGGGTAAAGAAAAAAGACCAGGTATATGCAGGGGGCACTGACTTGTGCTGAGGCAAATAGCACGAATATATGAAACCTTTTTCAACTGTAGACTAGAAGTTTAAACTTAAAAAATATGAAGTATAGTTATAAAAAATAGTTTTTATTAAAATAAATTTATATTATAAAGATTACCAGGTTTTTAAGACAAGCCAAAGTGGATGAATGTGTGGGAATTTGCTTTCGGTACCGAAATTTGAAAGTTTGAATTCCATTGCTGGCATGGAAGCTCGTAATTTTTCGAAATCGGTTTTAAGTAATAGGTGCTGGTTTATAAACCCTCATATTGCAGAAAAGTAGATATTTGTACTCCAAACAAAATGAAGTTTAAAATTTACATTTATAATCAAATACGGTAAATCTTCCCCTAATTAATCGATTTCTATACAACGCATATATATTTTCTTTATCTTAATGCTTTTAAGTAGTAACCATATAAATGAATTTTAAATAATGTCGCTGAAAAAGTAATTGATTCCATTTCCTCTAGAAATTCGGAATAAGATTAAAACCATCAAAGAGTAAATGCACAGATGTAATCTGCATTTAATTTCTAAAAATATCTAATAAAATTTTCCTTTAAAATACCGAACTGAGAATAAATTACGCATTTTTTATTTTTAGAATGAGGGAGAAAAAAAATTCACAAAATAAATCAAAATTCAATCACGGTCCTTGTATCAAATTGACTACATTACGAACATTGATTATTTCAATCATAAAAAGAGAAAAAGACTTCCTCTCGGTGAGTTTAAAACATATTTAAGTCGATTCCTTCCAAATAAATCGATTTTATAGAGTGTTAATATTGTTCGAAAACCGTGTGATGAAATATTCATCGGAACGTGATTCTTAACAACTGTAATGAAACTAAAGAGAGATGGAGAAAATATTTATAAAATGAGTGTACAAGTTGGCAAATCGAAGCATTTTCCATTAATATAACTGCTTAGGGACACATTCCACTTTTTGGAATGTGAACTTTTATTTCAATTCGATTAATTTAATCGGAACTGGAATGCTGTATATTGGGAAAGTGTCTGCGAAAATGGCAGCCCTCGTGTTCTTTTGATCTGATGCCTCCTGCTAATTTGGAGGACTGAAGGAAGGGGAGCTTAAGATCTTTTCATTAGCTGTCACAGATTCTTTGTTTCCAGTTCATTTTTCCTTTTTATCATTTAAGAAGAAATAGCGGGCAAGTGCGAGAACTTTAATGGAAGATATTAATTAAAGCACATTGTCATTTATGGTGGGGAGAAGTTATCCTTAAATACTTATTTTTAAACACCTACGCTTTTCTCCGTTGATTATAATGTAATTTATTCTAAATCTGTAACTTCATCACATCTTTAACAAAGTTGGAAATATTTCCATTTCATTATTATTTTAATTTTAACTTTCACTACGTAATATTGGTTTGTGGTCGCCAAGGCCGTAACTAGTTCCTTTAAGACCCGTGGAAAAAACTCATCTGCACCCATACTACCAATACAGTGAGAGATATTTTTTATAAATATAAATTTTAATGTATAATATAAATGATTTTTTTCGGTATCACATATTTAGAATGAACTCAAAATATTTTATTAATTCTTAAAATGTTCCTAGTATATTAATTTTTAACTTTTTCTTCTATAATTTCTTCATTAATACTCAAAAATTCTTTCGAACACTCTAGGGGCATTATTTTACTGATAAACTAAATAATTTATTTGAGGGAAATATTTTTGAATTTGTAAGTTGAATTTTCATAAAAAATTGATGATTCTCTAAATTTTGGTTTTAATAACTTTAATAATTTCAAAATTTAAAACCAATACACTGATTTATGTAAAGGCATATTAAGAGTGTTTGGTATACATATTGTAAGAATCTATAACACGTTTAGTCTCTAGGAGCATTTTCAAATTAAAAAAATTCATAAAACAGTAATTTTTAAACACATTGGATTTAAAAAATAAAATCTGATTCTATAATTTAAAAAAAACATATTTTTCAACTATTCCTTATTTTTACTTGGGGCGAATCGTCTTCTTTCGGACCCCATTTTCCTCACGGTGCGGAGCCCCTATGACTGATGACAAGTTTGCAAATGCCACTTTTGCCAGCCCTAGTCAAGGTTCTGGTGATCGCTTTGTCCTTAAAATTCCCAAACAATTCCCCTGGAGGTAACAGACCAGGCCTGGGCTGGGATATGTAATATTGGTTTGTGGTCGTTATATCCTTAAAATTCCCAAACAATACCTCTGAAGGTGGCAAGCATGGAGAGGGATCTGCTGCTTGGTACCTCTTCTAAATAACAAGTACCCACTTAGTTTGTCTGTGGTCTCCTATGGAGTAATTCTGGCCACTTATATGTTACTCTCATAATAAAATTACCAAGAAATATCAGTGCCTTAGTAGTAGCAAATGCTATAAAAAAAAACGTGACGCCATATTGGAAATAATATTAATATTTTTTAACTGTCGCACATAAAAGTTCGAAAAATCATTTCCTTTAAAACCGACTTGTTGAAGAATTCAGCCCTGTCTGTAGGCATATACAAGCATTTATTAATACACACACTTACATATAACATTTATTTAACGGGAGTAAATACGAAAAAATGCTGGTTTATTGCTCTCTGTCTTAATACAGCAATGCTAAAATTTGTGGAAAAAAAACAAGTGGTATCACGGGATAATTTGGACAATAAATATTTTCATTTTGGTTTTGAAGAATCGATGTTTTAAAATTTTTTGCATTCATGACATAAAATCGTTTAGATTTGTATAAAAAAACTAAATACATGTACTCGCACGCACACAAAAATACACACTTTCATGTATTTGTATTAAAGTTTGTTAGATTGAATAAATAGAAAAAATGGTTTTAATAGAATGCTTTAGAACAAATAAAAAGGTAGCATTCATGGCTTCATGGCTTCAAACATTTATTAGATTATTTGTTACATTTGAGAAACTTGAGCCGTTATTTTTTCCTTTATATACAAACTTCTTAAAATCGTGTGGACTTGTATAAGAAACAATTACGCGTACACTCTCGCATATAAAAATGCACACTTTCTTATATTTATACTAAAGTTTGTTAGTTTGAATAAATAGAAAAAAGTGGTTTCAGTAGAATGCTTTAGAACAAGTAGAAGGTAGCATTCATGGCTTCAAATATGTATTAGATTATTTGCTACACTTGAGAAACTATAAGAAACAATTACACTTACACCCACTTATATAAAAATGCACACTTTCATATATTTATACTTAAGTTTGTTAGTTTGAATAAATAGAGAAAAGTGGTTCCATTAGAATGCTTTAGAACAAGTAGAAGGTAGCATTCATGGCTTCAAATATGTATTAGATTATTTGCTACATTTGAGAAACTATAAGAAACAATTACACTTACACCCACTTATATAAAAATGCACACTTTCATATATTTATACTTAAGTTTGTTAGTTTGAATAAATAGAGAAAAGTAATTCCATTAGAATGCTTTAGAACAAGTAGAAGGTAGCATTCAAGGCTTCAACTATGTATTAAATTATTTTCTACATTTGGGAAACTATAAGAAACAATTACATTTTTTACACCCACTTATATAAAAATTGCAAACTTTCATATATTATACTTAAGTTTGTTAGTTTGAATAAATAGAGAAAAGTAATTCCATTAGAATGCTTTAGAACAAGTAGAAGGTAGCATTCAAGGCTTCAACTATGTATTAAATTATTTTCTACATTTGGGAAACTTGAGCCGTTATTTTTCCCAATAATTACAAACTTCGAATTATTCATGTAGATAAACATAGATTTAAGAAGTCTTTTCAAGGAATATTTGACAGCATTCAAAACGACAAAGGTACGCTTTTAAAAATACATCTCATATGTAGATAATTATTAGCAAATTAAGCAACTTATTCTGGTATCAGTCTACATGACATTTCAAAAACGTTTTAAAGAATATGAGAACATAAATCTCGCTTTAAAAGGAAGGAAGATCATTTATTTTATGTTACACTCTTAAAGACGTCTTGGATCTTGAATTTTATGAAACAATGTTTACTCACCAATATGACCCATTCCATAAAAATAATAATTGTCATAAAATAAAATAAAAACTCTATTTGTTTATCTTGACAACTAAAACAATAGATTGACTATGATGAATATTGAAATTACTTTAGAAACTTATGACATTTCTTCAAGGGTGTTACAAAATTTCATTGTCTTAAATTACCGAGTATTTATATGTAAAATACACCATGAATATCTAGTCGCAATTTTAGCACTTTTCGTGCACAATGAAAGATAATAAGACGTGATTATTTAACCGCAGTCATATAAACCAAGTTTCGTTTGAAAATTATATATCCTGAACTTTCTTTTTGTTCGAAAATGAGAGTGGTTCGCTGTGTTTTACAAGTATGTCGTAAACGCCCTATATTCTCTGAGACATTGTCTATTATTAAGCTTAAGTTTAGAGATATCGTTCCAGGTACGCCTTTTGCAGTATATGCACTGCATAACAATTAGAAGGACTGGAATTAGTAATGAAATGTGACGAACTTAAAAGATGTGACAAAAGAGAACACTGTTTCATTTTTCAATTACCATCTATACATTAACTTGCTGGGAGATTTCTTTTAATTATTAAAGTATTTCGTGATTTTCTTTTGTTAATATAAATAAAGCTTTTTCAAATTATTCCTGATAATGATAATTAATTCGCCTAGGAGTTGTTAATTATTTGAACTGGTGGGATTCGTATTGTTTTTTGTCATCTTTCTTATTCTTTTCTTTTCATTTATAATTCATGAAGAAGGAAATCGTCGAATTTGAGGGCCAGGCCCAAAGCAGTTCAGTTACCCATGTCTTCCTGTGATTCAGAAGATCGTTAGCCAATTATGGGATTACAGCAGTCGTAAGATAATTATATGATAACTATAAACCTTAAATAATTATCACTTTTCTCTGACGGTATGTCAAGACTATGCTTTTCCTATTGTTAATTTAAAAAATATATATCTTATTTCTACAAACGATGTCAGTTCTTTATCACGTAATACATAATTCAATATCCTTATTCCATTTCCTTTAAATTTGAGAGTCAGAAAGCGTAATGTAACTGGAACACTAAAGGTGAATTATGAAACTTTTTTCTCGTTGAATACAAATCCAGCCCCCACATTAAGAAAAAAAAAGGCCTCAATGAAAAATGAAATGGATGATTTAAAAATCATCCTTGGTATACGTGAATGAGAAACCTAATTTTGTATTACTATACATGACTCAAAATTTTAGATTATATATACTAATAGTAAGTTTACAAATGTGATTTGTCTAAAGTTTAGAATTTTTTATTTTGAATATTTATAGAAATATATGACATCTTAATGAGTGATTTTATACTATTACTTAAAAAAATAAAATAAAAAACATCTATAGCTTAGACAGAAATTCTGTTTGGAGACTGGTAATATCCAAACTGTGTTAAGGTAATATCAAACTGAATTAACTGCATAATTTGAAAGGTTTAGTTTTGTACCCAAAAATAGAAAAAAAAAGAAAATAGTTCATTTAGCCGAATTTCCAGTTGAATTCAGCAGAGTTTGTAGGTTCTATTATACATGATTGTATGAAAATTTTTAATTTTGGGAACCCAGACCATAAAAAAATCCCTGAAAAATCAAATCTATATAAAACCATTGGATTAATTTCTTTTTACTTTTATGCCTTAAATTTTTGTTTACTAAAATATGCTAAACACTGGATAGAATTATCTCGACACCATATAATTAAGGCTTTGATTGTTTTCCTTTTTAATTTTATGTTAAAACATAACTAAATAATGTTTAAGAAAATAAGATAATGAAACAGACTTTCAAGTATTTGAAAGTGTAAGAAAAGTGTTATTTAGCACCGAAATGCTTATATTTAGGTTCAAATTAAAGATTTTAAATTATTTAACATTTTTGAAAAATTGCATAAAAATGCCTATAATAGTTAAAAAGTAATAATGTGTTCAATGATAAAATACAAATTCATGTTTTGAGAAAAGTGACTTAACTTGACCTTGTCTCACCTATTCTAAATACACAAATTATAGTTAATCAACCACTGCTATTATTTCAGTTAGGGAAACCCATTTGAGCGAAATATTGACAGACGCCTTTTGGTATAGCCGTGGCAAGTGAGACAAAGCCTGTAGCTATGTTGTTGAAAAACTGACTTAACTTGACCTTGACTCACGTATTCTAAATACACAAATTGTAGTTAATCAACCACTGCTATTATTTCATCTAGGGAAACCCATTTGAGAGAAATATTGACAAATGCCTTCTGGTATAGTCTTGGCAAGTGAGACAAAGCCTGTAGCTATGTTGTTGAAATCTTACCATCTTAATCACGGGTAAAATATTGTTTTAATATGATAACTTATTAACGAAAAATAAATTTAAAATATTTAAAAGCAACAGTCATGTATGTTCCCCGCACATTGTGTAATTAGGACTCCTTTGGAAAGAATTTTAAATTAAGATTATCTAACTGATTATGTCAAATGCATTAAGCTAAAAGCTACCACCTCTCATCAATCTGTTACGCTACTAATCCGAAAAAGCCGATCTATAACCACAAAAATTCAAACAAAGAAAAAAACGTAAGCTTTTATCTAATTTTTCTGTCACGGCTACTAATATTCTAACTCCGATGATTTATGCACAAGTATATGTCTTTTATGACCAAACTGTCAAACACATTCCCCGTATATATGACAAGTGATCATAAATGACCTAAAACCAGTTAACTAGGAGAAAATCAATTTTGTATGGATCTGCTTAATACTTTGCCGTCATTTTTCTAGCGTGGAAAAATTTTCTGCATGATTTATATCAAGGTGTCTGTGAACCTAGCTTTCTGCAAATAAGAGTTATTAAATTAAGGACATAAAACCTCAGTTCTTTTGTTTTCCCAGAATGAAAGATTCATAATTAAGTATTCCTCACGTTTACTATTAAGTGCCTCATTAAGACTTCCAGACTATAAAGACAATATATATGTATATAATTAATGATTAACAAACATTGAAAGAAAGACTGCTATCTTATTAGCATTTGTTAATATTTCGAATTGGGAGTATATATAGAATTTCAATCACTTACGTATTAAATAATTTTAATTATCAGATCGATATATACATATTAATGAAAAACGATTAAAGAGATTTCTCTTTCACAACAATCATTTTAAAAGTAAATAGAAAAATATCTCTAGGGATATATGGGTGTAAAATCGAAATAGTTACAATTACCTTGAAGAAAAAGCAATATAATCCTCTAGAGGAAAAGGCAAACTGAAATATAATCCCTAATAAACTCTATTCATCTTACACAAATGATCATCATATGATCCTTTTCTGAAAGAAGTAAAAAATTCGCAAGAAAAACTTACTCTTGATTCTGATCCTTAAAATGTTATAACTATGTCGAGGAGTTATTAATGAATAGCTTTAGCTTCAAGTATAAAAGCCTAATGATTGTATTTTTTATTGTAAGAGTTTCTGATGAAAATGTTCGGCGATTTCTGTTTGAAGATACAGTCTTTTTTCCTATCATGATGAAAAACTACAGATGATGTCAGACGAAAGAAAATGATTGAATATAAAATTTTAACTAATATTTTGGGAGACATTTTTCTGAAAGAATTATAATTTTCACTTAAGTAAACTCTGGAAATTCTGAAAAGTATAAAAATTTTTAGGATTGTTTTCACTATAATAAGTAGATACAAACATAAATACACATCGGAGTATTATATACATACATGTATATATATATATATATATATATATATATATATATATATATATATATATATATATATGTATATATATATATATATAGATATATATATATATATATATATATATATATATATATATATATATATATATATATATATATATATATATATATATATATATATATAGGAAATGTGTCAAAATGGTTACACTTAAATTAATTCTTAAAAATTCTCCTCTTCCCATTCTCATTCTTTCATACCTATTTTTCCAGTCACAAAATCCTAGAATGAAAAGGAGTGTTATCAACTTGAATTCTTTCAACCCATTTCCCAAAGCTAACTCTGAAATAAATGATAATTTTCTGTCCACTCGCCACATTTTAGAGATGCCTCAATAAAATCGTTCACTTTTCTAATGTTCTAAATTTATTTCTGGCAGTTAATATCGCTGACTAATCTGTTCTCTCATGAGAATATCTCTGCTCCATTTCTCCCTTTGTAATAGAAACATGCATTCATGTATCATTTAATATTCTGCTCTTGTCAGAGAAACATGTGTTTCTCAGTGTTCAATAAAGTTGAAGTTCAACGTTGGACTTGCTGTTGTCGTGTAATGGAGCCATGACTGCAAGTTACTTACGCTCACTGATTGTCTAGTAAGTCTGGGAAATTAAAAATAATAGGGGACTAAGATTCATATGTGAATGGTGGATTAATTTAGCCGTGATACACACACACACACACACACACAAACACACACACACACGTGTATATATATATATATATATATATATATATATATACGTATATTTGTATGTATATGAGTGCGTATATATAAATACAGCATGTATATATATATATATATATATATATATATATGCGTGTGTGTGTATGTGCGTGAGTGTGTATAAATACAACATGTGCATGTATATATGGTTGCATTTATATATATATATATATATATATATATATATATATATATATATATATATATATATATATATATATATAAATGTGTGTTGATATACTTATGAATAGACTGAATAGACTACATGAATACACACACACGCAAACATATATATAAAAACTGTATAAATGTATGAATGTATATATTTATACATGTGAATATGCTATAAAAATAGGAGGTATAAATTAATATATAACACTCTATTAATTAGGTCAAAATTTTATAAATCATTTATAACTTTTGAAAGGAAATAAATATGTATTGACATTTTAATATTCTCCAGTGGGATTTTTAATTAATTATGAAACCTTTATGGCCGAGTTAAAAAGTGAAATAGAAATGGATCATGAATTAAGCGCATTAATATCCTTATTCATTTAACTTGAATTAAAAGAAAAAAATATTTTTTTTTCTGATTTCAATCCATTAGGAGAAATCCATTTCCGAATACACACACTGAGAGGCTATATCAATATCGCATCTCTAAAACAGGCACGAGGGATATTTAACCGACAACATGTTTCCTAAATTAGAAGAATAGCAAATAAGGGACTTTCGTCTTCCCATCAAGCCCTGGAGCACGTTTCGTTTCAATTTTGTCTGGCCGTTATATGCTAAAATATTCACAAAACGTAATTGAAAAATTTAGTGGTGAACTCCACTTTTGAATTTTAAGAAATGAAGTAGAAACAAAAAAAAAAGCAAATAAGTAAAATTCCCACTACGGACATTTTACTTAGAAAAACCCATTTTGTTAATAAGAAGTAGATGTACCTGAAAAATAAAGAAATAAAATAAATTAATTCGTGCATTTTCTATAATCAGAAATCTAATCATGCCTGCCAGGAAAAATAAATCGATAAATACCACCCCTTTTTTTTTCTCCTGTTTTCCTCCTTCTTCCCTAGTGTCCCGGAAGAAATATTCTAAATTTACTTTCACATTCTTCCGGTTTTCCCCCTCGTTTGGAATCATTAATCCAACATGATGGACAGATCAATATCAAGAAAACAATTTGCTTTCTTGAAAGTAAATAAATAACACTAAACGTAAAACTGTGCAAGAGAGTTTCCCATATCAATTCGCTATTTTTATGCATGGAATCCAACTTGCCAGATTAAAATCGAATATCAAGGATTATGTTCTATGACAATCATATAGTATTATGCTTTTTTATATTTGGATTCAGCCATCTGCATTTATGATTGTTTTTGTTCGTATGAGTCTAATTATTATGCTCATAAAACTGGAATTCTGATGACCTTTTGTTCTGAGATTTAAACTCATCTTTTGAAATGATATTGAGTATATGAGATCTTAATGTGATCCTGCGTATTTTATTCAAGAAGAGAATTTTTTAGTTTATATAATAAGATGAGTACATGTTTATATCCATCAAGATGGGCAGATCAATAAAAAGAAAACAATTTGCTTTCTTGAAAATAAATAAATAAATAATACTAGAAGCAAAAACTGTGCGAGTGAGTCTCTCAATTCATTTCTCTATTTTTGTATACGGAAAGCATATTATGAACTAAGAGATAAAATCGAATGCCATCGAGAATGTGTCATAGCAATCTAGTTTTAAGATTTTTCATAGTCAGCTTCAGATCATTCATCTGAATTTCTGATCGCTTTAGTTGGTTGATGGCTAATTAGGATCATGAAATGAATTTTGATGATCTTCCAAAATTCGAATCTTTTGTACTCAGATAAAAATTCATCTTTCTCATGTCATTAAGTATATGGCATTTTAACGTCATCCAGAATTTTTTTTCTTCAACTATAGGTATTTATTTAGCTTATATAATAACATATGCAATTATATCTAATATGATCAATAGATCAATGTGTATATGGAACGCAGATTACGAACTATGATATTAAAATGGAATGCCAAGTAGAATGTGTCACGACAGTCAACCAGTTTTATGACTTACATATCTGGCTTCAGCCATCTGATTATTTGATCACTTTTGTTGGTAGATGGCTAATTATGTTTATGGAATATAAATTCTGATGATCTTCCAAAATTCGAATCGTTTGTTTAGAGATTTAAATTCATATTTTGCAATTCCATTGAGTACAAGAGTTCTTGATATGATCAAGCACATTCTCTGCAAGAAGTATACAGAATTATTTAGTGTATATTATACGATAAGCATATATTTATATCTAGTATGATCGATAGATCAATAGGAAGAAACCAATTTGCTTCCTTGGAAGTAAGTAAATAAAGAATACCAGAAGCAAAACTGTCTGAGTGAGTCTCCCACGTCATTTCCCTATTTTTGTATGTGGAACGCAGTTTATGGATTAAAATCAAATGACAAGACTCATGTGTCATGACAATCAAAGAGTTTTCCATTTGTATATATGGCTTTAGATATCTAAAATCCCTGATCCTTTTATTGGTAGATGGCTAACTATGTTCAAGAGGAATTAGTTATGATCTTCCAAAATGCGAATATTTTGTCCCGAGATCGAAATTCGTGTATTGTAATTCCATTGAGTACACGAGTTTTGAAGGTGATCAAACATATTTTCTTCATGGAGTATAGAGAATTATTTATTGTATATAATACGATACGCATATATTTATATCTCATACATCAATAGATCAATATGAAGAAACCAATTTGCTTCCTTGGAAATTAGTAAATAAATAATACCAGAAACAAAATTGTCTGAGTGAGTGTCCCACATCATTTCCCTATTTTTGTATATGGAAAGCAGTTTATGGACTAAAATCAAATGCCAAGAGTAATGTGGCATGACAATCAAAAGGTTTTCCATTTTTTATATATGGCTCTAGATGTCTAAATTCCCTAATCCTTTTTTTGGTAGATGGCTAATTATGTTCAAGTAAAACTAATTATGATCTTCCAAAATGAGAATATTTTGTCCCGAGATCGAAATTCGTCTATTGCAATGCCTATAGGATAGGAAATTTTATTATAATGCTGTATTTTTTCTCCAAGAAGTATAGAGCGTAATATATCAATAATTTAAAATATTTATGTAATAAGATAAGTGAAGTGTATACTTAAACTTTTGATAAGTATTTAGAGCGATTATTTAATAAGACTGATTAAATTATATAAACATAAGTAAATCACTTAAATAGGAGATAATAATATCTATTATTTGTTATAAAACTTTTATAATCTTTCAACTTTATGAGCTTTAATGTATTAAAGCTCAAATGAATCAATTGCTCAAATGTTCAATGTTTGCTCAAATGCTCAAATGTATAAATATTTATGTAATAAGATAAGTCAAGAGTATCAATTCAAGTCAAGTGAATTAAGTGTATCAATTGCTAAAATGAGCAATGTTTGCTCAAATGCTCAAATGTACAAATATTTATGTAATAAGATAAGTAAAGTTTATACTTAAGCTTTTGATAAGTATTTAGAGAGATTATTTAATAAGACTAATTATATAAACATAAGTAAACCTCTTAAATAGGAGATAATAATATGCATTATTTGTCATAAAACATTTATCATCTTTCAACTTTATGAGTTATAAGCAATAAAAAAGAAGTTACAATAAATAAATTGATATATTTTTTATTTTTTTTCAATAGATAATTATTTCTACCAATTTTTTTTTACTTAAGCATATGATAAGCATATGATAAGTATTTGGAAAGATTATATAATAAGACTGATTAAATTATCTAAACATATGTAATAATATTAAATATGCGGTAAGAGTACTTGATATTTATTTTAGATCATTTTAAGGCCTTCAACTTTATAAGTTTCAAACATTGCAAAAGAAATTTCAATAAATGTATTTATATTTGATTTGAAGATTTTCTTCATTAAAATGTTATTTTAATTATTTATTTTAGTAAAAGCTAATGTATTACCGAAATTCCTTTTATTTTAAAAATGTGTTGAAAAAGATAGCTTTGACAATATTAAGAAAAATTAACTGTGTAAAGAAAGTCATTTAGATAAGACAGAATTCAACGGTTAAAGAAACGAAATTTGTAAAAGAAACAATAATCGATATAAGATGGCAATCAAAATGTACTGAGAGAATATATGTCTCTAAGAAATTTATTGAAAATGAAACAGGTTTTACTTTTAATAATGGAATTGATAAAATAGTTATAAAGTTTACAAATAATTAATAATGAGTTCTAGTTCAGAAAGTGTTATATGACCTTCTTTTTTTAGCTAAGACATAATTCAACGGTTAAAGAAATGAAATTTCTCAAAAGAAACAATAATCGATATAAAAAGGCAAGCAAAATGTACTGAGAGAATATATGTCTCTAAGAAATTTATTGAAAATAAAAAATGTTTGACGTTTAATAATGAAATTGACAAAATAATTTATAAAGTTTTCGAATAATTAATAATGAATTCTTATTAAGCAAGTGTTATATAACCTTTGAAATTTAATGTCCTACAGAAATCCATGTGCGAAAATATCTCTACATAGAACTCATAACATCGATCTTTCACAGAGAATCTGTTTACGTAGAATTATATCATTCTGTCACCATGATGGCTATAACTAATTCAGTATTCGGGAGAGGATAAAATGAAAGGCGAATCAGTTAAGCTACGTTATAACCATGAATTGGCGTCAAACAAGTATCCCAACTCTGTATTTCTAAATGCCAAAGTTCAGTCTGTCATCTATAGAAATGGGATTGCAAAAGACAGAAATTGTTCCCGCAGAACGAAAACGATCACAATAGAATTTTCATCAAATCTTCCCAAGAAAATCCAGATACTTTAGAACGCACCACATTAAGAACATATAGGAATTTAATTAACTGACAGGGGGTTGTCTATAGACAGACAAATATACGGTATTGTTCAAGGAAAACAGAAACAAGGAACTGGATTCGTTATGAATTGAATTTAACGAGAATCTTCGGACTCAGGTGATGGCGCACAACAATGTTCAGCGGACTGTATCTATCTTGTTCAACACTGAGTTAGTCTTCTGCGGGAAATGTAATTGCAGTGACAGAAATTTTCAAGGCACTTGAGAGCTTTCTCCCGGGTTATGAAAAGGAGGCAGGCAGTTTCTGGCCAAGGCAGTTAATTTCGAGGATGAACGAAGATGAAAGTTTAGCGGGGAATGTGATGTGTTTGATTTAATATGTATTAAATATCATCGCGTGCCGGCTTACTTCTTTTGTAAGGGAAAAC
>CM063501.1:133793974-133881474 GCA_032207245.1 Pardosa pseudoannulata
TAAAATAATAATTAAATAAAAATAAATAAATAAATAAAAATAATTGATTTAATAAAAATTGATTAAATAAATAAATAAATAAATAAATAAAAATAATTGATTTAATAAAAAATGATTAAATAAATAAATAAACAAATAAAAAATAATTAATTTAATAAAATTGATTAAAAATAAATAAATAAATAAATAAATAATTTAATAAAAATTGATTAAAAATAAATAAATAAATAATTTAATAAAAATAAATAATTACAGATAAATAAATAAATAACACTGGTCAATCCAGCAACGTAGCGAGCATAACTGGTGCCCAAGGCACGACACAATTTTGTGGCCCACTTCGAAAACGCATAGAAATATAATATACTTTTATGACCATTTGCAACCTTCGGCAAGTGACATCCCAGTCTGGATAGGCTAGCCCCCTCCTCGCTACGCTATTGGCCAGGCCACCAAAGTCTGTTTAGTTCGCACTGAAAAAGCAGTATAATGATTATGACACTACATATTCACGTTGGCCTTGGTCATAAATTTTTATTATTTTTATATACAAATTCCATGTTGTCTTAAGACAAACATCTATTATAGTAGCAGGACTCGAATTCACATGTTTCTGAGATAAGAAGTAGCAGTTTGCCTTTTTTTAGTATCACCAGAATCGGGAGGGTCAAACCACTAGATTTCAATGACATGTTTTTACTACTATTAAATGCAGATTAAAATTAAGGAACTATTTTATTCATTAAACTAGTAAGAATGACTTTATTCATAAAATAATACAAGTTTAAAAGTCACACTTTACAAACCACCCAATCGTTCCTATTGTTAACATAGTTTCATCTAGTTATCGCTATAAATTAGAAAATGAAACACTTTGCTGTTGGGAGTATTTACAGTAAGTTTCTAAGTTATAAACTTATTACCATTAAATAACCATAACTTCTTCCATTTCCTTTCGAGTATACCCTTTTCAATTAATTTTCTCCTGCAAATATATACTTACACTTTCCTAAGCCTATATATATATATATATATATATATATATATACTATATATAATATATATATATATATATATATATACTATATATATATATATATATATAAATATATATTAATATATATATATATATATATATATCCGCAATAATTTCCCAATAATGCGCATGAAAATTCAACCCTATTATAATTCACTAAAACTTTTCGGGAACCCATCAAAATATTTAAACTAGAAGTATATTCGCCTGGAACATCGGGATGATAAACTCGTTCTTAATATTATATGCATAAACACAGCGATTTATATATCTCATATTTTCATGACTCCCGAAAAAGCTCATTTACAATCTTTCCAAGGATTTCCCTTTGCCCCCCAAACTCCCTAAATCATCTGTAATAAACGAGCGCCGAGTTTCCATATATCTCTTGATGCCCCCCCCCCATTATTACCAGAATACCTATATTCAAATGAGCCCCTAACGAGAACTTTTTGGGGAGAGACATATTCAAGCAGCAGCTCATTAAAATCGCTAGGGGACACTAGCGGTCCCGGCATTCGGAAAAGCAGTTTTCCCTTTAAGCCCCCTGCGTGTAAATGCAACTTATTCCGCCACAATAGCTGCAAACGGGGGAGAGCTGATTGGTAAACTGCCAACTTCTCCGAGGAAGTAGCGATCGATAATATCTGCCGCTCGCCTTTTGTCATCATCGCCGACCCGCCAACATCCACGGAGCATGCGCACTCGGGGAGGGGGGCAAACGCGCGCGGGATGTTTTTCCTAGGCCGGGGGATCCTGAAAGGGGACACGAAGGAGAAGAGGCCCCCAAAGTTAGAGCGGAAAGACATGTGCCAAGATACGAGTGAGGGCGTAATTTGACGTGTTACGCATTGGTGCAACAATTCTTATCCATGTAGGGCCCCAGTAGGTCAGGAAAGCTGACTGCGAGTGCTATCCTATCAGTTTGGTTGTTCCTGTGGTTTTTTGTTGAAATAAATTACCACTGAACCACAAGCTAGTTTTATGTTCAGCCATAAAAATCGGGTTAAATGGTCCATCACAATTTCTTTTCCTAATGGGATACCTGGCATTACATTTATATTAGATCATTCAACTGAACTTTAACAGACATGATCGTACAATTGACTTTAGTTCACTATACTATACATCCTATCGACATCTTATAGATATGTGCCAAACTCCGAGTGAGGGACGTTATTTAACGTGCTAAGCATTGGTGCAACAATTCTTATCCATGTAATGCCCCAGTAGGTCAGGAAAGCTGACTGCGAGTGTTATCCTATCATTTTGGTTGTTTCTGCGCATTTTGGTTGAAATAAATTACCACCGAACCACAAGCTAGTTTTATGTCCAGCCATAAAAATCGGGTTAAATGGTCCATCAAAATCTCTTTTTCTAATGGGATACCTAACATTACACTTATGGGAGATCATTCAATTGAACTATAACAGACGGGATCTTATAATTGACTTTAGTTTACTAAACTATACCTCCTATTGACATTTTACAAATATGTGCCAAGCTCCAAGTGAGGGACTTTATTGAACGTGTTATGTAATGGTGCAACAATTTTTATCAAATAATGGATCAGTGTATCTGACTGTGGGAGTTATGTTATTCTGTTGGTAGTTTCGGCGCATTTTTGTTGAAATAAATTACTACGGAACCACAGGTTAGTTTTATGTCCAGCCATAAAAATCGGGTTAAATGGTCCTTCCCAATCTCCTTCCCTAATGAGATACCTGACATTACACTTATAGGAGATCATTCAACTGAACTTTTAACAGACGTGATCTTACAACTGATTTTAGTTCACTAAACTTTACATCCTATAGACATCTTACAGGTATGTACCAAGCTCCGAGTGAGGGACGTTATTTAACGTGTTATACCTTGGTGCAACAATTTTTATCAAATAATAGAGCAGACTATGGAAGCTATGCTATTATTTTGGGTAGTTTCTAAGCATTTTTATTGGAATAAATTACCATCTGTCCACATTCAAGTGTAATAATGTTCAGTTATAAAAAATCTCGTTAAATTGTCCATTGCCCCTCACTCCAGACGGAATTTTCAGCATTAAACTTTACAGACATCTTCCGACTGAACTTAAAAGAAGAGATTTTACAATTCACTTTAATTCACTAAACTGTATTTCAGAACATCTCACAGCTTTCTCTCTAACTTTTTTGTTTACACTAGATACCATGTTCTTCATTTTGTTGCAGAAATTTGTTAAAAATGCTTGATTAAGAACATATATTATTTTGAATTTCTCTCTTCCAGAGGAGTGACAGTGAGTTTAAGAATTAAATATAACTTATAGTATATTTAATTATAGTGTATATTACTTATAGTATATTTAAGATAATTCACAAGTGTATTCTACAAAATGTTTGCCAAATAAAAGGAAAGAAATATTTAAATTTTTGAACTATAGATATTAAAACTTTGTTCATAGTTTAGTCGAACAAATTGTACAATTTATATTTGAATTCGGAACATTTATATCCATAGTACTTAATATGTTTTTTGTCAATATCCATATATTGTTATCTTTTATATAAAGAATTTGGTACAAAAACTGAATTTAATATCACGATAAGTTGCTATTTTATTCATAATCATGGTCTAATTATACGATGAATCTTTATGATTAAATTTAAAACGTTCTGCACTTTGGGCTGAAAATGTAACTATCTGAAATAAATTTGTAGTTTTTTTAAGTCGTAGAAATTCATTTGTCGTTGACTAGTATGCTTGGATGATTAATATCTTTTAGCCTGGGCTGATCAATTACTTTCGAATATTATAGACAATGGTTTTTAGTTTAATTTCTCATAAGGTCATGACTCACTTCTTCTATGATTCCAAACTGCTACTAATAACTATGAAAACAGTGTAGCAGGTATCTAATGATAAAATGGGATACTGCTGGAATAAAGCAGTTCTTTTTTCGAATTCTAACATTAATTGAGTTCCCAAGGGGAAAATTCTCTGTGATTTGATTATGAAAGGCGGACGAGGGAGTGATCGAATCCTTGTTTTACACCCCTGTACGGAACTCAAATCATTATGATTACAGAACCCAAGTACTTCTCCAGCATCCGATTTTAGTACAATTTAGAACATTTGGTATGAATGAATCACATTGAAAAGGAAAGTATAATGCATTTATTTATGTATCAGAGCAAAATAAGAACTTTTTTTTTCAACCAGTTTTATTTGTCGTTAGAAATAATCAACTTAAATATTTAATGAAAGTGTTGAATGTACAGAATATGTGATATATAGTCTGTGATTATAACTTTAACACCGTGTAGTGAAATCAATCAAACACTCTCTGGATGTCAAAGTTTACAAGTTATTAATCTAGACAGCAAATTACTCAACAGATAATTGAAGCCTTTCATTTTACAACTGAAATATATCTGACGGTACATTGAAAACGGTTATTAACAGATGCCGTTGGCATAAAGCAAAAATATTTAACCTGGCAATTAGTAAGTAAGATAGAAAGAGTACAAATTAAACAAATGGAAGAAAGGAAGAAAATAATTATTTTAAAGTTTGAAAAAGGTTTTAAAAAAATGCTGTCCAGTTTGCTTTATTTATTTACAATATATTCTATAAGTTAATTTCACTTAGAAAGTATTAATAAAATATACTTAACTGCACAAAAGTTTCAGATTTCACTTAAATGTAAGCTAATTAATTGAAAAAGAGTTACCACACATTTTACAAAATATCATCACCGAAAGTTTATCTGCATGTCGCTTTCCCGTCTTTAAACATCATAAACATTTAATGGCTGCTTAATTGAAACTGAATCTCAAGTAAAGCTTTTAATGACTTTCTCATTGACAGTAACACTGTTTAAATAACTATTAAGAACAATAATTGTAATTTTCTAGCAACCTAGATAATCATTAAACAGTTTCTGCTAACGGAGATGCTGCTCTCTTGGAAAAATATCTCATTTAAAAGCAGCTAGTGCATACATATGCACAAAATCAGCACCCTACGCAGCTATTCATAAGCGCTTTATGACTACTTAATAGTGTTGAAGATTGAAACTAAGTACCACTATCAGTGCTTTGAGTCTTTTTTGTGTTGTGCAGAAGCTAAAATGGATTATTAAATGTTAAATGCTGCAGCCTCAAACCAAAGACTTTAACAGTAAATGAATTTACTGACTGATTAAATACAAAGTATTTTAAAGGATATATACAGGGGCGGGGCTAGTACATGTGCAATTTATGAATGCACACTGACTGCTAAATTTCAAGGGAGAATATATAGAAATATATAGTATTAAATAGAATATATAATAATAAAATGTGGTAACTAAAGCTTTTTTTTAATGAAAATCAGAGGATTTTGTTGGAAATACTAAATGAGAAACTCTACTTCGTTTTTAGTCTTACTTTTCGCTTCTTGTAAGTCTTTTTTGTGTTATGAAGAAGTTAAAATGGAATATTAAATGTTAAATGTGGCAGCCTCAAACCAAAGTCTTAATAAATGAATTTTCTGACTGATTAAATACAAAGTATTTTAAAGGATATGCACAGGGCTAGTATGTGTGAAATTTATAAATGGACGCTAACTGCTAAATTTCAAGGGAGAATATATAAAAATAAATAGTATTAAATAGAATATATAATAATAAAATGTTCTAACTAAAACATATTTTATAAAAGAAAAAACGAGGATTTTGTTGGAAATATTAAATAAGAAACTCTACTTCTTTTTCTAGTCTTACTTTTCTCTTCTAGTAAGAGTTTTCATAAACTTTGATTTGTGTTTAAGGGAATATTTCTTCGCATATTTTATAATGCTTTACAAAAGTGATCAACTGACGATGTTAAGGCTTTTTAAAAGGAATTTATACACAAAATATTTTCAGCAATGTAACTAAAATCATAATCCAAGCAGATTTGTAATAAGTGGTCATCTTTGTTACAATATATAGTTTTGATATCAAATTATACTATTCCTTTAGACAGGATTATAAGCAAATGAAAAATAAAGTTATGTAAACATTTACAATTAATAGATATTATTGATGAACTGGCATAAGACAGTAAGAAGAGTGCAGTTTATTGGTACATTTTTTTTAAAATTTTGCTTGATTGTATATACATTTTAACAAAGCCAATATAAATAAATAATGCATATATTTTTTAATTATTTAATTTCTCGTCAGTTGCATAGATTACTTATATAAACTTAATAGTAAGCTTCTATAAATTAGGCTAAGTCATAGATCTACTATGCATACGCATTGATAGGAGGGAGTCAAATACTATAGTGCAGGAAGGAATAGCGGAATGCCAAATACTGCCTCTCGCACAGGCGGCTAATAGCCCAAAACCAGCCCTGGGGTATATATATATATATACATGCCCACAAACATACATACACCTATATATATATATGACAGAGTAATTAGGATAATTAAAAACAGAATATTAAATTGATGATTTCTTTATCTCTCTCTATATATATACATACACACATGTGTGTGTGTAGGTAAAGCCTGTATTTAGACCTATTGTGGGAATATAGAAATATGTTTCCGCAGACAAGCTATTTGTATAGACAGTTTTATCATTTGTCCATTCAATATTTATGTTATGCAAGTAGTGTTCATATAAAATAATAGATTATAGTTTTAAATATAATTTTGCCTTGTTTTATAAGTTTAAAACATAAATATCCGTAAGAAAATTACTCTTCTTTTAGTGATTTTGAGTTCAGTAAATAACAATTCCGCTGAATCAAATAAAATATTATTAGAGGGAGTACTATTACTCATGAGTTTCGCTGTAAGACTGTTGTAGATAAGATTGGTATAAATGTATACATATGAATTTCGGTAACCATGATTTTAATTAAACGTTTCCGAAATATTCAATAATTGTTTTAGAGCTGCTGAAGTGCTACTGAAATATTATTAATAATAAATAATACTAAAAATGTAAGTTCTACTACATCTATTATTTAGATTACTCGTATTAAATCACATATCCTGAAAGTGTATCTAACATGTTGTTATAGACATAGATTATAATTCAGATGCTACTGACTAGAATATTATACTACACACAATAGGAAAGCCGCGTATACTGGTAAATGAGAAGATTAATAAGTTAGCGGAAGTCAATATGGAAGTGCATTTAAATGAGACATTGCTTTGATGGGTTTGTTTATCATCATGTTAAGCATATTTCAATTCACTTTTAATAAATTGGATTATATGGGGGATCTTTCAATTCTCCCGTTTCATTTGGAACTGGGATTTATAAATGTCTTTTATTAGAAATACCGTTTATTAAAGGGATATGGACGTTACAAAATGGGGTATTATTTTTAAAATTAGTAGCTTAGAGTTATAAAACTTTATAAGCGGGTAATTTAAATCATAAGTAAATCTATGAATCTAAAAATTTCATTGAAAATGTTTTCTGAAATTTTCTAATTAAACTTCATTTTAATCATTTTTGAAGTTTAATTTCTTAAATTTAAAGAACTCAATAAATAAAATCACTTAAGTTTTTTCTCCCACTTTTGTATTATTATTTCTTGAAATATATTTTTAGCATATCTTGTTGATTGACTGAATACTTAATTTTTTTAGAAAGTTTTTTTTATGTCGAAATTTTTATAAATTTTCACAAAGAGTCCAGATTCTTTTGAAAGTTTAAAGTCAGTCATAATAGTTTAATTACGGTAAGAACTAAAATTCATGCCAATTTTTCTTAATGTATGTTGGAAGTGTTTTGAAAGTTTTGTAGAAATCTATGAAAAATTTCATTAGAAAATGTTTTCTGAAATTTTCTAATTAAATTTCATTTTATTTATTTAAAAGTTTAATTGCTTAAATTTAAAGAACTCAATAAATAAAATCACGTAAGTTTTTCTCTCACTTTTGTATTATTATTTCTTGAAATATATTTTTATCATATCTTTTTGATTGACTGAATACTTAATTTTTTAGAAAGATTTTTTATGTCGAGATTTTTATAAATTTTCTCGCAAAGTCCAGATTTTTTAAAAAGTTTAAATTGAGTCATAATAGTTTAATTGCGGTCGGAACTAAAATGCATGCCAATTTTTTTAAAGTATATTGGAAATGTTTAGAAAGTTTTGTAGAAATCTATGAAAAAATAACCCCAAACGATATATTTTTTTAAATCTAACAAAAATTTTCTGAATGTGAATCTAACTTTCTAATTTGTAAATGTTTTTATTTTTATATGTGATTATACATTGTAACAATTACTGTAAACAAAATTTCCTAACTCTAATTTAATAATAACATTAATTTCGTTGAGACAGAATTCCTTAACAAGCTTTCAGATTTATCCTGTTTTTTTTTGAAAAGTATTTCTTTAACGATGGCGTTATTCAGTGCTTTAAAAAAAGTAAATATTCTTTTTCTGAATGAATAAAAATTCATTTAATGTATTATATGTTACTAATGTATGTTTAGTGTAAATTTTTGTTTAAACTCTGTTTTCAGTTTGGGTAAGATACAACGAAACAAACTTATACACAACTTAACAAAAGTAAAAGCAATAAAGAGTGGTGAAATAAGTAAATAAATGTGATATAAATTTTACAAGCAAAGCAATTCACTTACATACGATGGATATTTGTCACGACTAGTCGCGATATATATATTCATTCACTCTGTATTTACGGAGTAGGTTTATAACACAAAACTATTATACTGATTTACGCAAGTCATGATATCGATGTTATAAAGAATGACACGTTTTGTTTAGAAACAATGCAGTGACAAATTGAGCGTGAAGCAAAACAACGTCATCGCTGAAGAAACATGGGTGGCAGTAAAAAATAAAACAGGGAAATTTTGAACACTTCCCAAGAGGGAAAGACTGGCCGTTTTCCAGAAAGTACTCACACTTTGAAATACAAAGTGTATACAACAATTTCGTACTCTGTGACACTAGCATCAGGCCCAGACATGTCACATGGATTTATTGTATCTAAAATACTCCTTAGCTTGAAAGTTTGGTGACTTCATTTCGTCGCCAAGGGGAGTCTCTCAACGCCAACGTAATAAAACTAATGTAAACTTTAACGGAGTAGAGATTCTTATTTTTTGAAGGGAAGTGCATTATAAATATATGGGAATGGAGATAGGTATCTGAAGAGATAAAAAAGGTTTTAAGCGTAATATATAAATTACTGAAATAGCTCTAAAAATTGAAATATTTTCCTACTTCATCAGCGGAAAAAAAGTTCTGCCTCTCTAAAGTGGAAAACTATAAATCATTGGAAAGTTAAATATTATATACCATTTTGTAAATGGTTATTAAACATGTCTTTAGTGCTGTAAGAGTGGTAACACTCTGCTCCGGCCTAAGCCATCTAGATCAGTTTTTAGTGCTGTAAAACAAACAATAGGTAATCAATCTGTGAACAGCAAATTATTTCTACTGATGTTGGAAGACTTACTTCTAAATTAAACAGTTTTTTAGGCAAGACATACCTTGTTGTAGGAATTTATTTTCAAAAGTGCTTTTTTGACATTTTTTTATCCCAATCTTCAAAAAAGGCAATTCAATTTAATGGAATTATGACATGTGTTGAAATAGACTAAGAGATTGAAATGAAAATTATGTATAAAGCTGATAAATGTGTATTAAAGTTTGCGACCATTTAAGGGATTACTCGTGCCTGCACAGCTATTTCTAATTATAGACTTTCCACGACAATAGACTTATTCACTTAGTATAAATACTTAGGTGGACCCCAATTGTACAGCTGATTGGATATTCCCTACTCTTCAATGCAAACTTGATTATTCTATTTCTACAAGTTCTCTAGAGATAACGTCGAATTGTTAAGCCTTAGTCTAAATAAGGATTAGAACTCCACCATTGGGATGAATGTTTCTAGCTGTCTGGAATAGGCCTTTAAGCTATAAGCCCTGAAGTAATTGCAAATGACAGACAGTAGCTTTCCCAACCAGCTACGAGGAGTCAGCCCTTCTCCCAAGCGTATGCACTGTGGGCTCAATCTCTGTGATGCATTTGGGGCAAAGCCGTCCTCGCTTGGCCATTGAAGGGATAGATTTGCCCAATGACTAAATACCCAATGAGTTCAAAATGTTGGGATTATTAAACATCTAAAAAGAATAAACAATACTTTAAAAGTAAAAATATTTAATCCATTCTGTTGAATCTATTGATATTTTTTTTTGAAGATTCCTGCTACAACTTAGCAGAATATTAAATAATACTACAAAAGACACAGAACGTATGTTTGAAAGGGAAAAAAATCTGTTCAAGAGAAAACAAGCAAAAGACAAAAACATAGTCATTCTTTATGACATAGTAGCTGGATTCCAAAATGCATTCATCTGTCCTTCTGAACAATAATTTCACTGTAAGTTAAAGCTATTGTCAATCGTAAGGTATTTGCATTGAAAGTCACAGAAGTCATCCCTACACATGTCAGGAAGATATTGTCTCTTTAAAAGTCACCGGGATCGGTCCCAAAGTACGATTGAGTTGTGAAAATCTAGATCCATGTTTTGTAACACTCCAATCTGTTATTGTTAAGCGAACTATGGGAAGCGGCAACACGGCTCTATTGTTACTCATTGTTGTAAGGCCATTCTTTGTTGCGCATTTATCCGGTCGTTAAGACCACGCAAATTCTTTTAGGAAGCGGCCGATTAAACCCCATTAGAAATTTTGACCAGTTGCGCTGCACTTCGTTCGCAATTTCTTCCCATTGTTGGGGACTTGCGAAATAACTCGGTTTGTGAGTCTTTTCAAAAGGAGGATGGATGCCTCGGTTAACTGGCGTTAAATGGGGGAAATAAGCCAAATGATCGCAAGGGTATTGTTTCTGAGTTTTGGTGTTCGTCCCGACTGTTTGTTTTAGCTGTTAGATAATCCAGGCCATCGTTGAAGATCGAAGACACTGCTGTAGGAACAAGACATGCTTACTCATAGGCTTTATCTACTTTTTCACAATCTTATCTGACATCACATCTATATAGTCCACGCGTATTTACGACAGTTTACAAGCAATAAAATCCTTTACGGAGAATTTTGTAACACACTTTTAACAAAAGGAAGTTTGACAGTTTTTTGAACTCTTAGTATCAAGGAAAGAACAGAAGGCACAACGTAAGAAAATTCCTATAGGCGACTCGGCCGTATACCAGTTCAGTGGGCCAGCCAAGCGTGGGCAATATGTCCAAATTCTAGAACAGTTTTCTGGCAGAATTTGCTCATCTAATTTTAATACCAACCAAAGTAGAAATATTTAAAAATATTATTTTATAGTATATTACACTGTTTTTTAAATTATATTATTTCGCCGATTGTTAATAGGGAGGTCAAGTGGGCCTTTGCCTCCCTTGGATAAGAAAAATCGTTCATCCCCTTACTTTCTTGGCCGAACGCTAGCCGATAGGTCAGGTCGCTGATCGTCGGTACTGGAGTTCATGGGTTCGAATCCCAATAAGGCATGGATGTTCGTAGCCGTTCGGAATCGGCTTTAAACAGTAGGTCCCTGTCTCATTAGCCTTCGTGTGCAAAACAGTAGACCGTAGAGCTCCAAACCAAACCAAACCCCCTTATTTTCTTTAGAATTTTAAATAATAATTTCTTTAAAATAATTACTCCGATCTTTTCTTTCCAGTTTTAAGCTAAATTTCTAAAAGCAATTTGTAACGTACTTTATTACTTTATAATTATTCGATAGTTTAAAAATAATTTCATAAAATAGCAACAGTATTTTATAAATATAACCAAGTATATTATACGTATAACCACCTAAATATAATCAAGTTATGTTTATATATTGCTTAATTTGCACCTATTACAGAAATTCCGCATCGTTTAGTTCAATAAACAGTTCAAAACCTCATTTAAATACATTAAAATTTGTATTCCCCTTAGCAAAATTCCAAATCGTATTTTGTTCAAAATATGCTTTAAAATCGGGTAAAAACTTAATACAAAACGAAGTACAAATTGTAACCATCACTTGGCGACAATTTTGCAATCACTTGTACAAAAATATAGCCAAAAACATAGCGGCCAGCCCATGGAACTGAGATTCTACCGGCGACTCAAACTTCAGTACGTCGAAAAAAAAAATTGTAGAAAGTTTTTTGAAACTTTGAGTACTAATAAAGAAATTAAAAATGAACTATACAATTACTATTTTCTTTGAAAATAATTCATTTTTATTATCAAAGGGTTTGAAAGCAATATAAGAAAACCTTAATAATTACTACTTAGATCTCTCTGCATGTATGTCATGTATAAGTACTTAATTTTAGCCTAAAAGCCATGAATAACTGCAAAATAAATTTCAACAAACATTTCAAATGACGCATTAAAATGTTTCTTGTCTTAGAATTTAAATACATAGAATCATTTAAAATCTTTGTATTTTAAACATCATTCCAATTCAATTTTCAATTTTTTTTTCGATATTTCAGGGAAAATATAGAAGGCTTGACGAAGAACTGGGTTCCCTTCTAACTTGGTGATAATGGTTTAAGTATGGTTGCCTAACATTTTGTCCTGATCTCACCGTGTCCAAAGAATCTGTATCTAAATTATAATTTATATGATATATGCATCCAACTCTCCTTGTATAACTCTTTTCTTATATATTAAAAGTACACAATGCTTAAAAAGTTTAGATATAACAAACCATTAATGGTTCACTATGGCTGATTTTTAATAATTTGGAGCTATTTCATTTGTAAACTGTTAAGGGATTAATTGACCATAAATATAAATGTCCAGTTTTCAAGTCGTTATCTTTAATTAAGTAAGAGTATATAATGCTATTACGATGACTCGCTGTGTATTAATTAAAGTAGCCAGAAAAAGCAAGAAATACAATGTTTCGATGGATTACCTTTGTGTTATCGCCAATATTTTCGCCAAATTTGCTAAGGGGAACCCAAATCTTAAGTAGTCCGAATATAGATTTGTAAAAAAGGGATATATACAAATTTTTACGTTATTTTGTTTTATCCAAATTAGTAATTTGTTATATTTTCGTTCATCCAAGAATGTAATTTTTACATATCAACATATTTCCCTTGTCAAGAAAGAAAAATAAGATTATGGAACAAAAAAATATTTTGATAAGGAAAAAAATACTCATACCTTAACAAAGAATTTAAAAGTCAACTCATGTACCACCACAATTATAAACCAGACAACAATAGCAAATTATGCATAATACTGATTATCTACGTAACATTAAATAGATGTTTTTTAGATAAAGGAAGCCGCAGTGTCTAAATCACTGTAACCGCCCAAATTCCACTGAATGCGAAGATATTTACAAACATGAAAACTGTGGTTATTTTACTAAACAAGGACAACAAACCCCTATCTGAAATAAACTTAAAATCCATTTGAAACAAATGTTTGCCTTCATATTTAAAACTGCAAACTTCGTAACAAAAGAAATCGGCTCTAATTTGTTCCACCGTCACTTGTTTCAAACACGAGTAAAAGTTACTTGAAAATTGTCAATTATGAACAATATTAATGACTTTAGATATCGAAATATATAATAACGAATTCAATGTAAATACTTTAGTTTATTTTATTAACAAAGAAATTTGAAAGCAAGCAATTAATTACAGTAACTATTTGGATGCTTGCCAACATTTTCAAATATATATGTAAGGAAAAGTAACTTCATTGGGAAGCTAATGTAGGCATTTTGTATAAAACCCCTAAGACACCCCGAGAAAATTCTCAGGGGTTTTCAAATCTTAAGTCAAGGGCAAAAATTCCCGCGTCCTTTTGCTTTACCCTTTTTAACTCCTAACTTAAATTGACCATTTGGGATACAGTTTACGCCCTCAGAGAAGGGTTACTAATTATAACTCTAAATTGCCCTAGCAGAAAGTTTAGAAAATTTCCAAATAAAAAGGAGATGTACGCTATCGGAAGCATTGTTTCATTATATTTTCCTTCAAAAACTCCTAAAAAATTTAGTGAATACGCATATTGGACAGTATCTGAAAATGTTTATATAATAATGTCACGAAGATTCGAATGAACACATCGTTTAATTTAACAGAAGAATTTATTGAAGTTAAGTAGCAACTCGCAACTTTACAAGATCGAGAAGTTGCCTACAACTAGTGGGTATCAGCTTTTATACCCGAACAGAATATTCGAGAAATAACTAATTTACATATTAAAGAAAGATCTAGAATGTTCAAGAACATAAGGAAACAATAAATAACATTTTTAAATTAAAAATCCGTACTTTGGATAAACCGCCATGGCAAGCATCGAACCCACAATCTTCGGGTCTGAATCGCGTGCTTTGACCATTCGGCCACTGAGCCGAACTGCTAAGTTATTGGCTAAGCTTCTTTATGCTGCAATAAAACCAAATAAGTTTGTAAATAAGTACTAAGTTCGTTGAACTATATGGAAAAAAGAGGAATTTTAAATGGCTCGTATACAAAAGTACCTAAAACTAATCTTTATTATGTCCCTGGTTAAAAGTTTGAATTATCTTTAAATCGATTTTTCGACCTCTGAAAGTTTAGAAACCATTTATATATATATATATATATATATATATATATATATATATATATATATATATATATATATATATATATATATATATATATATATATATATATATATATATATATATATATATATATATATATATATATATATATATATATATATATATATATATATATATATTTTACTAACGAAACTACAAATTGAACTCTATTTACTGTGCTGGAGATTTTTTTAATTAAACAAACAGTAAAAAAATATTAAATTTAAATAATGATTATATATTGGTTTTGATTACGTTCGAAAAGTTTTAATGAGAATAATTACAACACTATTTTGCAAACTAATAAATTACGTGATTCGAAATTTTCTACACAAAAACAGTGAGGTATAATGAAAATATTCTCAATAATTTTTTAAAATATCAAATACATTTTTTAGTTAAACTTTATAAACTATCATCGCTCATTTTTAAAATGCTTCCTGTAGTTAATTTTTTATAATTCCTTGCTAAAGCTTCACTTAACACTCTTAATATCGACTAAGTTTCGACATTCTGTAAATTATTAAATTTGAAACTATGTTAAAAATAATATTCAATAATTAATATTTAATAATCAACTTTCATGACTCAATTTAAGTTTAGAAAAGTTGTTAATTTTCAAGAAAACTCATGGTATAGACATAAAAACACTTCCTATAAATTGAATATACTTTCAAAACAATACTCAAATATGTTAAATGGATTTTTAGAATAATAATATGACAAAATTTCAAGAAAAATAGGTAATTTAAACACAAAATATTATCTGATAAAAATTTTTAATTCAATTATGGTTAATAATTCAATTATGGTTTATACTGCCACAAAGTTTCAGAACTATAAGTTAATACACATAAAAACATCTTGTAACGCTGTCTTATTAAAAAATTACTCCGAATTACACAAATTTAACAATAAATTATTTTTTTTATTTAAATGGGAAAGTTTGATATTTCCTGTGAATTGTGTTTGTGATCAAGTTTTTTTCTTTTAATTTGAAGATTTTCACCAAAAATAGAAAGAAAATCTATTGTTTTTTATTATTAAATAACATTTATTTTAACCACAATATGAATCCTTTATATGAAATCAAAACTGACGTATTGGATTCATTAAAAATAATATTTCTGCAGCAAAACATGTACCCCGATCAAAAAAATGATTTTTATTTTTTAGTTTGTTTTCAAATAAGAAATGATGAAATTTTCTGTTCAATTATTAATTCTAGTAAAATGTTATTTATTTTTTTGTGATCCTGTCAAACAAAATTTCTCGAACTGCACATTTTTTCCCCTCCTGTCAAATCTGATAAAGCTACATTTTTTTGCACAAGATGGCGTTAGTAGTCCAACAGTTTCTTACTGCGTCAGTTTGAATTAAAAACAAAATATATTTTGAGTACTAAGAGCACAGATTTAGATGAAATAAATCATGGCTTCAGAAATAATCAATTATTTTATTGGAGTAATGTTTCGAATTTTACGTGTATTTTAAGATACACTTAGGGGAATTAAATCTGGCATTCCTATATCGCGTGTTAAAAATATTTTAAAAAGAATATTTCTAAATATAATTCACATGGTCGGGGTAATATTAAGAATATTTATAGAGTAGTTGATCCAAGTTCAAAGAAATACCTTTGTAATTATAAAGCCATACTAAATTCCCCTTGTGTATTTTTAGATATATTTAGGGAAATTAAATCTAGTATTCCCACATCGTGCATTCAAAAATATTTTAAAAAGAATATATCGAAATACAATTCATATGATCGTGGTAATATGAAAAATATTTACATTAGAGTAGTTAATCCAAGCCCAAAGAAATACCTTTATAATTATAAAACCATACTAAATTCCCTTTATGTATTTTTAGATACATTTAGGGAAATTAATTCTGGTATTCCCACATGGTGAATTCAAAAATATTTTAAAAGAATAATTCTGAATATAATTCACATGATAGTGGTAATATTAAGAATATTTACATTAGAATAGTTAATCCAAGTTCAAAGAAATAACTTTGTAATTATAAAGCCACACTAAATTCCCTTTATGTATTTTTAGATATATTTATTGAAATTAAATCTGATATTCCCACATGGTGAATTCAAAAATATTTTAAAAAGAATAATTCTAACTATAATTCACATGATCGTGGTAATATCAAGAATATTTACATTACAGTAGTTAATCCAAATTCAAACAAATACCATTGTAATTATAAAGCTACACTAAATTTCCTTTGTGTATTTTTAGATACATTTAGGGAAATTAAATCTGGTATTCCCACATGGTGAATTCAACCAAATGAATAATTCTAACGCATATACATGGCACAAGATCGTGGTAATATCAAGATATATTTACATTACAGTAGTTAACCCACACGAAACAAATACCTTTGTAATTATAAAGCTACACTAAATTCCCTTTGTGTATTTTTACATACATTTAGGGAAATTAAATCTGGTATTCCCACATGGTGAATTCAAAAATATTTTAAAAAGAATTTTTCTAAATATAATTCACATGATCGTGAAAATATGAAGAGTATTTACATTATACTAGTTAATCCACACTAATCCAATTACTTTAGAGTAGATCAGAGAAATACCTGTGTAATTATAAAACCACACTAAACACATTTAAAAACAAATTATTCTTTAGATATCAATTATTTTATTGTTTTTTAAAAAATTTTTAAGGTCTGTTTTATTATTTTTTAGATCTTAAAAAGTTTAACATAAATTCTGCAAAATAATAGAAAAATAATATGTATGAAACAAAATTCATGCGAAGTAATAAAGCGAATTGATTAATTAGAGAAGTTAATCGAAGTTTTTTGAAACCATTTGTATGTATATATCTATATTGAAAACACCTAAAAATAGAACACTTTTTTAATCATATTTATATTTTGTTATTTATTTATGTTAACATTAAAATTTCAAAATCTAAATTTAATATTAATAGATATTGTTATTTACGGTGCAATTATAAAATTCAATATCATATATAAAAAGCTATAAAGTCCATATATTACGTATTGTATGAATTTTCAGTATATATATATATATATATATATATATATATATAAGGCAAATTCTCAGTTGTTTTCAAAACTTAAATCAATTGCTAAAAATTCCCGCGTCATTTTGCATTCCCCTTTTTAACCCCTAACCTAAATTGACCACTGGGGCTACAGTTTACGCCCTCGGAGAAGAGGCCTGACCAATTATAATCCTACATGGCCCTAGCGGACAATTTAGGAAATTTCTAAATAAAAAGGAGATACACGCTGTCGGAGACAGATTTTTCTAGAGATATTTTCCCACAGATGTTGACCCAGGTGTTACGTGTCTTGTACATAGAACTTCATGTTAGATGACCCTTCAGTTTGTCCTGTCCCTATGATGAAGTGGGAACCCGTCCTTTAACGTTATCTTAATAAAGGTCTTTAGTTGAAACGGTATCATTTTTTTTGGCCTTGACTGCAACCACGCATCGAAAAGTCCGTTTCAATTTGGAAAAGAGTGCTAAAATTTAAAAAAAGTAGATATAAATTTTAAAAAGATGAAAGTTTTATTTAAAAATTATGTTTTGACTAAGCTTGCAATTTAAAAGAATTGTTGTTGGAAAAGAGATTTTATTTTAATATTAAAATGCAAAACAGTAAGATTCAGAATTTCAGAAGGGGGAGGCGAGGAGGGAGCTCCCTCTATTGTGACTGCAGTTCTGTGTTCTGTGTATGATGTGAAAACTGAAAGAACAGTCTTATAGTTCTATTTTGCATATACAACTTCGGTACTTTTCAAATGTCAAAGTAATTTAAGGAAAATTCTCGAGCAGCAATTCTTAATTCGATCTCACATCTCTGATCAAGTCTTTCTTTGAACATCGAGAAAAGTTCATCCCCGAGACAGTAACGATCACTTGTCAGAATTCATCAATACCCCTTTTACCTCTCTTATGCAAACAGTATCAGATCAAACCATTCAGAAAACATTTGAAGAAGTCATTCAAAAAGTGTGAAAGCCGGATTGGTGGGCTCCCCGCTCTGGATTTACCTCAAAAGCGCCAGCTAACAAAGACCTCCCAAGTCAATTTTCACCTCTGAAGCTGGCGGTTTGCACAAAAGACGTTACTCAAAAACACGGGCCACAAACGCAGCATGATGCAAGCAAATAGATCTCGCAAATTCCCCTATTAACTAGTGCCCTATTGTGCAAGGAACGCAAGTCTTGGGGGCTGCTTGAGTAAAGAAAGTATATATTTATTTTATGATGAACTTAACAGGCAACCGGTCTTCGGAGAAGCTCCTCCGCTGAATCAAAGCGAGGTTTCTCACGCGAGATCAGGTGTGGTAGTGTCTTCCTCTTTTCCTTTTCTATCGGTTGGGGGTAATTATATATAAGCCTTTCGTTTTTTTCCCTTTAGTAGGGAATAAGTATTAGTTTTCTGCGTGGTTTTGCATTATTAAAGTCTGCCAGGATATTTGCGTGTGAAAGGTAAGTCTGTAAAGCGGAAGGAACCGATTTGAAGACACGTGAAAGGTTTTTGTCTGCCATCATAGGTGACAGTAATTATAGACTGCCTGAATAGAACGAACGATGGTTTGCTATTCTTTGTTAGCGATCATATTCATCGATAAAATTTCGAGTTTCTGTAATTATGTTTTGAAATAAACTGACGAAAAATGTACGGAATTATAAACACTTCAAAATTTATCTAGTTTTTTTCCCCTTCTTTTTACTATGATCGGGATGAGAATTATTAAGCAATAAATAATTCATATAATACTAGCGAGTACTTGAATTGAATTAAAATTATTAAGGAGGGAAAAAAGTAAATATTTTCAGTAAAAATAGTCTTTTATATCAATATTAATTCTTTAAAGAATATACAGAAAAATGTTTAGCATGTTGAAATATTTGCATATACATCATATGGATATATTTTATATGCTTTTAAAGATGAATAGTAAACATCTATATGAAAAAAATGAAATGCGAGACTTAATTATTCTTCTAACTATAAACATTATTTGCATAAATAAAGAATCATTTATAAATATTTTATGTCGGATATATATGTACACAAATGAAATTTTTTGTTAAATTTTACTACTTAAACTGAAAATTTGTTTTGTATAAATTAACATATATATTGGTTTTAAGAAATAAAAAAAATAAACTTATTAACAATTATATAAAAATTTTATATAAGCATTAAAATAAATAGTGCAATGAATTTAGGTTATTATATGGAACCCATGTAAGCATACATTTAAAAAAAGTAAGGGATATTTATATTTAAAACAGTCAAATATGTAAATCAATTATTTATTTATCAATAAATACAATACTTAAGTATAAATACGTCTACTGCAAAAATATAATGTAAAATCATAAAAATAAATTTTTTAACACGTATTACTACAATGTTTTTATTTTTCAATAAAACTTCATATTTCAATAAAAATTTTAAACAGTATCATTCAATAATTCAAAAAACAATTGATATTAAAAATATTAAAATATAAAATATATTGATATTAAAAATATTAAAATACGTAGCTGTTCTTTAAAAATATTGTCACATTTAATAAAAAATATAGACATTAAATTCTAAAATAAATTTAAGTTCTTAAACAAAACCCATGTACAATACAGATTTCGAAAAAATAAATTAAAAGAAACCAAGACATTTGTTATTTTAAAGTTCTAAATAAAAATTAGATCTATAAATTTCTCTTGGAATTTATAGACTACAACCCTACTAATCAATAAATATACAAGAAAAAAAGCCAAATAAAATGACGTAAAGAACATAAAAAGTGGATAAAACCTTTTTACCAATTTAAGTTTTACGGCTTTGTAATATTTCTTGCCTATCTTTTATGCATTTGACATTCTAGGATGAACTAATGAAGTTTTACATCTTAAAGTATTATACATTGCAGTATGTAAGTCGTTAAGATTTTTTAAAAAACGTTTCATTAAAATACATATACAATCAATTAGAAAATTAAAGCTTATAATTTAACTACTGTTAAACTATTTTTATGTTAACTTATTTACTATTTAGAAAAAACCATTAAATCACATATATTTCACATTGTATCTTAAAATATTATACATATTACACATATTTTACATTTATATCTTAAAATATTAGACATTGTGGTACGCAAGTCTTTAAGATTTTTTAGAAGCCTTTCATTAAAATACATATGCAAACAATAAGAAAATTAAAATTTATAATTTAATTACTATTAAACTATTTTTGTGTTAACTTATTTACTATTTTTAAAAAATCATTAAATCACATATATTTCACATTGTATCTTAAAATATTATACATATCACACATATTTTACATTTATAACTTAAAATATTATACATTGTGGTATGCAAGGCGTTAAGATTTTTTTAGAAACCTTTCATTAAAACACATATACAATCAATTAGAAAATTAAAACTTATAATTTAACTACTGTTAAACTATTTTTATGATAACTTATTTATTGTTTTTAAAACATCATTAAATCACATATATTTTCATTTAAAAATAAAAATAATATTAAAGTAAACAATTATTTCACAATTGAATTAAATTGCCGTGATTTAAAGTACAAAGCTCAGAATGATTTTAAAATATTTCTATGAAAGATAAAATATCATAAATGCGTAAATTAAAATGTACAATACAAAATTTATGATTTTTCTTAATACATTGAGAATATATAAAGAAAATTTGAGCACAAATCGATTTTATCACCATTAAAAATGGTTAAAATTTTATCCTATAAAAAAATCCCTGAAGTTGTAAAATACACAAAACAAGCTTAACGATATGAAAGGGCAAAGAACCATAAATTTCAGCTTGGCGATGGAATAAGCGCCAAACGAATCATTAAAAACAGAAAACGAAGACTACGAGAAAAGAATTGGACGGTTTTAAAAGGAAAGTAAAATCCCCAAATAATGAATATACCATAACCATAAAATTAATCAGCAACACCAATCTTTAGAAATAAATATTAAATTACGCTTTTTTTAAAAAAAGGAAAAAAGAAGAGAAAGCATTTCTACTTTAATGCGCATTAAAAACTAAAAGAAATTATTCCAAAGCTCAGTTAAAAACGACATGTTAGGGGAAAAAAATATGCAAGTAAAACGTTTTGTAATTTCGATATATACGTTTTTTTTCTTGCCTTTACAGCAAAACGTTGCTTTTTAATGGTTTTCCTAAAGTAAATAACGTGAAAAAAAACTTGTTTTGAAGCGTTAAAAACCAATGCATGTACTCACTGATATAATTAAAGACTAAGTCTTAATTTTTACTACGATAGCCCATTAGGATTTTTCCTTTAGATATGCGTGTGCACGAGCTTAATCGACTTAGTGTACTTTACCTTAGTCATTTCCACATTCGTTAGAGGATATTTTTATCAACATTTTTCGCTCTCTGGGAATGGTTATGAGAGTTTTTTTTCCATGAATAACCACTTTTTTTTAAAGAAAAATTATATAAGATCCTTTTTTACTCCCAAAACTGAAAAGGAGATAACGTCATGGAAAAGCATTTTTATACGGATTTTTTTTCAACGTTTATCAACTTTTATAACGTTATGTATATGGGGAATTTTATGTTTTTTTTAATAAATTATTCTCCACAGTAAAAATCTCAATGTATGGGAAAGAGTTTTGTTTTTATGAATTACTTAAGGAAAATATGAGTGTAAGATTTGTTATACTAATATTTCTCAATAATAATAATGAAAAAAAGATTTCAATAATAAAATTCAAATAATAAAATTAATTGTACTAATGCTTTTTAAAGCAGATTTTATATTACATAATGATCTAACATTATTTAATGTAACATGAAAAAAAAAACTACCACAGAAGTAAGAAATTAACATATGAGTATTTTATCAAAAGGTTTTCTTTTACGGAGTTGAATTTGAAAAAATATAGTATTAATTTGAAATTTTTAGCCTGCAAAGGCTTTATAACACATTAATATGTACATGTTAGTTTATGAGTCCTTTTAATGTTTAAAAATGTGCAGATTTCATGTGTTACAAAGAAAAATTTGCAACCAATTTATTTTATTTCGTGTTAACTTGTGATAAGGTCTTGAATCGGTTGAAATTTTTTTGCTATCACACAAATAACCGCATATTCTTCAACGGGAAAAGCATCCTAGACTGAATATGTTTCTTTTTCAACACATACATGTTGACATGTAATGAGTTTTTAAGAATCCCATTTCATTTGTTTTCATACGTTTTAGGTCTTTCGTGGTTTAGTCTGAAGCGTTACGGTATGGGTGATTCTAAGTAAGGAAAAATTTTCTAATCATTCTACGCTACTAATTTAAAGTAAAATCTATATTAAGGTTAATTTCTGAATGCCAATACTACAACAGGATGAATCTGGATTTTAATATCACGATATTAAAATTCGTTTACCCAATATCAATATATTAATATGTTCTAATATATATCAGCTTATTATAGAGTTTCAAATATAAGAGTGTTCTGTCAGTTAAGTATTTTGAATGAATTTTTTAAATATAAAAAAATACAGTTATAAATAATTGTAAAAAGTTAGATGAAATTTATTTCAAAAATCCATACACATTTGGTTTTATTGCAATAAGCTGTCTTCTTATATAAACTAAAATAATGAAATCTGAATTTTAACAGTGCATTTAAAATCTGATAAGATTCAAGAGTGGTTTGTTTGGGTTTGGAGCACTACGGTCTACTTTGTGAATTATGAGAGCTAAAGAGACGAGGACCTACTGCTTAAAGCCGTGTACTACCTGTAACCAGCCACCCACCCGAAGTCGGGTGTAGGGTGTTGAATTGCTGGTTCGGTCTGACCGTCCGGCAACAATGCTTTGCGGAGTGGCCAAGTCAGCATTCCGCTCATAAAATTTAAAATAACAAAAACAGTGTAGACAAACTAGACAAATAAGTACAACCAATGCAGTTTCCGGAAGTGCGGGAGATACTCTGCAGGAGTCCTGCCCAGGTTAAAGTCCGGTTGACCCGGTGTACTACATGGAACTTTCTGACATGAGAGCAGGTGTTGGTGAGGAAAGCAATTACAGCACAGGGCATTGTGATGGCCATTTGTGAAGGGGTACTTTGACCCTGGCGGTGTGGTTTTAGGTTACAATCTTCATGGCTGTACGATGACGCCTTGATTAGCGGTGAGCCAGTGTACCAGGCTCCTGGCCTTCCTATAAGTCCGTGTTTTTGATTAGGCTCTCTGCCCAGAGTTCCTTGGATGTGTCAGAGGGTTTCTTAATGCAAGTCGTGTGTCAGAGGGCAGTCGTGCAGATAGTGAAACTGCTTAAAGCCGAATTCGAAGTGCAACGAATATTCATGTCACGGTGGGATCCGAGCCCCCGAACTCCAGTTTAATTATTAGCGCCCTTACCAATCGGCCGTCGTTCGGCCGATTTAAGAGAGATCTAAGAGAGTTGAATATTATTAAAAAGAAAATGTCCTTTTGCCCTTGTAGTACGTCATCAACATATCATACGACACGCATAAAATATTTTTTTTTAAATATATAATATAAAATGCATGATCCCCTGAAGCGATCTAAAACTTAAACACAAAATGCACCCCTTTAATTTACGCTGTAAAAACCTTCAAAATCTGAAGGGAAGCGCAAACTTTTTTTTTTCGTTATACAAACAGCAAACTTTATTTGAAAACATTGTATAAACAAGGACATAAAATTCCCCACAATTTTTTTTTCTCGTTACACATTTCGTCTCACACAGTCTGTAGCACTCAAATTCACATTAATCAACGTTTTTAAGTCAACGTAAGCAACGAAATAATAGTAACATGCTTCTGAAAATAGTACATGCCTTAAGGAAGAGTCCGGATAAATTGTCAGAATCTCTTCTTAAACATTATATTTAGAAACGAAATACTTTGGACGTAAAAAGAAAAAAAAAATTCTTAAGAGGGAGGGAGATAGATACTGCATTACCAATGAAATAAACAGAAACAAAGGTCCCTTTCTTCAACTGCTTTCAATTAAATATGCTTCAACATTCCTGTCTCCCCAGTTAGAAGGGAAAAAATAAAGAAAAGAATGCACCATCGTAAAACTTGTATCAACATGTTTTTATGCCGCGTTATCTTAGATGCTCTCTGTCAATATAAAAAGAAATTGTCGCACTGAGTCAACAGAGAAAGAAAAATCTTTTGCTTCCGAAAAAATATTTTTAGCGATTTAAAATATTGAAAGTGAAAAAGAAAAGTCCTTTTTTTCTAATTTAGTTTATTAGGACTCCACTGTCCACTGAAATATGTGGGAATTTTTCAAGTAATGTAAATAGTTGAATGAAATTAAACACGGGAAAGAGGGATGTAAACTTTTCTAACAGTCAAAACTTGGCAAGAAATGTACTTATAATGTACATTAATACATATTTTTTTATTGTATAAAAAAATAATGAATTCTATTGGCTCCTTTTTTGTTAGTAAATGAGTTTTTGAAATGTAGGGTAATCTCTTAATTACTTTTCTTAAAATTTTATGCATGATATAACTGAAGGCCTGAGAATATTTCAGCTACGAATTTTCAGTTACGAATTAAAAGTACCTTTCGAACAAATAATCTACATTATAACAATTTTTTTAAAATACAGAATCAAATAAAAAGTTATGCTCATTACAAAAATGTTTTCAATTTTATTTTCACTCTTTCTCTAACAACTTTTCAACATGTTGCGACCAAATCTTAATGTAATAAACTTTGAAGGGCTTTCATTATTATAGTGAACTGTCGATCTATCTTTCAAACATTCTTTGTTACATTTATTTGGTCCCGAATTTAATTCTTGTGTTCAAAACTGTACCCCGTAGCTCTCCAAACCAAAGCTAATTTATTTACCTAGAACCAATGCTGTTTTTTCAGAGACTTCATCAATTTCAGAAATATTTTGTTGAATTTAAAACAACTGGTGAAAATAGCAATTTGAATTGATTAGAATGTTTCAATGCCCCGGTAGTATTCATTGTGGTATCGAAAGTATCATATTTGCGGAATTTAGGAGAACAGGGAAATTGAGATTTTAGAGTTGATTTTAATTAGAGCATTCAATAGACTCAAAAGTATTCTTTGTCTTTCCGGAAATATTGTTTTGTGAAATTTGGAAGAATTAAGGTTTTAGAGTTCATAAGAATGTTTGAGGTCATGTGGATGCCATAAAGATTTATGACTCTTCAAGGGTTTTGCCTAAACTACTAGAAGAAATTTGTCTATCTGGTGGTAATTACTTTGGTGGAAACATCAGTGGCCATGACAGAGGAAAACTTACTAGAAGTTACTAGAACTTACTAGAAAGTTATGTTAAATAGTGAAAGGAACACAATGACGTACCGGAATTGATACCGAAAAGTACAAAGAAGCTTTGTCAAAGTCAAAATAACTTTTATAACCCCTTAGTGATAGATACAGAGTACTTAAACGGATGCAGGTGATTAATGTGCCTATTCTTTGAGGTTAGTGGATCTACTTAGACAAAGAAAGTACCACTATATCTAGGGATATATCAGTATGATTTGAATATTAATATATCCCTATAAATCAATATATCTACAATATATTTTAGATATTGCTAAGTATTATTTTAAATATAAGTAATATTTCATAAAATGTTAAGGATTTAAAATTAGTCTTGTAAATAAGTTATTTATTCACAGTCACACTTTTTACAGAATACCAATATCCAGTATTTACCGTTTTCATTTCCACCTCCTTGAATAACGATGTATCAAGGTTCCATTGTATTGAGGTTAATGTCAAGGTACTGACTACGGAGTTATAACTTCATGCATGTAATTTGTTATTGTTACAGTAAAAATAAAACAAAAGGAGATTAAAGGAAATTAACTAGTAAATGCATAGCATAGCCAGAATGCTGAGTAATATACAATTCTAGTTAGTGTTAAAAATGTTTGGAATGGAAGACTCTATTGTACCTTAAATGTATCACTCAGCCACGCTTTGGAAACGTGATGTTGTCACACCCATATTGATAACTATATGTATTTAACGTCGCATGCAATAAAATTGATCTATATGTTAGGATTACTCCCAAACACTAATTGGGTAATTTCAAAGTACCATGAAATACTTCGCTAACTTCCAAATAAGTTAGAACCGAAGGAGAAATGAACTGGGCTTGGGAGAGAAAATTGCTCTTATTTTTAATCATTATTTCGCATTTAAGTCACGATTTCTTCAACGGTGAAAAAATAAGGGAAGAAAATATAGAGCTGCGGTTTCATTCCCTCCTCCTAGTCAATTTATAGGGAATTTTAGATTATTCCGAAACCAATTTAGGGAATAAAATGTACTTTCTAATATTTCTGATAGGAAAGTAGAGATATCTATAGCCACAAAAAGTATGTTTCGATGGATTTATATGTACATACACATACATATAGATATTCCGTATAGATTAAGATACGAAGAAAGAAAGCTGTAGAATTGGAATTCGTTCAACTCAGAAGAAATGGCCTTTCTGTTTCTAATGTGGCTCCGAACGTCATTTCGGCAGCCAATCCAATAGTACAGTACATTTTTCCCAGCAATTTTTCATTCGTTCTATTTCATTGAACTTTTTTTTTTCTTCGCTCCCTCTTCTTCTTCTTCCCTCTTCTTTTCCTCAGCCCGATGGACCACTTATTCTTTCTGTCTCTTTTCGGTCTGTCTCATTTATTTTCTTATACCTGTTCGATTTCAGGAGAAAAACACACTCACACACATACAAAGTTTTCCTGTTTTGTGATAAAAAAAAGGGGGCACTGACTAAGAAGTAACAAAACAAAGAAATAATTTTTCGTTTTTTTTAAATAAAAAAAAATATCAAAAAAATTTTTTTCGTGTGAGCTGGAGGTGCAGATATGAAGTGACAAAGGCGTTAGAAAAAAAAGGCCGAGGATTTAAAAGAATGATGTCAAAAACAGTTTTTGTCAGGCGCGGCTTAAAGGAATGATCAGGCGCGACACATGCGATGGTCCGAGAACTTACTGGACAAAGAACTGTCCCCCTGATGTAGAGTCATTTACGGGTATATTTCATACTCACTGAAAGATTTGCCATAAAGATTTAAGGATCAAGAAGATTCTAAACTTTCTTTTTTTTCCGAGCATAAAATTTTGACTTTAAAAACTAGTATCACGCGTGTATTTCATACTAAAAGGACATTTTATAAATCATTTTGTTTGTGTGCTGCAATTCTTTTCACGTCAGAAGAAGATCAAAGTAATTTATCACTAGCAAGAAATAGTATGCGAATATTAAATTTTCATAACGTACCGTATTTACCCGTGTATAACACGAAAAATTATATCTCTTATAAAGCACTGATAAAATTGAAAATCTTCCTACTTTCCAAGGTTTAAACCAATTCCTATACAGCACACAATGAATTTATCTTGTAAAGTGCAAATACGTATCTTATACAATCTGTATGGGTTATATGGTCAGCTCAGCGGTCCAGAAAAATCAGACTATATAAGCGGGGTGATCATATATGCGGAATAATACAACCCTATTGAATTATGGCAGGATTATATTCACCTATCAGAATGTAGTACTCATAAACAAATAATTATACTTTAAAATTATATCTCCTATAACGAGCTGCTAAAATTGGAAATCACCCTACTTTCCAAGTTTTAAACCAATTCCTCTACAGCACACAATGTATTTATCTTGTAAGGTGCAAATACGTATCTTATACAATCAGTACGGGTTATATGGCCAGCTCAGCGGTCCAGAAAAATCAGACCATATAAGCGGGGTGACCATATATGCGGAGCAATACAACCCTATTGAATTATGGCAGGATTATATTCACCTATCAGAATGTAGTACTCATAAACAAATAATTATACTTTAAAATTATATCTCCTATAACGAGCTGCTAAAATTGGAAATCACCCTACTTTCCAAGTTTTAAACCAATTCCTCTACAGCACACAATGTATTTATCTTGTAAGGTGCAAATACGTATCTTATACAATCAGTATGGGTTATATGGCCAGCTCAGCGGTCCAGAAAAATCAGACCATATAAGCGGGGTGACCATATATGCGGAGCAATACAACCCTATTGAATTATGAAGGATTATATTCACCTATCAGAATGTAGTACTTATAACCCAAATAATTATACTTTTAAGAACATTTTAAAAATTAATTCAAAAAGTAAAAACTACATTAAAAATATGCAATTTTTTTTTTTTTGGGGGGGGGGAATTTATTAGCTTACTTTACTAATCAAAGTACAGCCCACTTATATACGTACATGCATGTTCAAAGTATTTAAAAATAATCAGATATATATATAAGTTTACTTCCTTTTGTTGGTTGTTAACATAAATTTTTCTAAGCAACTAATAGTTTTTAAATAATCATCTGCTGCATCGGAATTAGTAAACTAACACCTGAGGTCAGGTATGAGAGAGATAACTTCAACCAATAAACAGACAAATGTCCACTTGTTATCAGTGGGGGGCGAGAACTGAGAGAGGTGGAAAACTCCGACGATGAGTCTACACAAAGAAGAAAGAGGAAAAATGAGGAAAGAAAGAAAAATAAAGGCTTAAATTCAGGTCCTCTCCGATTTCGCATTGACTTCTTTAAAAAAAATGAAAAGAAATGAAAAGAAATAAAAAGGAAACTTGTTGAAAACACGAAACTGACCATATAACCGGAAACAAGAAAAAGAAAATGACTGTATAAGCGGTGCGCTTTAACACATGTTCCCTATTAAGTTAGACGGGACTGACCATAAAAGAGGGGTGCCCTTATAAGCGGGTGACCATATAGCCGGTACTGACTGTATTTTGTAAATATATATCATGTGCATTGCAATACGCATCAGATGCATTGCAAATACGTATCATGTACACTGCAATACATACATATAGTGATGAATTTTCAATGTATATGATATATTGTGTGGTGTAAGGGTTGCTACGCGGACACGATGAATCAAGCTCCAAATATATGTCAATGATATTTTAAAGATGACTCCATTTTTAAAGAAGGTCTATCTTCCCATATAGCACATTAAATATACATTGCAGATACATATCAATCAGTGAAATGTTTGAAATGTTTTCAAATACGCTTCGTGTTGACATTGTAAGGTACTAGATACATTTCAGTTATGAAGAAATGTTCATGATCATAGCATAACATTGGAAAAGTAGATGGAATATATCAGCAAATGCTTTTTGTTACTTTGCAAGGTAAATGTTACCTATATGTTATACGAGGATTGCGAAGCTACGGTCATGATACGTTACAGTTATGTAAATCGATATAATGATAGCATATTTCCTCACCACCTGTTTATATGTGTGTCTATGTGTTTGGAGCTAGTAATATATTTTTAACTTAGTAAATTAATAAATATTATAATCTGACGACTTGGTGATTAAGGTGGGGTAAGGTGTTAGGCTATTATGAAATAACAGTGAGGGGTAAAACTGAAGACTTTGTACATCACCCCTTCGTTAAGAGAGGATATTCAAAAGATTGTATTGTTTAGTAATCCTCATTTTTCTGAGAAAAAAGTATTTTGTAACAACATGACAGTAAAATGGACAAGAAATCTAGTTTTATGATTTAGCATTTAAATTATAAGTAATGCAATATGGAACAGAAAAAGGAAACCGTTCTTCAAGTAGAAAATTTAACTTATGAATTATAACTCACTTGAAAGTTTAATTATTAATTATGCAATTGTTTTCTTATTACTTCTTCCATTAATGTGTTAAGAATATATTATATATGATGTAAAAAATGTGTTACTTCTTGATTAATCGTTAATGTAAATTTGAATAATTCTCATGGAATCAAATACAGTTTATAATTTATAAATTATTTCCTGTTATATCTACATCGAAAAGTGTTTTTCTTTATTCTAATATGAAATTGTTGTTATTTATAGTTATATTTATCCCTTTCAACGGTTAATTGTTAATTAATAAATTTGTTTTCTTACTACTTTTATTATTAATGTGGTAAGAGAATATTATATCTGATAGAAAAAATTATTATCGTCAATAAATGTTAATAACTAATAATGCTAATAAAGTACGCTAATAAATGTTAATAAAGTTATTAATACTTCAATAAATGTTAATATAGTTGAACACTTCGCAACAAATCAAATACTGCAATTTATTCTCCAAAATATTCCCTATTTCATCTACAGGAAGCATCTATTTTATTGATATTTTAATGTAAAAATAAAATGCAGATTCTAACTTTAAGCAATGAGGACTTGGAAAAAAAAAGAATCTTTCTTTCTCAGTAGGTAACACAAATGGTTTCCAGTCAGTGCAAGCAATTTTAAGCCATATAATTTAAAAGATTCTCACGGCAAAAGTTGGTAGAATCCTCCTCTTGGCATAGATCCCAAGCCATTTTCCTCCCATTCTTTCGGAGAATACCTCACGTAGAATCTCGGAATATTCCGCAGACACAATTTCCAATTTCCGGACTTTATTCGGAAACTCTCTCTTTTACGCCAGTTTTCTGTGGAATATCAGATTGGGATCAAAGATAATATTACTTAAGGGATGGCGGTGGAATATGAACTATATATTTTTTTTACCTCTTTCCGCTACAAAGGATTCGATTTCATGTAAATGAAGCATATGAGGAACAGACCATGTAACAAAATATGCTTTTATGCATATATTTTTGGAACGAGAAGAAAACATATATAATAGATTATTACGAAAATATTGCCTGAAAATACATCGATGCAAAAAATATGGAGGTTCTCTTTTCTTCATTCAGTTTCTGAAGTCGATTGAAAAATGTAGAAGATAAAATGAAATTAAATTTTTTGAAATGTTCGATAATTCTAATGTTAAAACAGGATGAAGGCCGAATGTTAGGGCACAGGCTTCCGTTATCGGAATCTGCAAGTTTGAATTCCTCTGATGGCATGGATATTCGTAGCCGTTTGGTATTGGCTTTAAACAACAGGTCCCATTCTCATTAACCCTAAACTCCTCGGCGAAACAGCTTCTAGGGGTCCAGGGCCTACGGTGCCAATCTCCATGGACGTGACCAAGGTAAGGTAGTCAATCTTAAGCGGAACACCAAGTGTTTAGTAAAAAACACGTTTGGTCCTCAGTTCATCTACCCACTGAAGGGATAAAAGGTTGAGTCAACACTACCCAGCCCGGGGATTGAACCTCGGACCTGTGTCGTGGGAGCACGACGCGCTACCCCAATGGCACTGAGCTTTCTCATTAGCCCTGGTGTAGCATAAAAGTAAACCGTAGTATTCCAAACCAAACCAAACATACTATGCTGTTAATTCATACACGGACAATAACATAATGCATTTTAAGAACAAGATCCAGGTTTATTATAATTCTGTGACTACCAAAGGCTGTTTGTAACTTTGGAATAGATTACGCATCATAAAATAAATAATTATCTATACCAAAGCATAATATCATAAGGTATCTCAAAATACTATACATTATTTACCACAAATATTGTATGGTTCAATTTCAGTAAAGGGTTGGCTACATTTCTGTTGCAGCGTATAGAGCTTTACGTCAACAGCCTTTATGACTGTCTCATAATAAAATAAGAAACAATCCTTCGAAGTTACATGGGCGAAGCCTGAAAAGGCAAACAAACTTCAGCTGCAAACATAATTATATGTTTGATATTTCACGACAGCACATCTTGTGGTGTCGTGAAATATCCATATTCTTTTTTAAGTCTCTCGTTAAAGCAGATTATCAGTAGTTTTAACGGTAGATTTTCGTTACGTTAACAATGAAAATCCTTAAAAAAACACATACTTTTAACAGTTATAGAAAAGTAAAGTACCTTACTGTGTTCAGAGTCAATGGCATTCTATTTGAATCACATGATAAAAAGCTTCTAATCTGAGTTCTTACCTGCAAAAGAAAAAAATAAATATTAATATGAAAGTAAATTAGAAAAAAATATTTTAAACTTTCACTTATATAGTTTGCAATTATATAGAATTGTATTTAAAGATATTCACTTCAGATAATTCTAGATTTAGGAATTTAAATTTTTTGCTTCATTATATCTTTGATACTGCTGAAAGGATATAACCGATCCGTATATACACACGAATGTATAAATATATATATATATATATATATATATATATATATATATATATATATATATACATATATATATATACATATATATATATATATAAATATATATATATATATATATATATATATATATATATATATATATATATATATATATATATATATATATATATATATATATATATATATATATATATATATATATATATATATATATATATATATATAACTTAGGCGATGTATGGGATATTCGGTGTCTAAAATGACATTGTGTAGTAACAAAATTTGCACAATTACCTTTTTACCTACGAACAAAATAATATTAAAGCTATTTTTTTCCGTTTCAAATGTAGAAAAAAGATATGATATTTCATCAAAAAGAGATGTAGGGGGGGGCTCTAGTCTCCCATTGAGGGGTGTAGAATAGACTGTATTTATATACACATACACAGATCGAGATAGATAAATGTATGTACGGTGAGTAAAATCCCCCACTACTTTATCAGAATATTTCTAGAGAGGTAAATCTATCAGATATCATCCAGAAATAGAAAATTTACATTAAAGTTTATTTATTTTACATATTTATTAATACACCATAGTATAATTAAGTACAGTAATGGACATTTATTTATCTTATTTACTAATGTACAATATAATAAATAGGGGCACTAATGAATGAATGTTTTTCGCAGAAATTTCATTTATCATTTCGACATTCCTTTCTAAGTGTTGCAAGAAAAAATTAAACTCATTAATACAAGTTTTCTTCGAATGCTTTTTGTAAATACCAAAGTTTTAGATTACATTTACCCTCAAATTAGATCGACATTTTACTTTTATCTTTCTTTTTCATCCTTCAGTCATTAACATGCGTTTATGGTTAATGATCGAAGAGGAGTCATTGACATGGTGAAGAATAAAAATTCAAGAATTATAAATAACTTTAGAATTCGACATAGTAAGTAAATTTTGTCTGGAAGAATTCTTACATACTATTTAGTTAGAGTAAACTTTCCCAAACTAACAATATTGATTTGAATTATTTTCAAGTCCTGAATTTAAATGTGATAAATTTTGATGCATTTTACTTTAAAATTTGAACCGATATAATTGCGTGAATGAACTCATAAAATAAGGCATTGCGTTAATTCATTTACTTATATTCAAGCCTAGACATAGCAATATACGTAACTTATATGTTTTACATATATAGATGTATCTGTATATATATATATATATATATATATATATATGTATGTATGTATGCATGTGCGTATGTGTGTATGTGTATAATGGTTTTTTTATCCTAAAAATTAACCAATTTAATTATCTATATCGGGAATTAATTCTCTGTTTCGATTCAATTTTTCCTAGCACCCTTTTCCAGCAACCTTAGAGAATGTCTGTTTCCCTGTTCATTACTTCCGGTTTCATAACTAACTAAAAATAGATTCTGACGTCTAACTAACGTCATCGGCAATACTCACGTGACTTCTAGGTAATTTCCGATTGGTTGACACAGACAAAAATCTAACCACGATGTACAGGTTTTGCGAACAGTCGTTCGTGAAAGTTGATGATTTCTTCCGGTTTCATAACTAACTAAAAATAGACGTCATCGGCATTACTCATTTGACTTGTGAGTAATTGGTATAGACACCAATTTAACCACGATGTACAAGTTTTGAGAACAGTCGTTGATGCTTGAATATATTAGGTTAGTTTGATCTATCCCTCGTCTACAGTTTCACGCTTGCAAGATGACTTATCAGCTAGGAACTTTCTTTGAAATCATATAAATAAAGCTTCTAATATATGCATATGCATATGTGTGTGTGAATGCAATGAATTAATTGGTAAGATTAATATAATTTAATATTTATTTCTACGTCAGTCATTAAATTCATCACTTGAATTCATGAATAAATAAATATCAAAGGAAATCTTTGACAAAAAGTACAAAAAGACATAATATTAGTAAGTTTAAATTTATATATAATAAGTAAATTTTTTGAGTAAAAGATTTCGACACACCATTAAGTTGCAATAATTTTTCAAGTTGTTACTATATAACTATAGAAATATTTCTTAGTCTGAAATTAAACTTGTATCAAAATGTATCCTTTTTTATTAATTCTGAGGAGACATAATAGAAAGAACCTCACATTATAATGCATTTAGGGAGTTTTTTACTAATGTGTAGACTTGTAATTCTCTTATTTTCCCATGCGTAAAATAAATGGCCATTTGATGTTGCTTTACTTCTATTTTTCTCCTTCTGTCATTAACTTCAGTTTATGGTCAATTATCTCAGAAGAATAGTTAACACGATAAAGGATAAAAATTGGAAAATACAACTTTGATTTTTACGTAATTAATTAATTTAATTTTTTAAATAATGGTTAATGATACATTAATTAGTCATAATAAACTTTTATAGTCTGTGGCAAAATTTTAAACGAAATTATTATTTGTAAGGATAGAAACCATAGAAAAGTAGCAAAATGGATTATTTTTAAAATTTAAGCATATACAACTGTATGGATAAGTCCAAAGAATAAGGCATTCAGAGCAACGTATATCATTTTGAACACTTGTTACTATATATTTAATAAATTAAAAAAAAAATGCGAAAAATAATAAAGCCCTAAATTTAGGATTATATCACATATATTATGAGAATGGATATCAGTTTTTCATAAAAATACAATGGTTAATAAAAATTTATCTGTACTTGTAGTAGATTAAAAATTGTTTCCATATTATATTACTGTGTCTTTATGACTTTATAAACGACATGTCTTTTAGAAGTATTATTATAAGAATTAAAAAATATACTAATTTTTGATGAACAAACTGTACAATATCTATGCAGTTAAAATAGAAAAAAGAAGTATTTGAACACCATTATTTTGAACTAAATTTATGATTATATCACATATGTGTATGGATATCAGTTTTTTCATAAAAATATAATGGTTAATAAAATTTTAACTGTACTTGTATCAGATTAAAAATTGTCTTCATATTATGTCACTTCATCTTAACGACTTTATAAACGGAATGTCTTTTAAAAGTATTATTATAAGAATTTAAAAAAATACTACTTTTTGCTGAAGGAACTGTGCAACATTTATACAGTTAAAATTGAAAAAAAAGTATTTGAACAACATTATTTTGAACTAAATTTATGATTATATCACATATGAGTATGGATATCAGTTTTTTCATAAAAGTATAATGGTTAATAAAAATTTAACTGTACTTGTATCAGATTAAAAACTGTCTTTATATTATGTCACTTCATCTTAACGACTTTTTAAACAGCATATCTTTTAAAAGTATTATTATAAGAATTAAAAAAAATTGCTGAACAAACTGTACAACATCTATGCAGTTCAAATAGAAAAAAGAAGTATTTGAGCACCATTATTTTGAACTAAATTTATGATTATATCACCTATGTGTATGGATATCAGTTTTTTCATAAAAATATAATGGTTAATAAAAATTTAACTGTACTTGTATCAGATTAAAAACTGTCTTCATATTATGTCCCTTTATTTTAACGACTTTATAAATGACATGTCTTTTAAAAGTATTATTATAAGAATTTAAAAAAAATTGCTGAACAAACTGTACAACATGCAGTTAAAATAGAAAAAAGTAGTATTTGAACAACATTATTTCTGATCTACAAACCATTTCTCCCAGTTTATAAAAGAGACACAAAAAACAACTTAAAATTGCCCCAAACTTCTAATAACCGTAATAAAACACACCTGCATAAGATATTTCCTTGGACTTTTATAAATAAAAACAACGTCAGAATCCCTCTTTTTTTCCTTTTCTATTCTTAGCATATGTTTTATGTTACTCTCTCAGAGAATTCTTTGCATATTTTCTGGCATTTATTCTCAAAAGTTTCCTCTTAATAATCCTCTTCCTGCATTATTAAAACTTGGTCCTGGCTCCCAGCAACGTCGGTTTCTTTACTTTATATATTTTTTTCTCCGCTTTTGCAGCGAATTATACGAATAAATTGTATCTAGAACAGGAGGTCCTGGATGCAGTCCTCTCTCCCCTTTATACACATTGAGTATCTTATTTCATTACAGCTCATGAATTTTCATGTATCGGTTTGGTTGTTGAATAAGCAAAAATCTGGGAGTCCGAGAAATATCCTCGCAATTTATTGATCATAATAAAGAAAATACGATCTATAAATAAATGTAGCAATATTATGTTATTACTAATGTCATATTATAAATATATTAAAGCCAATTCAAAGCTTAGCATAGCTTACGTTCTTCTACGACCACAAACTTTAGTCTTCAAAGAGGAAAATAGTTAGATTGTTGATATGAAATAGTTTGCTACTGATTCTTACTTACTTTTGTGTTTTAATCTCATTAGTATTCATTTCGTATTTTTAATATACATGTATACTTACACAAACAGTCTTTACTGCTTAACGCGATATTATAAATGAATATATATCTTTGACATTTGTGATAATAGCATATACAAGTTTATATATATATATATATATATATATATATATATATATATATATATATATATATATATATATATATATATATATATATATATATATATATATATATATATATATATATATATATATATATATATATATGTATATATATATATATATATATGTATATATATATGTATATATATATATATACATATATATATATATATATATATATATATATATATATATATATATATATATATATATATATATATATATATATATATATATATATATATATATATATATATATATATATATATATATATATATATATATATATATATATATATATATATATATATATATATATATATATATATATATATATATATATATATATATATATATATATATATATATATATATATATATATATATATATATATATATATATATATATATATATATATATATATATATATATATATTAGAGAATTTCATTTGTTTTGTTAAGAATAGACTTCTCCTGTTGGAATTGGGATGATTTTAATGAACATTTTAGTTTTAAACAGGGAAATAACGTATAGAAAGCACATCTTTAAAAAAATCTTCTGTAGGATATTTTATACTTTGATATATATAGAAATAAATAAACAATATATATATAATTATATAATTATATACTTTAGTGACAATTAGCGATAAATATATAGTATACGATTTAATGTGTTGAATATTAATACAATATAATTTTCCAATAACATGGATGTAACACTAGAATAGAAAAATTAAATGCATAACACATATTTGTCTTTGTATACATACATATGTATGTGCATATATCATCAACATTCCTAGTAATAATAAGTAACAGGTGTTTCGTCGTTTTTGTGTTAAGAGTCTTTTATTAGTGAAGAAATTTTTGCTAGAATTCAAGTCATAATGTAAAATAGCATTGCATCTTGCATATTAATACATAAGTTCTAAACAGTTGTATATATTACAAACATAGATTGTGAATAGCATAAATGTATAGCTTAAAAATATTACTCTGTGCTTATATTAAGAATTACATAAGCCTAATAACTTCGAAAGTGCAGACGTCAAACGGTATATTTTTACTTCAGTGCTACCAAACAGTTTCCTCAGTCTTGATCTCTAATGCAGGAGTTATTTCTCACGCGTACATGAATACGTTCAAGACAATCAGAATAAACAAATTCAAAGATATGGTAGAAGAAAGATAAAATTAATGATAATGAATGCAGAAGCGGTAAATCAAATCTTTTCCTCGGAACTTTTAGAGCAAGAATGATAGAATTGCGCCGCCTGGGCAGAGTTCTCTAATGCATAAATTTCTACCCGTGTCACCCTGAATATGTTTAGAAAGGACCATGATAAATAAATAAATAGAAATGTAGCGGAGGCAAGATACAAATTAGTGATACAAAATGAAGAAGCGTTTAATCATATCTTTTCCACCGAACTTCTATTGTGAAGTTGATAGCATTGTATTGCTTGCCTGGGTGAGTATTTTACGTTCATGTATATATTAAAGTTGCTAGAGACAAATACAAGTGTATGACAGAGAAAAGAAAAAATTAAGAGTTAATAAAATTTAAAGAATTTAGTATATGAAAGAGTGTGACTCTTAATGAATAAGGTACAAAGTTAAGTATTCACAGGGAATTACGTTTTATGAACTTTATTTAAAAGTATCCACTAGCGTAACATCATCTTCCCGTTTTAATTGAAGTGTTCTCATTTATATATCACATTATTTCATTTATATATTGAATCATTGCATTATATATGCATTATCTCATTTATATATTATACCATTTCATTATATATTGGGCTATTTTCAGTATATAGATAACACATTGAGGTAAATGATATAATAATGATGTTGTAAACAAATGTTTGAAAGAGATACAAGCATGATAAAAGTGCTTTTTAAATATACTTTTATCAATAAAATTATGCTTAACCTTTTCAGGACGGGCGTATCATATATGCAACATCTTTTAAATTGAACCAGATGATTCTCTAGCATTCAGATATCTCTAGTAGACAAGTTCACCTATAATAGACAAAGGGCTATCTCTAATTTAAATGAGAAATGCTAATTAAATATATCACTTAAAATATCTTTAAGGATATACTCACCCCGAGACAATTCGACAGACGTTGCATATATGATGCACCCGTCCTCTAAGGGTTAAAGCCGATTCCGAATAGCTACAAATATCCATGCTAAAGTCGTATTTAAACATATGAAGTCCAGTACCGAAGATCAGCTGCCTAACCATTTCGATACAATGTACATGCAATGACGATAATTATATGGTTGGTATAAAATTAATAAAATTTGATAAGTTGGTTACAGTAAGAAAATGACTGAAGATATATCGAACCTAAATAAACCGCTATTTTTTCCCGTTCAATTCCTGTTTTCGGATTTTGGTCGGAAGGACCAAAATAAAGATTTTTTCTGGTTTCAAGTTCAGTTTTGAGTCAAAGCCTTGGTTATAACTAAGGTAAATTAAAAAATTAAAAAGCTAAAATCAGATTAAAATACTCTTACATAATCTTGTTAAAAATGAATGCATTTTTCTTCCCTTGTTGTAGATAGCATATCAGTTCGGTACTTATAATTTGATTCTAAAGAAGATTAGACTTTGTCCATTAATTGACAGAATTTTTTGTGAATGTTATTTTAAAATTATAGGCATTATATAAACTCAAATTATTTCAAACGCAAAGAAAAGAAATACTGTCTTCGATGAACTGCTGCGGACAATTTATAACTATGGTTATTTAAAATATTAAAAAAATGAATTATAAAGCTAAAATAAAACTAATTGGTTTAATTTTGTTGAAAATGAACACATTTTAACTGCTTTGTAAAAAGAATACCAGCTAAGGGCTCTTATTTTATTATATAGAAAAAGACAATAATTCCTTCAATTAATAACATGATTTTTATTTCAAATTATTATTCCAATGCCATCCATAGTATACAAACCGAAACTATTCCATTTACAATGAAAAAACACTAATGCCGCATAAATTTATAACTAAGAGGAATTAAAGAAATAAAATGGAATTAAAGAACTAAAAACACAGCATTTCCTTTTCATTTAATTTTGTTAAAAAATCAATACTTTTTTACTGCAAAAGGAATATGATTTCGATGCTTGTAATTTAATTATTTGGCAAAATTCTGAGAAAGCGAGCTACTTTTGCCCTTGACTGTATGAAAAAAAAAAACTTTCTCCAGGACGTTAACAATGCTGCTCTCTAACCTGTTTACATTTCATCCGCAAATACAGTTTCAATTTCCTAAGTGCATTAGATAACGCTATTTGTTCAGTACCGCTTCTCCTGCATTTCAGATTCCTCTCGACTGCATCAATAAAGGATTATGGTCCAGGAAACAAGCTATTATAAAACCGTACAATTTAGTACAACGAAATTGATTATTTCTGCCTATTTTTTTATGCGTGGGAAAATGTCTATATATAGTTCGCTCTTTGCGACTAAATCTACTGTCGTCACCTACTTCCTGCAGCAGACAAAAAAGACCCTTAAAAAAACTGGCAAATTTTCAAGAACATTTTTTTTTATTCTTTTTCTACAGTCTACAGACATAATTTCAGCTTTACTACTGCACGTGTTTTCTTTGGAAGTCAACACACGCTGTTTGAAAAATGACCCCCGTCGACGCCATCTCGAACGGATTTAAAATATTTTTGTTCCGGATAATCGCTTAAGAATCCTAGTAAAGTAATAAATTTGCAGTAGGTTCTTAAAAGCTTAAAATTAGAAAAATGATTTTAAACAAATTTGCCATAGTTTCTTAAAAGTTTAGAAATAGAAAAATATTTTTTTAACATCCTATATATTATGCAATTAAAAAAAAACTATTTTCTTATGGGAGTTAACTTAAAATCCTAAATTACTGTGTAAACCAGAACTTTCAACATTTCCTCAGTTTCCTCTCAGTAACCGATGTTTCAAATAAGTCAATGCCAAACACATAATTTTTCAACTTTCAGCCTCATGTTACACTTATTCAAACCTGGATGTGATGATACCCCCTCTATTAAGGTCAAGTGTACTAAATTATGTATTGAAAAAATAAGAATTTTTACAGTTTATTTTATAAAATTTATGAATAATATTGCTGTTTTGCTCAAAAGTTGAAAACAAATATACATTATTAGTGAGAAAACTGATCTTGGTGGTTTTCTTGGTTTTTCTTTTATTTTATTTGATATTACATCTGTCATCAGCAAACTTAAATTGCACTATTGAACAAGTCGATGTTGTAACACATAATTTTTCAACTTTTAGCCTGAAGTTACACTTTTACAAACTGGAATGTGGTGATGCCTCTCTATTAAGGTCAAGTGTACTACATTATATATTGAAAAAATAAGGATAATTTTTATTTTATAAAATTTATGAATAATCTTGGCGTTTTGAACTGAGCTTGGTATGATGACCGTAATATTCCGATATTTGATATTACATCTGTCATCAGCAATCTTAAATTGCACTATTGAACCAGTCCATATCGTAGTACATAATTTTTCACCTTTTAGCCTTATGTTACACTTTTACAAATCGGGGTGCAGTGATACCCCTCTATTAAGGTCAAATATACTGCATTATGTATTGAAAATATAACAATAATTTATAAAGTTTATTTTGTGAAATTTATGAATAATATTGCTGTTTTGAACTGATCTTGGTGTGATGACTGTAATAGTCCGATATTTGGTATTACATCTGCCATCAGCAAACCTAAATTGCACTATTGAACTAGTCGATGTCGTAAAACATAATTTTTCCACTTTTAGCCTTAAGTTACACTTTTACAAACTGGGATGCGGTGATACCCCTCTATTAATATCAAGTGTACTACATTATATATTGTAAAAAATAAGGATAATTTTTAAAGTGTATTTTTGTAAAATGTATGAATAGTATTGATGTTTTGAACTGAGCTTGGTGTGGTGACCGTAATATTCCGATATTTGATATTACATCTGTCATCAGCAATATTAAATTGCACAATCAATTGAAAAATCAATAATAATAATGTTTTTCCAAGGGCCGACATTAGGTATTCTGGTACACAAGTTCTACTGTAGATATTTACATAAATATGCATATATATTTCTTATATATATTTCTTCATCTATACAGGCATACACCCCCCCCCCCACACACACATATATATATATATATATATATATATATATATATATATATATATATATATATATATATATGATCACAAAAATCTGTGATTACAGTATCCTCACGTAACTTTGCTTCTGTGATACTATACGCAGAAATCACTCAGTGCTCGAAATGGTATTTTTTTTAAATTTTATGCATATAGACACAAACTTGTTATATGTTTATAGACATTACATACTACATGTAATTTTTCAATATCTGTTTTTATACATTTGTAGACAAACATATATATATATATATGTATATATATATATGTATATATATGTATATATATGTATATGTAAATATATATGTATATATATATATATATATATATATATATATATATATATATATATATATATATATATATATATATATATATATATATATATATATATATATATATATATGTATATATATATATATATATATGTATATATATATATATATATATATATATACATATATATATATATATATATATATATATATATATATATATATATATATATATATATATATATATATATATATATATATATATATATATATATATATATATATATATATATATATATATATATATGTAATATAAACACGCGATCTCTAAGAGATAACAAATAAATATTGCTTTAAAAAGAATGCGAGGAAAAATGCAGTGTGATCGAGTAAACTGTTTGCAGCCTGTTTTTATTGCTTTAGAGAAAAATAAAGGTTCGAAAAGCTTTACTCGGTCATGTTCCGACACACACCTATTTTTATCAATATCGTATTCCCGGAGAATGCAACAAACGTAATTTCCTGACTTCACTCTGGAGTCTTCCTCGAAACAGATGAGTAAACTTCCCCGGAAAAAAGGATAGTATGATGTTTGGTGAACTGTCAGAAGTCGGCTTGTTTTCCCAAATGAAAAAGAAATATCAAGCAAAAAGAATATTTCTCGGTTAAGAAGGATGTTTAGGGGTTATTTCTGGTGTTCCTTATTTATGGTTATTGTAAAACTGAGGACAAAATATAGGCATATTTAATGTATTTATCAGTCTCCCTCTCTATAAATGTAACCGAGCGTTTAAAAGAATATGGTTTTTACCTTGTTTCAAATATATTACTGCATAACCAATGTATCTGTTTACATCTTTATGTATCTACCATGTATATATCTACATTTTTATGTATCTATCATGTATGTATCATGTATCTATATACATCTTTATGTATCTATCATGTATATATCATGTATCTATCTACATCTTTATGTATCTATCATGTATATATCATGCATCTATCTACATCTTTATGTATCTATCATGTATGTATCATGTATCTATCTACATCTTTATATATCTATCATGTATATATCATGCATCTATTTACATCTTTGTGTATCTATCATGTATATATCATGCATCTATCTACATCTTTATGTATCTATCATGTATATATCATGTATCTATCTACATCTTTATGTATCTATCATGTATATATCATGTATCTATCTACATCTTTATGTATCTATCATGTATATATCATGTATCTATCTACATCTTTATGTATCTATCATGTATAAATCATGCATCTATCTATATTTTTATGTATCTATCATGTATATATCATGCATCTATCTACATCTTTATGAATATATCATGTATCTATCTACATCTTTATATATCTATCATGTATATATCACGTATCTATCTACATCTTTATGTCTGCTTTTAAAAATGCTTTCCATGGTATTACCCCTAACTTTAAAATAAAATGTCTTTCGAGGTGTCCAACACAGTAAATCGTAACTGTTTCACAAGTATAAATAAGCCATACCAAATTATAAGAAATATAATATTAAGTCGAAATTCCCTTTTAATAAAAAATTTTATTTATGAGTTTTGCACTGCAGTTAATTGGTTCAGACACATAAAATTAAGTAGAAATGCAAATAATTTAAAGTTTAATTTTAAAAATATAAAAATAATTATGTATTTAAATTGAATATTTTTTTCTTTTCTAATTAATTTATTGACAGAGTTAACTTCAAAATATTCATTAGCAATTAAAAAAGCTAAATAGGCAGTCTGTTGCATTTCTCCAACTAAGCTTTCTTCCATAGCATCGTTGAACATTTCGTAATGGACTGAGGTGGAGGAGAAGAGGAGATGCTTAAACATGTCTCCTATACGATTATTTGTATGTCCAGCGTGACTGTATAGATACATATAATTCCCCAAATGCAAACGCAATCACAGAAATTATAAAATCAATAAACTGACATCATTCATTCTCATGGCAGTAAAAAAAATATTATTCACAATAAGCTTAATAAATTATTAAAATATTAATAGAATTAATGAGGATACACACATCTATCTATGTATCTATATCTATCTATCTATCTATCTATCTATCTATCTATCTATCTATCTATCTATCTATCTATATATATATATATATATATATATATATATACACACACACACACACAAGAAGAAACAGACTTTACACTAGGAATTAATTGTTTTTCCCCTTTTTTAAAGTGCATATAAGGTATAGCGATTACGTTACTCGTATAATCATTTTAGTTTTTAGGTCTTTATACGCATAAATCTGCTTTGATATATCATAGGACTAAAATCTACAACTATATTGGACCTCACAAACCTTTTAACAAAAGGTTTCTGTGATGCTAAATGCAGATATTTCACAGTGTTCCCAACGATGCATTTTTAATTTAAGGTAAAGCATGGCAAATGGCCAAACACTTTCAGGCCATAAGGTTCAAAATATATATTAGCTTTAAATTTACCCAGAGTTTAAATATAGCAAAGTTAAATAGCAGTAGAATTACTTAGCTTAGAGTCTACTTCAATTTTCCAAAAGTAAAAAACACACATCTAGCAATTGAAATTTAGTATTTTCAAATTATGACTATTTTTATTTTAAAATTCTAGATCAATTTTGGGTAAAGTGTTATTTCATTATTAAATATCTCATATATTTATTCTCCTCATAGATTCTACTTTAATTTTTTAAAAGTAAAACACACACATCTATCAGTTAAAATTCAGTGTTTAAAAATGATGACTATCTTTATTTTAAAATTCTAGATCAATTTTGGGTAAATTATTATTTCATTATTAAATATCTCATATATTTATTCTCCTCATAGATTCTACTTTAATATTTCAAAAGCAAAACACACACATCTATCAGTTAAAATTCAGTGTTTAAAAATGATGACTATCTTTATTTTAAAATTCTAGATCAATTTTGGGTAAAGTATTATTTCATTATGAAATATGTCTTATATTTATCTACAAATAATATTATATTTATTTTCAAGGTACTCAAAACAACCATTGAATCATATATAGTGACATAATAATTATGCAGTTTATCAGGAATAAACTGTATAATTATTATATCACTTGTAATAACAGTTTATATTTGATTATTGATTAAAGCAACTACCATCTTTCTCAAATCTTTTGGGTAAATAACAGCTCATTCCAATCTTGTATTTAACAATTTTTTTAAGATAAAATAAAACTCCCGGTAAATGACCTTACTGAAGGAACGTGCCAAGACGAGAGCAAAACACAACAAAGCTTACTTGGCAATGTTCCTAAGTACTAAATTTTTTCACCTCTGATCAAGAGAACGTTTTACAAACACAGTTTAGGGACTTAAGTTCTCTAGACGTAGTTCTATCTTTTTTTTAAAGCTTCACAAGTTGCTGTGGTCTCCGACTGATCACAATGAATATGAATGTTTTAAGCTTTTGTTAAACGTTATCTACTTTTGCTAATGTTTACTACTTTTACTACTTTTATTACTTAATTACTACTTTTTCTAATGTTTGTCAGCATAAAAATCAAACATATGTATGTACATATCTTTTTAATGAATACTTTTTTGACATTATACTTCATATGGCATTAAATATTTTGACGTTAAAATTATGCTATCCAGATTTTGATATAAATTCTAGTTTTAATGATATACATATTGGTTTCATAAGAGACTTTTTTTTAAAGTTGCGTATACACACACACGCACACATATATACATCTGTATATATATACATATATATTTATATAACTATATATATATGTGTGTGTATATATATGTATATAGATAGATATTTCTTATATTTCTAAATATATATGTAATATATCAAAATTATTTAACTTTAAAATTCTTAAAAACCTCCTCTCTCCTACTCTAATGCCTTAAAATCTTTTTTCTAGCCTCTAAATGTCTAAATCAAAGGAGCGTTCTTGACTTAAAATTCTTTTGATCCATTTCCCAAAGCTTTCTATCCTATAGATGTAAATTTTCTATCTATTCAACACTTTTCCCAGCTGTCACCGGCAAATTTCTCGGCGTTTTTCCTGATCTTACACTTAAATTCGCTGAGTAAGTGGGAAAATTCTTTTTGTCTTCGCTCTTGGGTGTACCTCTAATCGAGGAGAGGGATTTTTGGGTATTTCTCTTGTCTTTCGTTGACTAGTAAAAATGTCCGTTTTAGCAGCTCTGAGATAATGTTTTAATTCGACTTGTGCAGTTCTCTTCATTGTGGCGAGACTACTTTTTTTATTACTGCTACTGTTTTACGCTTCACTTCGCCCAATAGCCCGGACAAGTAAAAATAATAGGGGCTAGAATGTCCAGTAATTTTATAATTATTGGATTACACACACATATATAGATAAATAAATAGACTGATTTAGATATTTCTATATATTACTCTCTATATATATTTCTTTGAGGGAAAAGACCCCTTGCACAAAGAGATCTTATTTTCTATACTATGTATAGAAAAGAAAGTTTTAATTGACTATCATTAAAAAACATATCTGCAAAAACATATCTATTAAGTTGCAAAAAACATATCTGCTAGACTTTATTGCCTGCATAATCTATACTGAGACTTAAATTGTGTGGTCTATTGGGTAAAGACACAGTTGTTATTTGAAATATAATGTCATGAAGCTTTCATCAAAATGAACATCAAATTACTTAATTCTGTTCTATGTTATCGCTACAACATAAAGTTAATCTACTTTCAAGAGTCAAAATTAGGTTTCTATCAATATGAAAGCAAATAAATATGTAGACGCACACACATACAAAAAGCAACACTGAAAGCATTTTCAGTTTGATGGTTGTATGTCACAAAAAATGTTATTTATTTCGTTTCACTTTATAGTCTTATTTTATATGACTTCAAAAATTGAAATATTTTTAATTTTTACATGGAAAACAGATCTTTTGGCGATGGTGATTTTGTTTGACACTATGAATTCACCATAAAATACAAATAAATCTAATTATATTTATAATTACGTAAATTATAGCTTTTTTATGGAAACCATTTCATCTAGTAAATTTTGATTTAATTATATATTTTATAATACTTTTATTCAGGATAAGTCAGTTTTACATAATTTGTAGGCAGTTTTGAGAAGCTCAACAAAATTAAGAAAAGAAAGTGAGAGAAATTAAAAGATAAGAATTTTCTGAGGAATCTTCAATTCATTTTGATGAAATTAAAATAATACAGAAGAATTAATTGCAATCAAGAGAATACTTAAAAGTGATATTTTATTAATTAGTAATATTTGTATATTTTAGAAAATCAATCTCTCTTTCACTTTATAAACACACGCACACACACACATATATTCATGCACATACTGTGATTATATCTATTAACTGTATACACCCAGGATTCTTAAAAATGTAAAAAAAAAACACTTTCCCTTCTTTTAATTATTCACAAGCATAATGCAAAGGTTCTTATACTTCGATATGAATAGTACTTAAGGGCTATAAGCGAATGAACAAATTCTACAACTTTTTAAGAGCCCTTAAAAGCAAGAGTTGAAAATAAGAAATTTATAAGGACTTTTAAAGGATCGTACGAACTTTAACCGACGCTAGATATAAAATAACTGCTAATGATGTATTATTTTTTATTAGGAAATAAAGATAGACATTAAAAAAGCCAAACTCCAGTAACATAATATTATTTATAAATTATTAACTATGAAGTTATTCTAATTATAGGAAAATATCAGTTTATTCTCACATAAAGTACTGAAATATTTTCTGTTCCTAGAGGCAAGATGAAAAGAGCTATAATGTATTTGGTTTTTAAGAGATTCATAACCAGATAATAATATGTTAGAAGGTCTTCCATCATTATCCAGTTAATGATATACATGATATGACATTTACTTATTTAGTTGAAAAAAATATATACTAAAAAAAGCCATCCCGCTAAATTATATGGAGGTAAAAATCTGGTTTAGTATTTAATGTCACATTAAAAGCGTCCTCCTAGTTATATAACATTTGCTGACAACAAAGAAAAATTCTGATGACCATGTTGCTACGTAACGATAGAGGATATAGAAAAATAGACAATAAAATTTTCGGCAAAGCCCTTTTCTGTAAGAAAAGAATAAATAGGACGTTGCTCCTCAAACCTCCAGAATTAGAATTTCCTACTCCCAGGGCAGTTCTTTTAGCTATGGGCGGGGGGTGCTTATTTCTATTGTGATTTCTTCTGAAACCTCAAAATAGAATTTCGGCTGAGCAAGCTCTGCAGCCAACCGTTCTCTGGTTATAGCTGCCCCCACATTTTTAACACAGAGCACATCTTCCGTTCGAATTATGTGCCGTGGAAGTGTTGAGAGAATGCCGATTATATATCCTATTTGCCTCTGATAGAATTCCCAGATACGGGTTGAAGACAATTCCCGTAAAATGCAAGGAGGAGAGAAAGAGTGAAAGAGAGAGAGAGAGACAGAGAATTGCAGAAAATCGGAAAGCGACGAGTGAAAAGTATTTGCTTTGGCGCTGGAATACGGCAGTGAAGCAGATAAAAGATACGGCATTTTTCTCCTTTTGTGATATCAAGGTGCTACAGAGAGAGATGGAAAAAAAGGGGGGAAGCGTTGGGTCTTTTAAATCCAAACGCATATCTGCAAATAAAAGCGTTTATTATATCCATTTTCGATAAAAGAGAGATTTCGAAAATTGTTTCGGTAACTACGGCAGTATCAGAGCATTTCGGCAATTTGTGAGCGTTAGCATAACAATGTGGAAACGATAAAATGACAAGAAATATGGGAGCTTCTCATCTCTTTTCTCAGATGGTAATTTATAACAATGGAAAAGGGATATTCACATAGGAAACAAATGTGGTATTGTCAGACATATACATTTATATACACATATAACATTTATATGTATGTGTGTGTGCGTGCGTTTAGAATGATTATATTAACCAAACTAATCAGTTTAATTCTAATTATATTCCAAAATACATTTCTGGTGATTTTATCTCTAAATTTAAAACATTTAGTATAATCGGCCATTTCATAGAAACGGGTGTGACACATTGAACTATTTTTTATCACTTTTTCTATAAGGAATGTAATATTTTAAATATACATTTTTAAACCAATTGCAGCATCTAAGGAAAAATTCTTCAAAAAATAAAAAAATTCCGTTTCTTTTTCACACATTTAAAAAATTATAAATATGCTGTGACATGTTATATGTGTAAAATTATAAATATGCTGTTATGGGTGTTACACTGTTACACTCGTAACAGCATAATTTTAAAATTTTTTAAACATGTAAAGAAGAAACGGAAATTATTTATTTTTTGAAAAAATCTTCCTTAGTTGTTATCATTTTTTCACAAAAAATATATATTTGAAAAGTTATATCCTATATAGAAAAACTGATAAAAAGTAGTTCAACGTGTCACACCTGTTTCTGTGGAACGGCCGTTATGTCTTTATTTCTATGTTAACTGTGATAACCTATGCTGCCTTCAAGAACAACAAATGAATTTTCTTTTTTACTCAAATAATTTTGTATAACCCCTTTACGTGACTTAGTTTACAGCAAATTATGTTACTTAGGAAATTATATAGGTCAAGTATAAAATATCCTAAATATTTTAACAGCACAAATGAACTAAATTTCATATTAAATAAACCGTTCTTCTGAATTAATCCTCTAAGCGGTTCGCACGTACAATTCCGCCAAACCGATGATGTCTTCAAAACGTAGAATTTTCGACTTTTTCGAATTTTTTTTTGTAATGTTTTCTTCAGTGCTTTCCCCTATCAAGTTTTGGTCAGGTCGATTGTTTAAGAGCTGCACCCCTCTTTGACTGGCATTTATTGAGGGCTGCACCCCTACCCCAAGAGGCACAAAGACGTTGATAGCTTTTCACGGCTTTGTAAATCTCTATTTCGAAGTATTTCGTTTGCAGTAACAGATGTATCTCTAAATGCACCACTTAAATATCTTGGATGACTTTCGTAAAAAAAATATAAACAAGTCTCTCAAAGAATATTTTTATTTGTACTTTTAGAATCCATTATTTCTTATGGGAGGATCTTCGAGACGTGACGAGCTTTATGTGTATTAAAAACTACCAATCCATAATATCTATATATCTATTTATAACCGGAAGTAAAGGGACAATAACGAGGGTGGGTTTCGCGTATTCCATTCGACAAAGGTGAAACAAAAAACATAGAACGCTTTGGCCACTGACGCAGTAAACCTTTAGCGTATATTTTGGAGACTTCTCTTCTTCGATGTGTTCCACTCGGAGGGTTGAAAAAATCAAACCGAAAGATCAAAATGAAAAATAAACTATTTAGAAAAAGAAAATAAAATAATAATTACATTTTCTTTTTCCTAGGTACCCAGAAGAAAGGTTAATACTCTTAATAAAAATAATATTCAGTATTTCAACCAAAAAAAGGAAGGATTTTAGCATTTTAAAAATACTTCTTACTTTAAAAACCAAAGGTCAAAACCAACAACTAAAAAATTCGTGTGGAAAAAAAAATTACACTTTCATTTTGCTAGGCACCCTTTAGGACGCTCAATGTTCTCGATTTAAGTAATATTGAGTTCTGCAAGCGAAAGATTTGTAAGTTTTTTTGATGTTAAAAATAGCTCCTAAATTGTATAGGTACGCAGAAGGATGGTCACTTTTTAATTTAAGTTATATTGACTACTGTAGACGTACGATTTCCAGATAATTTTTATTCTAAAGATATTTTTAATATGAAATAATAAAACATCGAAACCTGACGAAACATATTCTATTTGACAATAAAAGAATTAATTAGTTAAAGAATGAAAACACTTTTATTTTTCTAGGTACCTAGAAGAAAGGTGAATGTTCTCGAAAAAAAAAAAGGTCAATTTACGGAATGGTGAGTTCTGTAAGAGAACTATTTTTAAACATATTTCACATTAAAACTACTCATGAATTTGCAAAAATAAATAAATAAATAAATTAGTAAATATAAACCAAGGTAAAATATAATTTTGAAAATATTATGATCTAAATCTGCTATGTTCCCAGAAGGATGTTCTCAATTTAAGGAATAGTGACTTCTGCAAACGTACGATTTCAAGATAATTTCTTTTTCTAAACATAACTCTCAATTAAAAAAAAACAGATCGGAACCAGGCAAAACATATTTCATTTGAAAAAAAAACTAATTATTTAAAGAATAAAAATACTTTTATTTTTCTAGGTACCCAGAAAAAAGGTCAATGTTCTCGGAGAAAAAAAGGTCAATTCATATAATAGTACGTTCTGCAAGCGAACGATTTTTAAATATATTTCACATTAAAACTTTTCATGAATTTGGAAAACTAAATAAATAAATAATTAATAAGCAAGGTAAAAAATAATTATAAAATGAGTTGCACTCCAATTCTGCTAGGTAACCAGAAGAAAGATCAATGTTCTCAATTTAAGATAAAGTGACTTCTGCAAACGTACGATTTCAAGATTACTTTTTTCCTAAAGATATCTCTCTATTAAAAAAAACAGATACTAACCAAACAAAACATATTCAATTTCAGAAAAAAAATTAATGAATAAAAAAATAAAAACACTTTTATTTTTCTAGGCACCTAGAAGAAAGGCCAATGTTCTCGGAGAAAAAAAGGTCAATTGATATAATAGTATATTTCACATTAAAAATTTTCATGAATTTGAAAAATTAAATAAGTAAATAATTAATAAGCAAAGTAAAAAATAATTATAAAATGAGTTACACTCCAATTCTTCTAGGTACCCAGAAGAATGATCAATGTTCTCAATTTAAGGTAAAATGACTTTAGCAAACGTACGATTTCAAGATAATTTTTTTTTAAATATCTCTGAATTAAAAAAAAACCAGATAGGAACCAAAACAAACATATTCAATTTCAGAAAATAAATTAATTGATAAAAGAATAAAAACACTTTTATTTTTCTAGGCACCTAGAAGAAAGGCCAATGTTCTCGGAGAAAAAAAGGTCAATTTAGTAAATAATTTATAAATTTTTATAATTTTTTGAAAAATAATTATAAAAAAATGTTACACTCCAATTCTGCTAGATACCCAGAAGAATGATCAATGTTTTCAATTTATGGAAAAGTGACTTCTGCAAACCTACGATTTCAAGATATTTTTTTTTCTAAAGGTACTTCTCAATTTAAAAAAACAACAGATCAGAACCAAACAAAAAAACATTCCATTTGACTAAGAACAAAAAAAGGGAATATTTACACTTTCATATAGTCATTCCCTTCGTTAAAGCCGGAGGTCTCGTTATGTCATGTCTCTCAAAATAAGCAGGAAAACACGCAGTATGCTTCCGTGCTCTGTAATATCCCCCCCCCCAACTCGCGCTCTCGTTTAGTCGCAGCATGCATGTATAAGGTTGCTCTTGAGCGCTCGCCTTGACATGGCTGCGGAAATCATTTGTCTCTAGGTTTTCCACTAACCTTCGGGAAGCAGATAATTGGGAAAAATTCTATTTGCGGACGCGTAACTAAATAGAAAACTGTGAGAATAAACTTGTGATGCTGGAATAATGCTCTCCCGGCAAAAGAGAGAGGAAAAAAAGAGAGAGCTACGCACAATGTAACTAATATTGTTATACTTTCACAGACTTTTAAAATATGAGCACTGCTGGCTGCATATTCCTTCTTACGGAAGTAGTAAATGAATTACGCCGAGCCTCGGATAGCAGAAATTGCATTTTACGGTATAAGGGTAGTTACTTTTTATTTTTAAATGAACATGTAGATCCATACTGCTTCTGAAAATTTATATTAGCTGGATTATAGTTCAGAATGTTTTAAATTATTCGGATGTAACATTAATTTCAATATTTTGAACGACCTATAGAATGCAAAAGAGATGACAGAATCGCTAAATTCCGATGCTGATAAGCAAATTGTAACATGTATAATTTTTGATTTAAAAGCAGTTTAAATGTAATAAATGACAATATTTAGTTTTTAAAAATTTACTCGTTGCTTTAGCAATAATTATTATTGTTATTTCTTATCTTTTCTAATAAAAGAGAAATTTTAATTAATCATCAGCTAATGTGTAATCATTAACTAGCTCAAAATTTTTTTTGGTAAAGCCACCTGTTCTGTATGTTTGAGATGTCTAGAGAGTGTGTGTGTGTGTGTGTGTGTGTGTAAAGAAAATTCTCAGGGGTTTTCAAAGCTTAAATCAAGAGCTAAAAATTCTCGCATCATTTTGCATTCCACTTTTTAACCTCTAACCTAAATTGACCACTGGGGCTACAGTTTACGCCCTCAGAAAAGGGACCTGACCAATTATAAACCTAAATGGCCCTAGCGGACACTTTAAAACTTACGAATAAATAGGAGATACACGCTGTCGGAGACAGATTTAGGTGTTACGTGTCTTGTACATAAAACTTCATGCTAGCTGACCTTTCAGCTTGTCCTGTCCCTATGATGGAGCGGGAACCCGTCCTTCAACGTTATCTTAATAAAGGTCTTTAGCTAAAACGGTATCATTTTTATGGTCATGACTGCAACCATTCATCGAGAAGTCGGTCTCATTACATATATATGTGCGTATATATATGTATGTATGTATGTATATATATATATATATGCATATATATATATATATATATGCATATATATATGTATATATTTATGTGTATATATATGCATACGTGTTACTACCTGTAAAGGCACTAATGGCACTCTTTTGTAGTATTCTTTCTCTCAATGTTTCCTCCATGCATTTCATTCATCCGCCGGGAATTTTTAGGTTACTTCACAACTTTTTCATTCAGAAAATGAACGGTAGATTTTGGTTACAGTCGTCGGGATTTGAATTAGAAATGTTGAGTACTCAGAAACATAATTTAAAACAGTCACATTCTTACGGAATTATGTCTATGTCTAGCCAACAGATGTAGGTAGTCAAGGCGCATGCGTGGAATAGCAATCAGAGATCTGCAGGTGCTGAATTTTTACGGAACACCCGTAAAAATGACAGAGAAAAAACATTTCATAGGTTTCCATAATTACCGAAATTTGGCTGTTATTGCCTTAAAAATATAAATTCGTGGAAACAGACGTAAACTCATTATAAAAAGAGAAGAAAATAAACTTCTAATTTAGCTAATTATGACTACATATTTTAAGACTAGAAAAGTAAAATAAAACAAAGTTTTTCATAACTTTTTAATATTAAAACAACTACAAATTGACGTCAATAACTATGAGTGGTTTTGTTATTTAAGTTTTTAGGAGGAAAAAAAATGAATTGTCAACCAAGTTAAAGTAGATTTTTCAGAGAACAAAAATATTTATTGTTTAATATACAGTTGAATGCATTTCTACCAAAATACTTTTATTCTCGTAAAATACTGCAGTTTGCAAATAGCGTATTTTGTTTGTTGTTTGTATTGTCATATTTTGTTTAGTTTACTGTTGTTTTGTTTATGTTTTTATTTTTACAGCGGAAAGTCATTATTATTAAATGAAAAGTGTACTTTTTTATTTAAATGCAAAGCTGTTTTAAATAATATTTTTATGTGAAAGTATTAAACTACGAAAAAGTAAATATTTTTACCATTATAGTTCAAATTATAGCGTTTGTATGAGGTTTTTTTAGTTTTAATAAATTAAAATTTTTATAAACCTCTCTAACTTTCAGATTTATAAAAATGAATTAACTTTTTATTTTTAAATCACAAAATTAAAATATTTCATAAAAATATTTTATAGATAAATGATTAATTTTAATTTTATTAGAAAACTTATGATGTTAAAGAAATGAAATATTAGAATAATGCAATGTAATGTTTAAACAGATATTTCCTCTAAAGCTATCTAAAAAAGTTTGTTTAAAAAACACAGTTAAACCGATAATGGAAAATTTAATTTTTCTCATGATAGGATTTTTAAATTCTAGGTATCTTAATTCATTATATGAGTTATAATTACAATGTTTAACCGGAATGGCTTCCTGATTTAGCAATATTTGATGTAAAAAAAGCTAAATGTCTCTTTGAATCGTTCAAATTACGGAAAATTATGCTTAGGATATAATTACACCAAAAAAATTTTGCTTATTTTTTCCTAACTCTCTAACTGAGAGTTTTAGACTTTAGTTTGAAACCTGATAATTACTGACTGTGATTACGCTTGAAAAAAAGGCAATAAAAAATAAATGCATTACAAATTACTCTAATTTTGTTCTCTTTTTTTCTTTCTTTGGAAATGAACCGAATATTGCGAAAAAAAATCCTTTTTTGGCAATGTTATTATCGTATCATATTTCACTCGTTTTAATCTCTGCATTCTGCATCTCTTTCTAATTAATGACATTTAATATATTACTTTTTTTGGCATCATAAAGCTAGATAAGATGCCCAAATTGGATTAAAAGTATCGATAACAAACTGGGAATTAACTGCTTTTTAATTCCTTTATTGGTATGTTTTTTGGGGAAAAATAGAAAACACAGAATCTAACACGAAACATATGAGTTTCCACACGTCAGTTTTTTTTCACGCTTACAGAGCTGCCATGCAGTGAAGTCAACAACAAAAAAAATTACCAGGTTAAAATCGCAGCATTAAAATTTCGCTGCTATCCTTTTTTGCGGGTATCGGCTGTTTTAAGATTGATGAAGCTTATAATAAGTTTAAACTCGCTTCTTCAACTAACTTTATTGGGAAAATCAACGTCTTTCATTTCCAGAAACATAAAAGTATTGATTGCTGTCCTGCTTCTTTTAAAAAGCAGCGCTCATGATGCGAAAAAAAAATCTCTCTTTTATCCTTTTTTCGCCTTTTTTATAAACAAAAATCAAAGAAAATTTTCCAAAATGACACGATTAATCTAGACAATTTAGAGTTTCCAACTAAATATTTGATTTTATAGTTAATAGCAGAGAATAAATCTCCCATAAAAATCAAAATAAAAGTATCATAAAATATGTCTTTAGGACACATTTTTCTATTAACAAGTCAAATTATTTATTATGATATTATTTTTTTAAATCTAAAAGACAATGCATAAATTAGTTACTTGTTATCGTGATAACCTTAGCTTGTTATTATGTATTATTTTATTATCTTTTTTTTTTGTCTATCTACCAGAAAATTTAAGAAAGAATATATTTTAACAAGCGACGATATATAAAAAGAAAAATGCGCAATAAAAGAGTCTGCTCTGATGATAAAAGTAAGCTAAAGATATAAATAGTAAATTATAATAAAAGCTTAAGGAAACAACAAAAATTAACCTCTTTTTTTTAAGTCTTAGAATATAATAGAATAGAAAGCTTCAATTTTAGATGCACTTCCTAGATTTCATTTGCAAAAATCTTACGAACTAGTTTGGAAACAAATCATTCGGAATTATTGGTAGATATACAATCACGTTTCAATGCCTGATCAAGATCGTGTGCTCAATTTAAAACATATTAATCTTGGAAAGTACCATGAAATCTAGCCTATCCAGTTTAGGTGTTCCTATTATGCCACGAACTCGTTTCAGGCTTAAGATTTAAGAGATAATCAGCTTGTGTTTTATCCAAACATTTATTTTATATACCCAAACAATAAAGTAGCATTAGATTACTTTTTTAAACAAATATTTTACATACATTTCAAGTAGAGTGTGATTAATTTGCTCTCTAAACAACCGCTGAAACTTATTGTATACACGATTTCCATTATAAATGATAGATCTTCAGTATATTAAGGCGTTTCCTAAGCTACAACTTATATTTTCATTTCCCAGGTAAGGTAAGGCAGATACAGTAGATTGTTTTTCTTCCACTGGAATGCTTCATTATTAGGATTAAGAATACACACACACACACATATATATATATATATATACATATATATATACATATATATATACATATATATATATACATATATATATATATATATATAAATCTCAATTGTTAATAATTATAAGAAAGTACCAATGATCCAAATATTTTACATAAAATTTTAATGGGTTATAATTTAACACATAAATAAGGATAATAGTAAAGGAAACACACTTGAAATTGTTAGGTACAGTATAGCTATAACCTTAGCTTTGTTTAGTTTCCTGTCTCAACGTCTTTAAATTGACATAAAACTGTGATATTAAACAAAGTATGATTGATTTTTTATGAAATTTTTAAAGTTTGAGTTAAATGAATTGCGAGTTATGAATTCCTAAATTAAATATTTTTAAAAATCATTTTATAAAACTTTAAAAATCATTATATATAGTTTCTACTCCTTTAGAATGTTATTATAGGAAACAAATTTATGTTTGTGCAGATAAATTATAAGAGCAGACTCTTACTCAAACGTACATTTTATATGTATTTATGTGCATGCTCTTTAAGTCAAATACCTTAGATTGATAATGGGCTGGATAATTCCTAAATGTCAACTAGACAATTACTATATATAAGCAAAGTTGTTAAAATGAGTAGAAATATATCATATGATGTTCTAAATAATATTCCAATCAAATGACAGTCAAATGCCTAAATTATTAAGATTTACTGGTCGATTTATGATACACGATTAATTAGAACTCCTCATGATTTCTACAGAACACGAATTGGTGGACCATTTAGGCCTCGCAATGATATTCCAACGTTTTCGACGTTCGGCAGATGCCTTGTAAGGGAAAATTAAGACTCCTCACACCTGCATGCATCTGTTTTCCTCAGTACACCAGCCTATTCGAATCCCAGGAGGACCAAATTATAAACCGACAGAACGATAGAACGGATTGGCGATTCACATCACAGTTTACTAACGCAGCTGTTTAGGTATAGAAAAGCAGCTGGTTCTTCGCCCATAACAAGTTCAGAAATAGGTTATAAAACCTTTTTAAAAGAAAGATATTTTTTACGACGCTTGCTTTCTTTATGCAGCAAATGGTTTCACCAACAGTCCAGGAGAAAATAATTCATTTTACTTCCAATAAGACTGGTAAACAAATAAAGCAACATTTAAATGACTAGAAAACATCTAAATGTCTTGATTGTAAAACAATATAAATTTTTTTGTTATTACTTTGAAGTGAATTCACTTTATAAAAAATAAATACACGAAGAATAATTAGTGAAAATATTTGTTCGAAACATTCATTTTTTTGTGAAAGTTTTCAAACAAGGAAGTTTTTGTGCAATTAAAGATGATAAATTTCTATGAGAAAATACCAGCCTGACAGAAAACATTATTTTGTTATACAAAATATACATTAAAAAGAAGAATAAAATAAACTTAGCTCAATTCCATTAAACTTCGTTCTAAAAAGTTACTTTAGCAGAACACTTTATGCCGTGTGACAAAATATGACAGCAGCATAGAGACTACGTTCTGTGAAAATACCTAAATTTAATTCCAAAGCTGTAAAGAACGTAGACTCATAACCAAACAACACTTGAAGCAATATCAAATTTCCATAAATATTATTCTGCTTCCTTATTCTAGAAACAACAAATAAAAGCTTATATATTCTGAAGGGGCTACAACATAGAAACCAGAAATATATATATGGGGTTGCATATTTTGTTTGTGAATTTTTTTTCCAGCACCGAGAGAACTTGTGGTTGCACGAACGAACCGACTTTACGCCCAGAAGATTCTGACGTTTAGAAGATTTTTTCGGTTGACGCGACGTGGGCGGAATTCTAGAATTTCACAATATTTCATCTACAGCATCTTAAGACTTAAAAAATAGCTAGGATGGGTTTTTCTCAAATGTTCGCTTAAGTACATAGCAGCCTAGATCCTGTTTGAAATTTAAGGATTTTTCTTGAATGTTCAGGATTTCTTACACATTGGGATTTATTTCAGGAAAGTTATGTAACGTCGCTTTTTATTGCAATCTTTCAGTTGAAATCCTAAATTGCAAATTTAAAGAGCATTTTTCTACTGTTATGAGACATCCTTACAGATCAATACTTTATGGGACATACCGTTTATATAAATAGTATATCATGAGTACGTCATCGGTAATTTTCAGACATTGATCGGAAATTCACAGGAACTTGTGTTCGCTTAAGTGTATAAAAATCTAGATATCGTTAGAAATTGAAGGATTTTTCTTAATACTTTGCGAAATTTTACACTTCTGGATTTATTTCAGGGATATCATATTATTTTTTTTATTGCAATACATCTAAATCATAAATTGAAAAGGTACATTTAGTTACAGAAACCTTAACAGAAGATGTGTTCCATAGGTAAAAGCATACCATAGATAGCTCAAATGCTATGTAAAAAAGGTTCAATTGATCACATCCGATTTCGATGTGCCATAAATATGCAATCTTGCAATGGGACTCGGTATAAAAATATGTTTTATATGTCAGTACCATCGATATAGTCAGACCAGAGATCAGAGATCTGAAGAAGGCAAAAAAATTTCCACATACAGTTTGTTTATAATGCATTTATAATCACGAGATTAAATTGGACTTACATTCTTTTTTTCAGTTATTACTTGGCTATTGAAAACTGCAAGACTTTATGCAAAGTTTAACAAATACGATGTGTTGAAATATGTAATCGTATTCATACTTGGCGACTTATTATTATTTAAGTAATAACTTTCTCGGATGTACGAGGTTTTCTTGAGTTGATCCTTTTGTGTTTTCATTGGTTGTGTTTGATTAGTTTTGTCTTGTCCCTGTAATTTGATTGGCTGGACTCAGGATCTTTATAAAACTATAAAAGCCCAATGTACCTCGTACTTTTTTTATTATCAGCATTATTATTATTATTATTATTTTGGTGCCTTTAATAAAAGGTGTTTTGCGATCTGCGGCTCTTCATTATGCTTCAAAACAATCAAAGGGTGATTCTGTAGAAAAGAGCACAGGGGCAATCGAAATTTTCTCCAATTTCACCACACCTTTGTTCCCTATAGTAAAAAGGAAATAGCCTTGACTATATTCCACCAAATAGTCCAGCATCCATTGTAGAATTACATTCAGCTATCACCGGACACTTACAGTCTATTCCTTAAAACTTATTAACTGGTAAAATACCATTAGGCAATATTACCATTACGATATAGCATTAGGCAATTTATTTTCAAAAGAGACAAAAAAAGCTTTTTCATCGCTTAACTAGATATTTAACACAATACAATAGTTTTATTTTATTTCGATGAAATCAAAAACTTATTTTTTTTCATGCTTCATATACTCACCAAAAAGAAATAGATAAGAAAAAAACTAATATACAGAATAAAAATTATTGATGTCACAAGATCATTGCTTGTTATCAAATAAAGCTTAAAGGAATAATTTTTTTATTCCTTTTAAGAACATTTGTAAGAAAAAAAATTTATAACTTTACAGCCAGAACATCGAAGAATATTCAATTTCAATATAACCATCTTATGCTTTGCAACACGGTTTATCTATCCTGTACAAAACTCAAGGTTAATTTTCGCAATTAAGTGAAGCTTAAAACAAATTCTGGATATTCACGGTTGAGAGGCTTCAAAAGGTTTCAATCCCTCTTTAGAACATAGATAATGCGCTTTAATAATACATCAAATGTAACTGCTTAGTTTGCAGATCAGAGGTTTCTAATGGGAAAGGGTACTTGATTTTCCTACTATATAAATACTTGACGTGAATATATATATATATATATATATATATATATATATATATATATATATATATATATATTTATATATATATATATATATATGTATGTATATGTATATATATTTTTTATATATGTATATATATGTATATATATATATATATGTATGTATATATATATATATATATATATATATATATATATATATATATATATATATATATATATAAATATATATATATATATATATATATATATATATATATATATATATATGTATACAGGGAGAGAGATGTAAATAGATATATATTGATATGTATGATTCAATTTTTATTAAATAACTACAAAATTTACTTAACAAGTTATATAGCTACAGATCTATTACAAATACACAAGCACACACATATATATATTATACACATATACATATATATTATATACATATATATATATATATATGTGTGTGTGTGTGTATAATCCAGTTCTTATTAAATAAATAAAAAATGTACGTAACAATTTATATAATTGTCTATATATATATGTGTATGTGTGTGTGTATGTGTGTATGTGTGTAACAGATTCCGTAGTTCGTCTCCAATCACAAGAATATAGTCATATTCACAATCACATAAGGTGGTTTTTATTTAACAACTTTTAATTTCCAAATCGAAATACGTACAGAATTCTTAGGCCTAATGCCACACACCACATTCCGTCATCTAATGGAATACTTCTCTCGCCCTATCACGTGACCATTACAACCGGAAACACAAAGACGCCATTCTCATAATTTAGAACCCGACCAACTTCAATTTTTACTGTTATATGTTTATATATATATATATATATATATATATATATATATATATATATATATCATATATATATATATATATATATATATATATATATATATATATATATATATATATATATATATATATATATATATATATATATATATATATATATATATATATATATATATATATATATATACATATATATATATATATATATATATATATATATATATATATATATATATATATATATATATATATATATATATATATATATATATATATATATATATATATATATATATATATATATATATATATATATATGTGTGTGTAACAGATTCCGTAGTTGGTCTCCAATCACAAGAATATAGTCATATTCACAATCACATAACGTAGTTTTTAGTTAACAACTTTTAATTTCCAAATCGAAATATGTATAGACTTCTTAGGCCTGACGCCACACACCACTTTCTGTCATCTAATGGAATACTTCTCTCGCCCTATCACGTGACCATTAAAACTGGAAACACAAAGAGGCTACTCTCATAATTTAGAACCCGAATGCACACACAATACATACAGATAGGCAAACACAGATATAGGTATATAAAACTGGTAAGGTTGAATAACTTCAATTTTGAATCCTATATTTGAAGAACCGAATTCCAGTTTAGAAGAACTTACGGCATCTACATTAATATAAAAAGCCTCTCTGCGGGCACAATTCCATTCTGCTGTTCTGAACACGTCACACCTCCCCTAGCAATTCCTGTCTATTTTATAAAAGAGTCCCCCCGAATTATTTTCCGATTCACACTCTGCATAGCACGAGGACATACATAATTTTTATCGGAACCGTAACGGTAAGACCTAGAAAAGTAGAAGTTATAGTAGTAGTAGAAGATATTTTTGAAAATTTATTTTCCGGTTCCTGAAAAGGAAATATATGTACTTTATATTCTTTGGGGGGTTCAACTGGGGTTCGAAACCAGATATACGTGACGTATATTGTTTGCAGAAGTTTCGGATGGGTGGGGGAGGGTGGAAGTGTGCGGTTTCACGTCTTCACGCCCAGAAGATTTTGACGTTTAGAAGATTTCCCGGATGACTTGGCAGGGGATGAAATTCTAGTATTTCACAATATTTCATCTTCGGCGCTCGGAAGAAATAAAAATCAACCTTCATTCAAAGAAAATATTAGTTTATTTTCTTTCCCATTCACCTCTAGCCTTTACATATTATTTATATTAGATCCTGTACTTATATATATATATATATATATATATATATATATATATATATATATATATATATATGTGTGTGTGTGTGTGTGTATTGTGCATGTTATTATTTTATTTATAAAAAATATATAAATATATAAAATATATAAATTATTAATATATATATGTATACGTACACAAAAAAAATAAACAAATATATATATATAATATAAATATAATATATATATATATATTGTTTACATATTAAGTCTAAAATATATTATATATATTATATATATATATATGTATATGTAATATATATATATATTGTAATATGTATACAAATATCTACACATACATAATACACACACCACAATAAATATATATATATTTATAATATATATTTATATATATATATATATATATATATATATATATATATATATATATATATATATATATATATATATATATGTACCTAGCATATACACTCATATAAACTCATGATTGATAATTAATTATGCAAATATTTTGTACTTTGTTTTTATTTAGTAGACTCTATTTACTTTAAATTATAATCGACAATCAAATAACTTCTTAGTGATGTTCCTTTTAATATAGCATTCACACTAGTAGATTGTTTTATTTAAAGCTGCGTAAAGCTCTTTTCATTAGAAGAGCTACAGACGAAAGTTTGTTTTGCAAAGGAAATGATGATTGGATTGGCACGTACTACTTAACCGGAGGTAAGTCGGTAACAGTTTTGAGATATGTTGGTAACTGTTTAACTGTTACCTGTTTTTGATGTAATTTCTTTTGATGCATCATTACTCGCTGGCTGCTGTGAGAACCCCAAATGTTTGCACCATTTATTATGTTAAATTTTATCCACAGATGCTTATAAATTTCAGTTTAAAGTGTTTATTTAATTAAAGAAAGAAAATTATGAAAGTTAAATGATCAAATGGGTAGATACAGTTAGCAGTTTTGCTAACCATAGATGAAAATGTTAGAGGAATTTTTTCCTGCTGGAGTTTTTAAACAGCCCATTCTTGTAATAATGAGTGGAAGTGGATAATGTGGTAACCAATCGTGACAGCAGTGGGAGTAAACCACAAAAATTTCTTCATTTTACTAGTTTCTATATAACTTGATAGATAAGGCCTTCGAGGAATAACGATTATTTCAGTTCCACTTACTAAATAACTTTATTTACCCGTTATCATAACGCCAAGGAAATTTTTTGTAATTAAAATAATGATCTTTAAAGAGATGAGAATAACTTTGGTATGAAGTAAATAACTTTTAAAGATGAATGTGTACGTATTGCCACAAATTCCTTGTTTTAAAATATATTTTTCCAAAGTTGTTTATGAATAGTAATAACATTCATCAAAATTAATATAGCTTTCTATGTTATAGTATAGCATTCATCTACTCTCAATATGTTGTATTAAATCTCTAAACGTATTTGCAGGAGATATTAAATGTTTAATTTACGATTATAGACAAATAAAGTCAGAATTAAAGAATAAGAAGCTTGTAAATAAAGAAAACAGTATAGTTTTGCTGTATCTTAAGTAAAAAAGAAGAAATATTTGTACATTGATATTAAACTCTGCTCTTTTTACATATTCACTGAGTTTCAGTGCTTACCATCCTAATATCTCATAAATATTATTTACGACAACAAGTAAAATTTAAAAAAGTTGTGGGAGTAAATATCAAACATTCGTTCATTTTACGTGTTTCTTTATAACTTGATAGATAGAGCCTTCGAGAAATAACTATTATTACAGTTCACTTACTAAATAACTCTATCCGTTATCATAACACCAAGGAAATGTTTTGTATTCAAAATAACGAAATTTTAAGAGCTGACAATAACATTGATATGAAGTAAATAATTTTTAAAAATGAATATATACTTATTACCGCAAATTCATTGACTTAAAATTAATTTTTCAAAAGTTGTTTATGAATAGTAATAACATTCGTCAAAATTAATATAGCTCTCTATACTAAAGGATAGCATTCATCTACTCTCAGTATGTTGTATGAAATCTCTAAATTTATTTGTAGTAGATATTAAATGTTTAATTTAATATTATAGTCAAATAAAGTCAGAATTAAAGAATGATAAAACTTATGAATAAAGAAAACATTACGGTGCTGTTGTATCTTAATAAAAATAAAATAAAAAGAAATATTTGTACACTGATATTAAACTCCACCCTTTTTACATATTCACCGAGTTTCAGTGCTTACCCTCCTAATATCTCATAAATATTATTTACGACAACAAGTAAAATAAAAAAAAGTAGTACAACAAGGAAAAAAAAGAACAACCTCTGAACAAGACGACATTCTATTTTGTCCAAGCTTCTGATCCAAATTTAATCACGGGTTATCTTTTTCCCCTCTTGTCCCTTTTTAAACGTAAACGCCTGCTGTGTGTGTTTCTCTGGTGCCGTGTTTTCTTCTTTTTGAACTGACACTGACAAATATGTAAATCGATCCGAAAGCCACTTAATCACAGTGTTTTGACGTGGTTCGGACCCAAAAGATGAAATCAGAATTTCATACAGTTTTGCCGGTGGTGTGCGGGGATCGATGAATTTCTGCCAATAATAGGCACACAAGAAAAAGGAGTATTCGGCGTTCGATTGAGATACGGGGTGCTGGATTTGTGACACATATTAAGATACCTCTGGATCGGCATATTTGGGTGCCCGGCAGGGAAAATAATTTTTGCACGGAGGAGTCATATTGGATTTCTCCGTGATTTTCTTGCACTCTTACTTTTATGTAGTGGCAGGAGGTAAAATGTATTGGTAGACTAAATTCAAAGGAATATGTATCTCTTTAAGCCAAGAGAAACCTGAAAGAAATTTTATATATTCGTTCTTAACAAAAATATTCTTCACAATTTTTGATTAATTATACATATTGTTGTTTCGCACGGAATGTTGCCCGGCAGAGAAAATAAGTTTTGCACGGAGGAGTCATATTGGATTTCTCTTTGATTCATTTGTACTCTTACTTTTATGTAATGGCAGGAGGAAAAATGTATTGGTAGAATAAATTCAAAGGAACATTTATCTCTTTAAGCCAAGAGAAACCTGAAAGGAATTTTATATTTTTGCACTTAACAGAAAATATTCTTCACTATTTTTGATTAATTATACATATTGTTGTTTAACAGGAAATGCTGCCCGGCAGGGAAAACAATTTTTGCATGGAGGAGTCATGTTGGATTTCTCTGTGATTCGTTTGTACTCTTACTTTTATGTAGTGGCAGGAGGAAAAATGTAATGGTAGACTAAATTCAAAGAAATATGTATTTCTTTGTCTAGAGACACCTGAAAGAAATTTTATATTTTCGCTCTTAACAGAAAATATTATTCACTATTTTTGATTAATTATACATATTGTTGTTTCACAGGGAATGTTGCCCGGCAGGGAAAATAACTTTTGCACGGAGGAGTCTATGTTGGACTTCTTTGTGATTCGCTTGTACTCTTACTTTTATGTAATGGCAGGAGGAAAAATGTATTAGTAGACTAAATTCAAAGGAATATGTATCTCTTTAAGCCAAGAGAAACCTGAAAGAAATTTCATATTTTCGGTCTTAACAGAAACCATTCTTCACTGTTTTTGATTAATTATACATATTGTTGTTTCGCAGGAAATGTTGCTCGGCAGGGAAAATAATTTTTGCACGGAGGAGTCATATTGGATTTCTCTGTGATTCGCTTTTACGCTTACTTTTATGTAGTGGCAGGAAGAAAAATATATTGGTAGACTAAATTCAAATTAATATATATCTCTTTAAGTCAAGACACACATGAAAGAAATTTTATATTTTCGCTCTTAACAGAAAGTATTCTTCACTATTTTTGATTAGTTACATATATTGTTGTTTCGCTGCTTAAAGCAAACGAGGCGATGCAAAACTACTCATCAGATTGTAAAAGCAGACTTGCAGGCATTATACTTATCCTTGTGCTATTGAATTTCAATACTTTAAAATATATCAAACTAATAAAATTAATAATTAAATTATGTTAATTATAGAAATTTATATTTAATTTGTATTAATATATAATATACAATATATTATTACATATTAATACATATTTCTATAAATTTCTACAAATTTGTATTTTTACATATTAATATCCTTAATACAAATAATAATTAAATAATATAATGTATACAAATTTATCCTTAATTTGAAAAAAAATTATAAAGAACATTAAACTCATTGAAATTAACAGGTGCCTAAATAATATATATATATATATATATATATATATATATATATATATATATATATATATATATATATATATATATATATATATATATATATATATATATATATATATATATATATATATATATATATATATATATATATGTATATATATATATATATATATATATATATATATATATATATATATATATATATATATATATATATATATATATGTATATATATATATGTATATATATATATATATGTATATATATATATATATATATATATATATGTATATATATATATATATATATATATATATATGTATATATATATATATATATATATATATATATATATATATATTAATATATATATATATATATATATATATATATATATATATATATATATATATATATATATATATATATATATATATATATATATATATATATATATATATATATATATATATATATATATATATATATATATATATATATATATATATATATATATATATATATATATATATATATATATATATAGAGAGAGAGAGAGAGAGAGAGAGAGAGAGAGGGAGACAGAGAGAGAGAGAGGAGAGAGATACATAGATATATGTGTGTGTGTGTGGCAAACCGAAATTAATTCGTAGTGATCGAATAGTAAAATAACATGCAATAGTCGACCACCGATCAGCAAAAAATTATACCTTATAATAAAATAGATTTAGATTCTAATAACTGACTATAAATTTTTCCCATTCTCAAGTTATAGCTGTTAAAAATCTTTTTTAAACCGTGTGGGATAAATAAAAATAATCATACTTTTTACATACATATAATTATACACTCATTTTTATATAGAATGATATGAAAAGCTAAAGTTACAATTTATTATAAAAACCTCGATATCGGAAACAATATCCTCGAACGTTTTTCTGATAATGCATTCGAACATCAAAACAAGCCGCCGAGTGACACATACCCGCATGCTGATATAGCAATTTCATTCATTATTTTTCCCCTTTTAGAACAGGTGGAATTTCTCCCCACTTCTTTTGTACATGTACCTTCCTATTCTTTATCTATCTATCTATCTATCTCTCTCTATATAGATGTGTGTATGTAGATAAGTATATGTGTAACACGGCGAAATTTAATTACGAAATTAAGCCATATTATTTTTAATTGCACAGGCATGCTGGGCAATGAGAACACTAATTATTAATCCTAATATCGAAGATGCAGTCTGGCCGTTACACGAAAAGTCGCAACGATTCCGACATGGAACTTAACTTTTATTTCAGATCTAAGAAAACGACATGTTACTCTGGCAAGATCAGGGAAAGAAATTGTACATGAGAACACTATTTGAGACACCATAGCGAGATGTCGCACAGAATATTCCCAGGGAACCGGTAGCTTAGTCATCGAATTCAATAGATAGAAAATAACTTAAGTCAGTGGAAAAAATGAACTATTCGCAGGGAACAGATAGATAATGTGGCGACTGGGCAAAAATTTGTATTTATTTCAGAGTTAGCTTTAGGAAATGGACTCAAGGAATGCAAGTCGCGAACATTCCTTTTAATTTAAGATTTTGTGGCTGAGAAAATAGATATCACAGTATAAGAAAGGGAAAAAGGAGATTTTTAAAAAGATATTTAAAGTTCATATATATATATATATATATATATGTGTGTGTGTGTGTGTGTGTGTCAAGTCTAAAGAATGAATAGTTGGAAATTACGTGAGTTATAAGCGATTTGAAAAGGGAACTCTTTTATAATAATAAAATAATTGAAAAAGAATCTCGCATAAGGTTTTAGGATAAACAGTCAGGTAAGCATTTTAAGCATTTTATGAGTTTGCAAACTATAAGATCAGTTATTGGACATGGAGCGGTCAACACCTTTTTTAGCTCCGCCACGAACAATGAAAATTGCGCAAGTTGCTTTCAAATAGAACTATGAGTTAACCAACTTATTATTATCAAGAAAGGCTGTTTTCCATGCGCCTTAACACTAGGATCCCGATATATATATATATATATATATATATATATATATATATATATATATATATATATATATATATATATATATATATATATATATATATATGTATGTAATATATATTTATATATGTATATATCTATATATATGTATATATATATATATAAATATATATATATATATATATATATATATATATATATATATATATATATATATATATATATATATATATATATATATATAATATATATATATATATATATATATATATATATATATATATATATATATAATATATAATATATATATATATATATATATATATATATATATATAATATATATATATATATGGATGTTTATACTAAGATTCCACATTTTGAAATTTAAATAGTTTAATTGAACAGTGGGGTATGTATTGAATTATGCAAAATATCTTATCTTCAGAAGAGCGAATTTAAAAATATTTTTTCGCATGTAATTTCATGAAAATATTTTTTTCCCACTTACCAGAAGCCCGAATTTCGGAACAGAATTTCCTCCGAAGTTAGATCCTCGAAAAATGCAAAATCAGCTCGTTTGGCGGGGATGGTATTTAAACAAAGGCGCGGTGTTGTTCCAAGGCCTTTTCAAAAGCTCTAAATGTAGGTTCCCTGCTCCACGTCTTAACACGCGTAACTTTTGAAAGATCTCCGCGCAAATTTCAAAGTAAATGCTCGCCCAATCTTATTTTAGACGATGGTGAAATATTTTGCAAGGCTTTGGAGTTGACTTTTAAGGTTAACAAGGAGAGATGGAGAAGTTGAAAGGAGTGTGTCTATAGGAAATTCTGGATTTTTCTAGAAGCTACCTTCCGAGTTCTGGGGTGTCAACTTAAAATTTTGTACTGAATTAAATAAGTCTTAATTAGGTAGTTTAAGAGACTTCGGTGATGAAAGAGTAAATATGAAGATTAGGCTTTAATATTTTATCAGGATTATGTTGTAAACTAAAATGCAATGTTAATTCCGTAAAATTTGCTTATCTTCATGCATGCAACAGCTTTTAATTTCTTGGGATTAACATAAAGTTAAACAACTAGATAAGTATCTGCTGTAGTTAGACTTTGCCTGAGCGGGTTTGAAATTAAATTGCTTATAAAAATATAATTACGAAAATTATATCACTGAAAAAGCACTGGCACAGAATATAAGTAATAAATTTGCGTATTTTTAAACTATATTTAATCAGAAACATTTAAACTTTTAATTTCTTGGGATTAGCATAAAGTTAAACAACTAGATATAATATCTGCTGTAGTTAGATTTTCCCTGAGCGGGTTTGAAAGTGAATTGTTTATAAAAAATATAATTAAGAAAATTATATCACTGAAAAACACTTGCATAGAATATAAGTAATAAAATAATGTATTTTTAAACTATATTTAATCAGAAACCTTTAAGTCTTAACATTTTTATAGCCTTAATTTTCTAGATATAATTTTAATTATTTTTTGAAAATTTGATCACACAAAATATTATTAAAAACCATACACGAAATGGACATGTAAACAATCTATATATCTCATATAAGTGTGTAAGAATAAAGCTCAAAATATTTATATTTTTTTCTACATAATCTACTAAATATTTATATAAATCCCCTTCCTTAAATAGTTGAATATTCCAGTGATGTTTTATTCATTCCACTGAAAAAGAATTAGAATATACGTGGATAAAATCGCAAGAATAGAAATTGCATAAAATATAAGTGGTATAGATATCCCACAAAAGAAAATAAGACGTTTCGGTTCTGAGATGGATTTTTATATTTTGAATATTTTAATAGCTGCTTAAAACATTATTTACATCTATTTTAAATATCCCCCGTTCAGAGATAAACAAGCATAAATTGATATAAAAGAGAATTCGATTAAATATTAATTTCGTTTCAAAATTTTTCACCAGTATTATGTATATAAAAATTGTTAAGTGAGTTTTTATTTATGGTATAACATGTTAAATGACATTATTAGTTTTAACGTTTAAAAACGTTAAAACTAATAATAACTACGTTTGGAGTTCATGTCAACCATCTCTTATTCATTATTAATTTTTAGTATTCCGTGTTCGTATACCGTGTTCGTTCAAGGGGACTTGGGCAAGTAAAACAAGCTCATGGTCACAATATCCTTTAAGTTCTCAAACGATACATCTGCGGGTGGCAGGTCAAGTTTGGGGATCTTCTACTTGATACCAGCTTCTAAATTACTAGGACCTACCAAGGGTAGTGTTACTACATTAAGCATACCTTAAGCTACCTGTGTTTCTCGGGTGATGCTAAATGGGTAACAGTTTCAGAGCTTTGTATTGGCATAAAGGCATATAGTCCCTGTGTTGCCAGCTTCGTTAGGAAAAGAAGTATTTTTAATGTATCGTTGTTTATATACTCATCCTATTAGAAAATGAAACAAATGTGTAGGGTATAGTCAAACTGATGTTTTGGAAAGATTTGTAAATAAAATAGATTAACTTCCTGTTAGACAATTGTATATAATAAGCAAATGAACAGAAATAAATTCAACCCCGATTGCTTCTTGCAACTGCAAAGAATGTTGACTCTTGTGTGTGTATGTCTACATATATGATTGCTTATTGCTTTTTATATGGCTATAAGGTTTAGCCATACCCGAAAGGACATAGCGAGATAATTGTTTTGGTATTCTTTGTTTGATAACAAAATAATAGGCTTAGTTTTGGAATTTGCCTTAGAATTTAGATAACAGTGTTTCTTTCAAATTCAGAAACAAACTGCTTTAACTTTTCTAGAAAATGTTAAATTAATTGCTGTACATTAAATATATTTTATTCATACAATTTGAGATTTGTTTATAGTTTTTCTCTTGGTTTAGATTTGTTTACTGTTTTATTTTTGTTTACTTTATATCTTTGGAGTTAACAAAAAAATATGTCCTCAAAGTTTAGTTCATCCCTGAGCTGTAGTCAAATAACTAAATATGTAGCATTGACCATTACTAAACTAATTAGAGCATGTAAATAAATGTGAGTAAGCATGATATTTGCCTTAGTATTTAGGTAATAGTGTTGCTTACAAATTCAAAAGCAAACTGTTTTAACTTTTAAAAAATATCTTAAATGAATTGCTGTACATTTAATATATTTTATTCATAAAATTTGATATTTGTTTATAGTTTTCTCGTGGTTTAGTTTTGTTTACTGTTTTATATTTTTGTTTGCTCTATATCTTTGGTCTAAGTAAGAAGAAAATATGTAGGGTTCTCAAAGGTTTAGTTCATCCTAAGTAGTCAAATAACTAAATATATTAACATTGACCCTTACTAATTTTTGCACTAAGTATATCTATTTAATATCATCATGTTATTTATATTTTAATATCCTCAAGGATATAGAGAATGTTAGAATGTAATAAATATAATAGGCATGATATTTGCCTTAGAATTTAGATAACAGTGTTTCTTTCAAATTCAGAAACAAACTGCTTTAACTTTTCTAGAAAATGTTAAATTAATTGCTGTACATTAAATATATTTTATTCATACAATTTGAGATTTGTTTATAGTTTTTCTCTTGGTTTAGTTTTGTTTACTGTTTTATATTTTTGTTTACTTTATATCTTTGGGGAGAGGTAACAAGAAAATATGTAGGGTCTCAAACGGGTTTAGTTCATCCCTGAGCTGTAGTCAAATAACTAAATATAAAGCATTCACCATTACTAAACTAATTAGAGCATGTAAATAAATATGAGTAAGCATGATATTTGCCTTAGTATTTAGGCAATAGTGTTGCTTACAAATTCAGAAGCAAACTGTTTAAACTTTTCAAGAATATCTTAAATGAATTGCTGTACATTTAATATATTTTATTCATAAAATTTGATATTTGTTTATAGTTTTCTCGTGGTTTAGTTTTGTTTCCTGTTTTATATTTTTGTTTGCTCTATATCTTTGGGCTGCAGTAAGAAGAACATATGTAGGGTCTCAAAGGGGTTTAGTTCTTCACTGAGCTGTAGTCAAATAACTAAATATATAGCATTGACCCTTACTAATTTTTACACTAAGGTATATTCTTATTTAATATCATCATGGGAATTTATATTTATATATTCTCCTCAATGATACAGAGCATGTAAGTAAATATTAGTAAGCATGATATTTGCCTTAGAATTTAGGTAATAGTGTTTCTTTCAAATTCATAAACAAACTGTTTAAACTTTTCTAGAAGATCTTAAATTAATTGCTGTACATTAAATATATTTTATTCATAAAATTTGAGATTTGGTTTCAGTTTTTCTCTTGATTTAGTTTTGTTTACTGTTTTATATTTTTGTTTGCTCGATATCTTTGGGGAGAGTTAAGAAGAAAATATGTGGGATATCAAAGAGGTTTAGTTCATCCCTGAGCAATAGTCAAACAAATAAATATATAGCACTGACCATTACTAAACTAATTAGAGAATGAAAGTAAAAAATTCTTCTCGGAAATTGAGAATTTGGAAATATTTAAGAAATTTAGAAGGTTTTGTAGATTATGCACATATAAAATCCATTTATATCAACATTTGCACAAAGAGAAAAAATGAAAATTATTTTACTAATATTTGCGTTTCGTCATTTAATTAAAATTTTTGCACTGAAGTATATTTTTATTTAATCTTATCATGGGAATTTATACATTCATCAAAAAAATAATTTAAATACGAATAATTATTTTTCATTTATTTAACGGAGAAATATTGGGAATTGCGTGAAAAATTGAATATTGTATTAGGTTAATTTAAAAATGATGTTTAAATTATACAAATGCTAATATGCTTTTGTAGTTTCATTAAGTGTGCATTCACGACACTTAATACTGCAAAATCAATATATTTACTTTTAAACCACATTTGTACACGAACGCTAAAAACCACTAAGCATCGAAACGTGCGATATTTCACCTGTCACTTCTACTAAATAAAGCAAAAATTAATTTCAGTCCAAATTCAATTACCAACATTACACTCGTCTGAGCGATTAATAAGAACTCGGAAATTCAATTTACGTTTGAAAACGTTACGAGAGGCATTCATTGTCAATCACGTGATCACCTGTGGCGCTAATGTTACATGTCATTTGCCTACCTGGGAAGGTTATTTATTCAAACGGTTTTAGTCGGATACGACAATGAATAAATCTACCACCTACAAATTGTCACAGATTTGTCACCCGCCGTGGGTTTATGCCCCGCGTTACAACATCAGACGACGTAATGCAGAGCAAATGCCAGTCCATTATGTGAATCTTAAACATCTCGCAACAAACCGTTTAGTCATTCACAGGTTTTTCGCAGAGCTTTGCTTTTGACAGAAACGAGGGGAAGAGTTTCCCCGTCAAAACAATAGCTGGAGTTGTTTCAAATCACGCATTATCCGTATGCCATTCGAACAATTACGGAACATTTTTAGGGTGGAATGGATTAGAAAGATAACTGTTGAACTTTTAGAAATTTTAGAAGCAAACAATTTTGAAGCTCGCTGCAATTAAAAATTGTATACAATCATAGAAACTGATACATACTTCAATAAACATATTTGAGTACATATATGATATATATATATATAATACTCCTGTATTTCTATATTTGTACAAATTACGAGGATATATACATTGAAATAGACACATAAGTTTTTCCCCCTCAAGCAATTAATTAATGTTAGTTCAAATACCGCTTTATTCCTCCCAGATTTTACTATTTGCTTTTAAAATTTAATGAAAAAAAAAAGCACAAAATTATTAGACTATAATTAAATGTAAATTTCTTGATGGAAATTATATCGAAAATATTCATAATTTAATTTTTGTCGATGAATATGTACATTGATATTTAACAATATTATATAATTGTAATATTATTGATATAGAATAATTGATATAGACAGATGTGCATATGTGTATTTGCATATAATTGACGTTAAAATACACAATGCCCTACATAATGTAATAGATGTATATCTACATACATATATCAACATAGTACTGCATACTACCATTATACTATATTACGTATATATACACGGTATAGAAACATACATGATTATACAATTATACATCTAGATACATACGTATAAATATTTTGCAACACATCAGTCACCATTTAATCTGAAACACAATATATGCTGTTTAACATCGTAAAAATATGCAAAGGTATTTCAAATGTAGCACAACACATAAAAAAGGACATTTTTTGTCAAACTTTTTTCTATCACGACAGAAGAACGTTTACATCAAAAGGAAGAAATGTTCTAGTCTGAAACGTTCTTTAAATTAACTTCTAGAACATCGAACATAGATTTTTTCCACCTCTTTTAACATGTTATAATTAAAATTATAGAGAGATCTGTTTATATATAAAGTCCACAAGTAAAACTGGGATTCCGCATTGTTCGAAATAATTCCAGAAACGTTCCTCTTACAGCGGCACTACCAAACAATATCTACTGCGTTATTGCGATATGCGAGATTGCAGAGCATCCAAAACGAACGATAATCTCTCTTTCGACAATGGTCGATTAAAGATTTAATGAAGTTTGTCTGAAATTATCCGACACAAATTACTTTAACAGCGGAAATGGGAATTGTGAACTAGTTAACTATTTATTATGCAAAAGGTTAGAGGATAGCACGTGACGTGAATGACATTAAGTGATAATGTCGGACTGATAACAGCCTAATGTGGAAATGAATGAAACGATTCCCCATCATTTATTAAAGAGTTCTTCTCGAGATGCTTCTTTGCTTTGTCTCTGGGCAGGACATTAGTGGAAATAGAAGGGGGGCTCGAATTAAGTGCTCTACTTCATGCACAATTTAATTTCGATACATAATAGTCTGAATGGCCATTTATGGCGTATCATTTTGTTTGCAAAGCGATCATTTCTGCAAAATACAGTAACATCATAATAACATATTTGATTGTTGTGTAGCTTACTACAGGAGTTTAGACTGTCACGATTCTAAGGCCTCCGTGCAGTAGATTAGATTCGTCTTGTTAGTGATGACCTCAGACTGGGTGATAGAAGGAGAGGCGTTTGCGAAAAATTCTGGAGAAGTATTCAATTTTTTCTCCTAAAATTTCCTTGATGTCGTTATAGATATTTTGCAGAAAATGAATTGTATTTTAAATACATTATTTAGTACAATGATTTAATGCCCATATACATGAAAACATGCTTGTATATATATATATATATATATATATATATATATATATATATGTATATATATATTCATATATATATATCCATATATATATAAATATATATATGTATATATATATGTGTATGTGTATTTGCGTATATGCTTATATATATATATATATATATATATATATATATATATATATATATATATATATATATGTGTATGTGTATTTGCGTATACTATATATATATATATAATATATATATATATACTATATTTATATACATATATATATATATATATATATATAATATATATATATATATATATATACATATATATACATATATATATATATATATATATATATATATATATGTTTATATATATACACATACATATATATATATATATATATATATATATATATATACATACATATTTACATATATACATACATATATATATATATATATATATATATATATATATATATATATATATATATATATATATATATATATATATATATATATATATGTATATATATGTATATTATAGAGATAGATGTGCATGTATATACATAATATTAATGAATACTTCACCTGCATCAGGAAAATGAGCGACGAAATGTTGAAACTTATTTTTTATCTTACTATTACCTTAATTTAAGTTGGCATAGTCGATTGAATGCTTTCTTTAAAACATGTTTATTTTCAAAGCAAGAAAAAAATATTAAATTTGCAGATTTTTTTTTTCCCTTATTAAGGTTTGCAGCACCGATTTATGCCAAGTGCCATGTTTGTGGTCACGCCAAAACAGATCAAGCTCAATTAGAAATATTTATTCTCTAACGGTATTTGCTAGCATAGTAACCATTCATATCCCTTTTCTTTATGTTTCAAATTTTAATGTAAATTCAATCTTCTGTGTTCAATTATCCTTATTTCTATGAATATATACATATACATACTTATAAACACTTTAACGTCTGTTATACCTTGTGTGTACTTATATAGATATTTTCCTTTCTCAAATTCCTTAGATTAGTTCCTCAAATATTATTTTAATACTAAAATACGATCAACAATAACGATCATATACAACAATAACAATATATACGATCAACGATATAATACTAAAATACTAATCAACAACACGTTTCCATTTCCCAATTTTATGAAAATATTTTCTCATTTATTGTATTTTTAATACCACAAAATTACATATTTCTTTGTAATTTTTTTAATTCTATCAAACGTGAAAATAGAATATATTTATAGCAATTATGCCGCTCTTCTTGAAGTTCTTCCAATTTAATTAAAGAAAATATTTTCACTAACCTACGCAAAAACGATCAAATTTATTCTTTAAAATTTACAGTATAGATTGTGATATAAATTGATATCAAAAAGGAAAATTAATTCCCTTTGTACCCAAATAGAGACTAAGACATTTTCAGAATACGGCAAAAAATTAATAAAACTTATACATGATCAAATTCTTTGATCTTAGCTATAAATAGCATCTTGCAGGAATTGAGCAAGAATTTATAGAGAAACACTATGCACTTATTTTTTTCATAGTCTAATTTGGGAAGACTAAAAACATTTACAAGAATTACCGTAAAACGAGCAGTATTTTCTCTAATTAGTCATCACAAACTTTTTTCCTCGGATTATTTTCTTATTTTTAAATCTCCAATCCTTTTACAAACAATTTGGTGTTTTCTGTGATTCTTTCTTTCTATATTTAAACACTTTGACGCAAGAAAGGATACAAGGGCAAAATAATTCTTGATTGTATTGCTTTGGGCGAATAAATGTTTTTTTATTCTTTCTATCTTTTGCATTCTAGAGAAGAGTGAAAGATAGAAACATTTCCTTTACGTCAACTGGCCTCAAAAGAATTTAATTTTTATAAATTAAGCATTTTTGCCATTTTGGATTATAAACAAAGTATTTTTTAGAATTGTTTTTAATAATAAGTTTTGATAATTTTTTTACACTTTTAGACAATAAATTTAAAAGACCCCCATTGGTAAATTTCCTTATACCAATTAGAAACTAAATAATGCAGAGAAAAAAATGCAGGCCTTTTAAAGCGCATTCTATTACAGATGACTGAATTGATAAAGCTTATAGAAAGAAAAGCATTAAGATGAATATTTTCATTAGAAATTACAGTAATATCAGTTATTTTTTTATTACAAATGTGTATTTATTTAAAAAAGAATCTCATAGTGAAACAAGAATTTGTTGCATAATATGCCTAAAATTAATTTAACTTTTACAAAGACTATATTTGCATTTTGATTTTTGCAAAAAGTATATATTTTAACTTTTCAAATAACTTTTAATAATTTTTTAACTCTTTTAAAGAAGAAAATTAATCTTATATTCTGATAGTCTTTGAACAAGTTAGAAACTAAATAGTGTACACAGGTTGAATAAAATGCAAGCCTTATAAACTGTTGATTATATATATATATATATATATATATATATATATATATATATATATATATATATATATATATATATATATATATATATATATATTTATGTATATACATAATTAAGAAGTTCAAAGGCAGAAATAATTAAGGTAAATTATTATTTTAAAATGACAATAGGAAATTTTCTTTGTTACCAATGCTACTTGTATTTGAAAATAAATGTTTAATTTTGTTTAGATTGCTGTAAAATTAATAGGTAAGTCAAAGTTAGAAATAATTAAGATAAATTATTATTTTAAAATGACAATAAGAAATTTTCTTTGTTATGAATGCTACTTGTATTTGAAAAATTTTTTTTTATCATTTTGTTTAGATGGCTGTAAAGTTAAAAGGTAGTTAAAAGGTAAAAAATAATTAAGGTAAATTATTATTTTAAAATGACAATAAGAAATTTTCTTTGTTATGAATGCTACTTGTATTTAAAAAAACTTTTTTTTCATTTTGTTTAGATGGCTATAAAGTTAAAAGGTAGTTCAAAGGTAAAAATAATTAAGGTAAATTATTATTTTAAAATGACAATAAGAATTTTTTTTTGTTATGAATGCTACTTGTATGTAAAAAAAAATGTTTCATTTTGTTTAGATGACTGTAAAGTTAATAGGATTTAAGTGCACTATAACTACTTTATAACTAGCTGGAGCAGGATATATGGATTAAAGCTCGATTTTAAGGGGTTGTAAATATCCATGTCTGAAATATTCCATTTTGCACCTTTTTATATAAACGTTGATCAATAAAGACTATTTTAACATATAATGTTGGAATAACATTGTTCATATAATTATTAATGTTTAATATTAAAATAATGAAAATGGAAAATAAATAGGAAAATTATATAGAATTGTTGAAGTATTCAAAAGCAGATTAACTTTAGTTTACGACAATGAAGCTACGTATATCCACAGTACATGTTTGAGAAAGTGTCCATAATCTATACGTCTGGAAATTCAATTTACAAGACAGGGAACGGCCAAATGATTTGTGATTAGTTCAGCTATGATGATTTACAATGCTGACATTTACCAAACTGCGTTGAGCGTTTAGTTCAAATAAACAGTCTAGATAATTATCAGTCGAAAAGAAGTTCAAATACAAATTTAATTTGAAAATGCGTCAGAAATTGAACATAAAACAGCATTGCAGTTATTGCTTAGACAAATACTATTCATTTTGAATTATAATGAAGTTAAAGCTATAATGGAAATATACAAACATTATCTTTGTCACTGCCTTGAAGCAGAAGAGGCATTTCGTTTCACCGTAAAAAGCATTGGTGATTATGAAAATTAAATACTAGATATGAATATTTAAATAATTCAAAATCTAAAAAGTATAACTTTTCCATATAAGATTCTTAAATTACGCATAAATGCTTAGAAATTTCACTATATTTCATTTCTAATATACTTAGAAATGTTTTAATATTTAATTACTTCAAAAGGATAACTTTTTCGTACACAATTCTTAAATAACTCATAAATGCTTAGAAATTTCCCTTTATTGCATTTCTAATATATTTAGACATGTTTTAATGTTTAATGACTTCAAAAAAGATTAACTTTTTTATACATGATTCTTAAATAACACACAAGTGCTTAGAAATTTCACTATATTGCATTTCTAACATATTTAGAAATGTTTTAATGATTAATTACTTCAAAAAAGTAAAACTTTTTCATACATGATTCTTAAATAAAGCATAAATGCTTAAAAATTTCACTATATTGCAATTATAACACATTTAGAAATGTTTTAATGTTTAATTACTTCAAACTAAAAACATTTAAATTTTTATGTAAACACAGTTTTCAAATTACCGCAAATATATATAAAATAATATTACTATCTATACAAGTAACTAAGAGAATTTGTTATTATATGACCCATACGGTAAAGAAATATATAGCAGAACATTGCAATATATTGTGATGACATATTGCAAAATTAAGTATCACTAAATATGCATAAAGGAACGATCTATGATAATTTATTTCCACTCTGCCTATAATTTATATTTACTGGTACATATAACTTTTATAATTTAATGCAAAAATGTCAAATTACCTTAAATGTATGTAAAATAATATTTCTATCTACACAGGTAACTAAGAGAATCTGTTATTATATGACATAGACGGTAAAGAAATATATAGCAGAACATTACAATATATTGCGATAACATTGCAAAATTAAGTATTACTAAATATACCCAAATGCAAATATCTATAGTAATTTATTTCCACACCCGCTATAATTTATATTTACTGGTACATAAAACATTTATAATTTAACTTAAATTTTTTTTTCAAATTAACTTAAATGTATGTAAAATAATATTGTTATCTACACATGTAACTAAAAGAATCTGTTATTATATGACATACACGGTAAAGAAATATGTAGCAGAACATTGCAATATATTGCGATAACATTGCAAAATTAAGTATCACTAAATATGCCAAAAGCAACTATCTATGGCAATTTATTTTTGCACTCCCTATAATTTATATTTACTGGTACATATAACTTTTATAATTTAATGTAAAAATTTTTCAAATTACCTTAAATGTATGTAAAATAATATCGTTATCTACACATGTAACTAAGAGAATCTGTTATTATATGACATACACGGTAAAGAAATATATAGCAGAACATTACAATATATTGCGCTAACATTGCAAAATTAAGTATTACTAAATATGCCAAATTCAAATATCTATGGTAATTTATTTCTAAATTCCCTATAATTTATATTTACTGGTACACATAACTTTTATAATTTAATGTAAAAAAATTTTTCAAATTACCTTAAATGTATGTAAAAAAATATTGCTATCTACACAGGTAACTAAGAGAATTTGTTATTATATGACATATATGGTAAAGAAATATACTGCAAAATATTGCAATACATTGTGATAGCATATTGCAAAATTAAGTATCACTAAATATGCATAAAACAACGATCTATGATAATTTATTTCCACACTGCCTACAATTTATATTTACTGATACATATATTATTCAAGCATGAATAAGCGTAAATAAATAAGGTACCGGGGCATATTTACCTCAGAGAATATTTTCTTAATATATATTAAATTTAAAAATAAATCCTTGCTGAGAAATGAATAAGATTTACATACATGGCATCGCCATAAAGTTTAAATCCCAAACATTATTCTGCGAGCAAATTATGTTTTCTCGTCTACCTTTACATTTTCATATAATTCTTTTTTAGACCAATATAAATACCATTTCATGTATAAAATAAAAAATATATAAATTAACCTGTATTAAATTTTATCTTTTAAAAATATCATAAACGGTGTTTGTTATCATTCAATTTTAAACTTAAACTACCTTCACAGTCTGAAATTTCAACAATAAAAACTGATTCCAATTTTAACTCGGTGATTTAAAAAGAAAAAAAAACACTCAGACTTGGAAAATGCCGAAAAAAAAAACTCGATTTTACGAATCGTTATCGTTTTACTAAAGAAAAAACTACATAATAAATAAAACTCGTGAAATAGAAATTAACTTCAGCTGTAAAAACGTTATCAAGGAAAATGATAACGACTGAAAAGCTGAACTACTATTTATAGTAGAATATACTTTTCAGTTAGTTACATCCAAGGGGCTGACAAAAGCCTATTTGGAAGGGGGACTGTTTCCAAACTGCAAAAATATCTGATAAATAACAATATTACTCTGATGGCTTGTATCATGAACGACTTTATTTAAGCTTTTAGTATTAATCTAATAAAAGACTACATCTTTCCTCCTTTTAGTTTAAAAACTTTTAAGACAGTTTCTGGGTTTTATTTAACATTATCGGAGATTATGAAAAAGTTAAAAATACAGAAATAAATACAAAAGAAAAAATCCAAAAATTAAGTAAAGTATAAAAATATTTCTGATAAAATTGTTATGATGCCATATATTATAAATAACATTTATTAAAAATGTAGTATTAACTCAATAAGAGACTACATCGCTTCCCACTTTGGTTTAAAATATTTAAAGATAGTTAAAATAGTTTATTTAAAGATTTAAAATTTGAATGTATAAAAATAAATACGAAAAGAAAAAAAATCTATAGTTTAATCAAAATAAAGTATAAACAAAATATCTTACAAGAAATGAATTGTGATAGCGTTTATCATAAAGAATATTTTTAAGCACGTAGTACTACTTGATAAAACTCTATGATGCCTTATATCATAAACAACTTTTTTCAAGCTTATGGTATTAACCTAATAAAAGACCATATAATATTACAATCCCTTTTTGTTTAAAACCTTTATAGACAGTTACAAGGGTTTCTTTAATATTTTATCTGATATTATATAAAAATTAAAAATACAGAAATAAATACTAAAAGAAAAAAATCCAAAATTTAAGTAAAGTATAAACAAAACACCTGATAAAAAAATCAAGTGTTGTTTTGATGCCTTATATCATAAACAACTTTTTTCAAGCTTATGGTATTAACCTAATAAAAGACCATGTAATATTATAATCCATTTTTGTTTAAAATATTTATAGACAGTTACAAGGGCTTTCTTAAACATTTTGTGTGAGATTATATAAAAATTAAAAATACAGAAATAAATACTAAAAGAACAAATTCCAAAAATTTAGTAAAGTATAAACAATGTATAAGTGTTTTTTTCATATCATAAACAACTTTTTTCAAGCCTATGGTATTAACCTAATAAAAGACCATGTAATATTCCAAAACTTTTATAGGCAGTTATAAGAGTTTCTTTAACATATTGTCTGAGATTATATAAAAATTAAAAACACAGAAATAAATACAAAAAGAAAAAATCCAAAACATAAGCAATGTATAATTTTTTCATCCATATAATAGTTGATTAACATATAAATGCCCTTGAAAATCAAGATTCTCCCAAAGAAATATTCTCGAAGGAGTCTTCATAAAAAAATTTCACTTTATATGGGAACCACATTTGTCCTTTCCTAGCATAGAGTATATTAATTTTATCTTACGGAAGAGTGAAATAACTTAATGAAATCTTACAGTCATGAGATCATTTGGGCTCGTTTTAATGCATGGGAAATATATTTTGAGCAAGAACTTTTAATTTCCTTTAAACAGATAAGTCGTCATCTTCCAGATCCTTCAGAAATTTTTCCTTGTTCTAGAACATCCTCTCCCAACATTTTTTTCTAGATTTAAAACACAAAAAGACTCCTCATTGTCTTAAAATTTAATTAAAAACTTTTGTCTTTTATTCCATTCCCCCCAAATTTACATAACATTCACGCTCAGGAATAATGAACAACCGCTATTTGTGTTAATATACTTTACATGACGTCAGGCTCTTGGACAAAAGGTCTCTTTAAAATACCTTTTGCAGTTCCTTCTTCTGTGAAACCCCGGAAAGATAATTTTAATATAAATAGCTTATTCAAAGCATTTATTTCATTTGATGAATAAATTATGTGTTTTCCAAATCTACAATTTTAAATAGATAATTTTTTTTCGCATTTTTAATTCCCCTTTTTGGAATAACTTACCTCAAAGATGGAGTAGTAATTAAGAATGTGTTTGTCATTTTCCTAAGAAATTTTCTTCGTTAAAAATAATCAGAAGCAGAAGGAAATTATCTTCCGTTCCTTTCGCTGATGCCAGCGTAAAATGTAGATAAATAAAGAACACTAATTTTAATGCTCTTTTTAATGACTCAATGTTCTGGAATTTTTACTAATCGTCAGTTTTCTTTACCATAATGAGTCGATAACAAATTTATTGCAAGATATTCAATTACAACTCATTTGATTCGATTTAATGCAGAAAGTCGTAAAATTATAAGGTTCCAACGTTTATGATTTTTCTACGCAGAAAATAAAGAAACTTTAACTGTCTGGAAAGCAACCAAATTTCAATTAGCTAGTTTTATCTCCTTAGGCGGAGAAACACGAATGCAGTTTTTGTTTCAAGTAGTCTATAAAAATTTCTTGTGGATGTATCACAGTGCACTACACTAACCTGTTGGGTGACAATGCATTTATAAATTACGCTGTGTATCTAATAATTTATATTTATTCTGTAAAATGACGGTTCATTTGCAGAAAATGTATGCGTGTAATTAACACACAAAGGAAGAGAATGAATTAATTTTCATTAACCCTAGCAATAAGTTATGTGCTTTAAAGGGATGAATTTTTGGCTCTTTTGGACCTCTTCCAAGGTAATCATATATTTTCTGTCCTTCGCTGCAAGCTTGACAGGCACCTTTAACGAAAAGCGCAATATGCTGTAAAATAGTGATAGGCAAACTTTTTTAGAAGGGGACAAAATAAAAAAATTGAGGGCCAATTTAATTTATTGTTAATCTAAATGAGGACAAATTAAGAAGGTTTTTTTAAAAAAATTTCTTTTAATACTGATATGATAAATGAAGCTTTGACTTCAATTAAAAAATTTCTGTTGCATTATTTCTACTATATCTGCCCTTTTTTCTATTTTATGATACTTTCGCGAACAGACTAATGCAATTTCTCGAAAAAAAATATTAGCGCTTTTCTAGACTTAAAATAAAAATTAGTTATCAACTTTAGAAAATCGTGCTTATATTTTATAATAATTTAAATGCAAAAGCAAATGAATATTTAAAAAATAATTTCCACTTATATTATTTAAACCTTGTTAAGTTTTTTTTTCATGTGTAGTCAATTTTAGTCAAATGCAAAAGTATTTCATTCCAAAAAACGAAATGCAAAGTTTGTTTCTTTTTTGAAAAAACAAATTGCAAAACTTTTAAATGCTTTTAAATCAACCATGCTGTAGGTTGGTTTTCATAATCATAAAATACATATAAAAAATTAAATCAAATGTTTTACCCGTGCAAAAAGCTGAAAATTCTTAAATTAATTTATTACAGGCAATGAAATTGAAAATTTCTATACTACTAAATTCCTCAACGCAACAACCCCTTGTGGGCCAAGGCCTCGGTGATAATCTTTGCTCGGAACCCTTAGTTTTTACTTCCCAAGCATGCTTGGTCTTCAGCTAACCTATCAACTAAAGGGGGGAAAGGCTCAGTCACCCTTTCCCAACCCGGGGATCGAACCTCGGACCTGTGTCGTGGGAGCGTGAAACACTACCTCCACGGTATTGGGCTTTTAAAATTTCTACACTGTTGTATGAAAATCCGTAATGAGGTGGACAGAACCTAAAATCGTCCGAGTATGACACGCAGGACGTAGTTTTCCATTACTGTTTTTAATATATATTAATATAGCTGGAAACAAAAGATTCTTTCATAGCACACTGGACGCAATATATTCTCACGTATTCATAGAATAAATATAGGAAACTGAAATATGAGGAACGCAAAGATTATTTTTTCATTTCTCTGCACTTGATTGACAAAATGGAGACTAACATATGAATTAATTGCTCTTTTATGAAGTAGAATGCCCTGGAACACAATCTAATAGAGAACAAAATATTTTATTATCTGATATAACTAACAGAAGAGCAAAGTTAAATAAATTTAATTAAAATTTCACAAGGAATATGTAAAAAATTTAAACTGTATACTTCTTTCATCGGAACCGAATACGTTACCTCATTACAGGTAGATCAGGCAGTGAAGAGGTTTTAAGTGACAAATATTTTATTGACGCCAGTCAAAACATACTCAAACCTTCTAATACCGACTCTAGTCCAAAAGCATCCAATAACATCTAGAAATATGTCTAAAACTACTAAGACACTTTCACGAGTTTTGTCATTTAAAATTATCTAAAATACTGTATTAAAATAAAGCTTTCGAGACAGATATTTCTTCTAGAATTACAAGTTAACAGTTACGAGGTTTAAATTTTTATGTATATAATGTTGATTATGTAGTAC
>CM063501.1:133886474-133896474 GCA_032207245.1 Pardosa pseudoannulata
CGAAAACATGAAAGCAACGTTGTGTGTTTTTCTATATTTTTAACACATAAACTTAATTTTAAAGTAAAAAAAATAATCGTATTCATATCTCAAACTGGAACAATAATTTATTTTCTTCTACATTAAATGCAACAAGTTTCTATGTTGATTAAACACATGAAAAATACGAAGAACAGTTTTTGCACAGAGCTATTAAACAAATAGAGATATACTGCACTTAGACGAAAACTAGTGAGATGGGAAAATTTTTATAATACATTCGCGTAAGAGAACTTTTCGTATAAATAAATAGCATTCATTTCCGCGAACGAAAACATGAAAGCATCGTTGTGTATTTTTCTAGTTTTTTAACACACAAACTGAACTTTAAAGTTAAAAGTAATGATTATATTCATATCTCAAACTGGAACAACAATTTATTTTTCTTCTACATTAAATGCAACAAATTTCTATATTGATTAAACAAATACATGAAAAATACGAAGAACATTTTTATACAGAACTTTTAAACAAATAGAGATATACTGCACTTAGACGAAAACGAGTGAGAACGGAAAATTCTTATAATACTTTCTCATAAGTGAATGTTTCGTATAAATAAATAGCAGTCGTTTTCGGGAAAGAAAACTTGAAAGCAACGTTGTGTATTTTTCTAGTTTTTTAACACACAAACTTAACTTTAAAGTTAAAAAAATAATGATTATATTCATATCTCAAACTGGAACAACAATTTATTTTTCTTCTACGTTAAATGCAACAAATTTCTATATTGATTAAAGAAATACATGAAAAATACGAAGAACATTTTTATACAGTACTTTTAAACAAATAGAGATATACTGCACTTAGACGAAAACGAGTGAGAACGGAAAATTCTTATAATACTTTCGCATAAGTGAACATTTCGTATAAATAAATAGCAGTCATTTCAGCAAACGAAAACTGAAAGCAATGTTGTGTATTGCTCTAGTTTTTTAACATATAAACTTAATATTAAAGTTAAAAATAATAATTATATTCATATCTCAAACTGGAACAATAATTTATTTTTCTTCTACATTAAATGCAACAAATTTCTATATTGATTAAACAAATACATGAAAAATACGAAGAACATTTTTATACAGAACGTTTAAACAAATAGAGATATACTGCACTTAGACGAAAACGAGTGAGAACGGAAAATTCTCATAAAACATTCGCATAAGTGAACATTTCGTATAAATAAATAGCAGTCGTTTCCGCGAACGAAAACATGAAAGCAATGTTGTGTATTTTTCTAGTTTTTGAACACACAAACATAAATTTAAAGTTAAAAATAATGATTATATTCATATCTCAAACTGGAACAACAATTTATTTTTCTTCTACGTTAAATGCAACAAATTTCTATATTGATTAAACAAATACATGAAAAATACGAAGAATATTTTTATACAGAACGTTTAAACAAATAGAGATATACTGCACTTAGACGAAAACGAGTGAGAACGGAAAATTCTTATAATACTTTCGCATAAGTGAATATTTCGTATAAATAGCCAGTGCGGATGGGCTTTAAGCAGTAGGTCCGCGGTCGTCATTAGCCCACGGAGAGCAAAACCTAGACCGTAGACCGTAGCGCTCCAAAACCAAACCAAACCAAAACCAAACCTTTCCCGCAAATGAAAACATGAAAGCAACGTTGTGTGTTTTTCTAGTTTTATAACACACAAACTTAACTTTAAAGTTAAAAATAATGATTATATTCATATCTCAAACTGGAACAACAATTTATTTTTCTTCTACATTAAATGCAACAAATTTCTATATTGATTAAACAAATACATGAAAAATACGAAGAACATTTTTATACAGAACGTTTAAACAAATAGAGATACACTGCACTTAGACGAAAACGAGTGAGAACGGAAAATTCTTATAATACTTTCGCATAAGTGAATATTTCGTATAGATAAATAGCAGCCGTTTTGGGGAACGAAAACTGAAAGCAATGTTGTGTATTGTTATAGTTTTTTAACATATAAACTTAATATTAAAGTTAAAAATAATAATTATATTCATATCTCAAACTGGAACAACAATTTAGTTTTCTTCTACATTAAATGCAAGAAGTTTCTGTGTTGATTAAACACATACATGAAAAATACAAAGTACATTTTTATATAGAGCTTTTAAAATAAAGTAATATTCAGTGTTAAGAGACATAGAAAAACAGTAAGCCTTTCTACATTTTAATGAATAATACATATAAAAATTATCTAAGGAAAAGAAAAAATCTATAGGGAGATGTCAATATACACAGTACAAACTTTTGCCCTTCGTATAAGCGATTACTTATAAAAATGAAAAATTTATTAGAGTCAGCATGGGAGTTTCGCTGGAGAATGATAAGTACGTCGTATAATCACGGCTTCAAACCGTACTCTTTTTCGTTCCGGTTCAACTAAAAAATATATATGTTCAGTTCCGGTTTTCGTTTCAGGTCTAAATAAATAATTTTGTTTTATGTATATACTTATTTGTACTGAAAATATAATTATATCTTAACGCATTGTATGCGGGATACGTACTAGTACTTTTTCTGACGACTGATACTTGAGCGTGGGACATGAACTAGTCGGGTAAGTGTAACAACATGGTTTCTTTGTGAGTACAAAAATAACGGTATATACGGGAAAACGAAGCCGAATGTTCTTGTCTACTACATAAATTCCGGAAAAATTTAGACAAATAAAAACTAGTTTTTACATCAGTCGATGCGGAACCAAATAAAGGGAAGATAGATTAAAAAATCAATTTAGATTTAAAATGAACTTTTATTTATCCTTGAGAAAATGATATTACATATATGTATATTTATATTATATATATATATATATATATATATATATATATATATATATATATATATATATATATATTTATATATATTTTTGTTCATTTGTCTATATTATATATATGTTTTTATATTTCAATATAAAATACGAAAATTTGGTTAAAAAATTAAATAATTTTCGATCTATTGAGATTTAACTGAATAACTAAATTTACGCGCAAAACGCCCGTTCCCAGTACAATTCCGCTGCGAAATGCACCCGCACACAATGTGTTAAAAAAAATGAGATTTTTTAACACATGATTTAGCGCAGAACTTATGATGTATCACACTAGTTATTGTAAAGGTAATATTTTTAATTGTTTTATTCATTAGTATTCTTATAATGACTTATGTTGTTGAAAATATTTCATTGTTCTTGTCTTACTATTTGAATAACAATAATAAATCTATAAAAATTATACATTGATTTAAAATTTTTCCTAACATAGTGCAAGGCCACCGGAACATAATCAAAAGGCATCCCTATTGCAACCCGAAGTCTTTTGGGATGTCAAGAGATTTGTTGTAGGTGAAATATTAAAAACTTTATCCATTTCGCTTAATTAAGCTAGGATTTATATGTAATGAAACATAGTTAAAAAATCATGCTTCTTTTAAACCAACTTTTTATCTTAAAACATTTTTGGAAAGTGTTTTAATAAAAAAAATTCAGAAACAACTCCATAGTTCTTGCTAAATTTTATATAATGTTTATAATATTTATAAAAATAAAACTTATATAAAGAGTGATTACTTTTAAATCGGTTATTGGAAAACTATGTGACTATATTCCTTTGTTCAATTTATAATATATTATGACAAATCGGATAAATTCTCACTTCAGCTATTCATTTTTCCCGTTCAACTATTAAGATTTATAGCGTTCAATTTTTAGACTGTAGTAGCATAAAGGGAAGATATATTTTCAGAAATTGTTATACATAGTCAATGTCATTAGGTCTATAGTACTCAATTTCCTTCCGTCACTTTGTTTTCTTCTAATGATAAAGTTTGTTAGAATATGTACTGGTGAATCTTTTGGCATGTTTTCAAACTGTTATACTTCAACATTTATAAGTCAGTTTGGCGTCTTCTGACACTAAATTTCATGCTGTTTCATGCAACCTCAAAAGTTTTTGGGACAGCAACCTTCAAGTGTCTATAGTGATGCAATTTCATGCTGCTTCATGCAACCTCAAAAGTGTTTTGACAGCAACCTTCAAGTGTCTTTATTGGTAGCATGAATTTTATGGATCTAATAGGAGAAATTTATCCCTATGTTATATTTCTAATTTGCTTGTTATATAATTTGGGTTAAAATTTTATTAATAAATGCAATTTTATAATAATAATCAGCTTTTCTTGTTGATGAAGTTGCAAAATCATTTTACTTCCAACTGTTGAGCAGTTTCTTGAATTTTCAATTGCAAACACACATACATACATACTTTATATCTATATACATACAGATGCATCCGTAAACAAGATTCTACGATGCAGGAATTCCTTTTCTTAGGACCCACTGTAAAAGCCGTTTAAATACCAACATCAATCAAAATTTCGATTTCGAATTTTTGATTTCACGAGTACAATACTTTATTAAACATCCCAACATTTTATCAAACATCAAACTTAATGTAAAAAAATAAACGGTGTTTAATCCTTAATTGTGAAAAAAAAATCATCGCAATGAAGAAATAAACTTTATTCTATTCAGATACAGCGCAATTTTAGATAACCTTTATGATAAAGGTCATTGATAAACGACAGCGAAGAGGTTAAGAAAACTTAACAGTTCATTCTGAAGTACTAAAAGGAAAATTGTTTCTTCGAAATAAACAAAAGTGTAACTATTTTCTCCAAAGAAAAGTCATAACCTCCCCTCCATCTCTTCTCCCCCCTCAAACCCACAAACTAAAAGTGACGTTATCGAACAACATAAATCGAGAAACAATATGCTAGAGGTCCCATACGCGGAGTTTGGTGAAAGCAGAAATACTCATGGTTTCAATCCACGTGGCACCAGTAAATCCAGTGGCAGATGTGAGAAATTGCTTGAGGCACCGCAAGCCAGGAAGACGGTTGGTTACCTTATAAAAACTTGTTTCCCCTTATTCCGCTCTCACTAGTTCTGCGTTGATGTGATTTTTTTTTCTATGGATGTATGTATACAGTGACGCAGCCGCCGTTAGCTAGTGAATTTGGAGCCGAATAAATAAAGTTGATGTAATGTGGGAACGTTGAAGTTTTCCATGAGCAAGTTTTGCCCTAGGGGCAGGATTTTGCTCCAAGCCAGCCTAATTAAGTGTCCCCCAGATTTCGGGTTTTTTATACATAGTACACGTTTTTTCGCCGACTAAAGTCAAATGGTGATAAATTGTGTGGCAGATATCTTCATTTGGTTTATATTTAGTACGTTATAAAAGAAATTCTGTTTAATGTGACAAATGCTACTGTCCTAGTATAAAAAGTTTAATGATGTTTTGATAAAAAAAAGTGTCGGCGTTTTTCAACTGAGATGCATGGTTCATTTACTCATAAAAAATATTTCTCGAGAAAATGAGATAAATAATTAATTCTTTTCCTTAATAATCCTATTAAATATCTTGCTTTAAAAACAAAATTATTTTTCTGACTTGCATTTTTCAAAACTTTGATAATGAACAATATTAAACAATGTTACTGATAAAACTAAAAGAAAAGCTTCGTTAAATATAAAATGTTTGTAATTAATAGTAATTGAATAAACTGTAAGTAATAACTAATTAATAATACGTGTAATAGTCCAACAAGTCGTTTTATTAATAATTTTTTTTATGCAATGAATAGGGTTATATCTAAGAAATTAGGTCTCAACTCTTAAAAAAGATACAAAATCAGCTGAAATTTAAAATAATTTCATTCCGGTGTAAGCAAGATTTAAATACTAAAATCCACTTTATACAAACTGATGCTACATTTTTTTAATTATAATGGTACTTAAAACTCTATATAACATCTAAATTTCCCAAATATTCAAAAAATAACATTTAAAATTATAGAGTTATTTAATCTGAGAAAAAGTTTAAATTTAATTTCAAGACAATGAAATTTCAAGAGAATCGCATATAGTATTTTTGCAGGATTCGTTTAACTTTAAAAATGGACTTACGCGATACACATATCATAATTACTATCCCCCTTCTCGCTTTCTAAACACAAACACACACACACACACGTATATATATATATATATATATATATATATATATATGCTTGGGACAGTAAAATTATTTTTGTCTGTTTATATTCAATATTCATCATCCATACAAATTTTTGTTCTTTAATATGGTAAGAATTTTCAAAATTTCAAAACTTTATATTTCATCTCAAATTAACTCAAATTACAGTTATATTTATCTATTGTTGCAGATATACATTCCTTATATAATTGTTGTTTCGTGATATCATAAATCAAAGCAAAGCATTCTAATCAAAAAACAAAAATCATTATAATACGTACATATTTTTGAAGAAATATTTATTTACAAGTCGCAGATTTCATATAAATTAACCAAACCAGTGTCATAAAAATATTCATACTACAACTAATATTTGTGGTTCATAACAGTTTTCATTCTACATTGCTATTTTTTATTTGAGAAATTTTTTAAAATTATAAGTTAAGGTAATAATTTAAACTTTTAAAAGTCTTATTTCAATTTAAAATTTGAGTACAACGACAGCTATATATATTCAATTAATGTTAATCACTAATATCTTATATAATGGTGTTTCGAAATGTTACTGAAATCATAAATCGAAGCAAAACGAAGTAATACCAGTCAATTATTTTTTAAGAAATATCCATTCATCTTGCGTTAAAAGTCCCAAATTTATATAGAAATTACCCAAACTAATTTCATAAAAGAAATAATCAAAATAGAACTGATATTTGTGATACATACTAATTTTCATTCTACATCACGCAATTTAAACCACGGCAGGCTTTGGTTTGATTTTGGAGCGCTACGGTATACTTTTTGCAACACGAGGGCCTACTGACTCCCTCCGAGAGACCGGGACCTACTGCGTAAAGCCGATTCCAAACGGCTACGAACATCCATGCCACAGTGGGATTCCAACCCACGAACTCCGGTTCCGAAAGCCAGCACCCTAACCATTCGGCCATCGGAACTACGGGATGCGTTTTCAAAACTTATTTTATTTTTTAAATGTGATTCCCATTACAGGTATATATATTCCTATACTGTTACAGTCGCATATTCCTTACATAATTGCTCTTTCGTGGCCTTTCTGAAATCATAAAGTAAACACAGTCATTCTAATGAGTCAATATGTACATTCACCCCTAATGTCGTATAAATTACTCAAACCAATTTCATAGATAAATACTCAAAATGCAGCAAATATTTGTGATACATACTAATTTTTAGGCTATATTATGATAATTTTTAAAATTTTCAAATTCGGGAAGAATTTTCAAATTTTATTTCATTTTTAAAATGTTGAGTACCACAGCTACTATATATTTTCACGTAATGGTACAGGCACGTGTCTTTCATATGTAACGGTTGTTTCGTGATGTTACTGAAATCATAAATCAAATACGAAACAAAGTCAATTCTACTGAGTCAATTGTTTTTGAAGAAATTTCCATTCACCTTGAGTTAAGAGTCACTAATGTCTTATAAATTACTCAAACCAACTTCATAGATAAATACTCAAAATACAACATTTATGATACATACTAATTTTTATGCTACATTACAAAAAATTTCAAAATTTAAATTACGGTAAGAATTTACAAATTTTATTTCATTTTTAAAATGTTGAGTAACACAGCAGTTATATATTTTCACGTAATGTTACAGTCACATGCTTTTCATATATAACGGTTGTTTCGTGATGTTACTGAAATCATAAATCAAATACGAAACAAAGTCAATTGTTTTTGAAGAAATATCCATTCACCTTGCGTTAGGAGTCCCAGATTCCATATAAATTATCCAAACTAATCTCATAAAACAAGCAGCAAAGAAAAGGAAATAATATTCTTCCCTACATCTAATTATCCACCTTATATCTTGGCAATCGAGGTGTCCTTGTAACTGTGTTCATTTTGGACGGAGAAACGGGTCAAAACCCACGGAAAAAAATTCATTTTCTCTGTGAACTTGTCATTCATGTTTCTGTACAGAGGAGTTTAATTGCAACCATGGTAAACTAAACTTATTTATTTGGACCGTTGTTAAAGAGTTGATGTGACAAGTTTTCTATTACCATCTCAGTAAAATACTACCCAGATGAAAACTGCTAAGGGTCGTTTGTGCTTCTGTCCTGTCTCGCGGCTATATAATTGTTTCGTATCGAAGATAACTTAACGCAGGGTTACGAAATCTAATTCTCAATTTCCGGTAATTTTCTAGCAAAGGAATTGAGGCCAAATATGTTTCTGAGATTATCCTTTTTTAAAGCTGAATTTTGTATGTCAGCTGTACCTTTTTAATTTCCTATTTTAAGGTTATATTCAAATAAGAAATTAGATGTTTTCATAATTGATAAGTATAATATATACGAAACACTTAAATATTAGCAGTCAATATTAATCACTTTGTTAAGTATTCATGTATTAAACAGCTTTACTCAAACTTTTAGTATGTCCTGTTACATTTTCAATCATATTTTTCACCATGTTTCCCCTGTTTTCACAATAAAAAATGTAAGAATAATAATGTATTTTGATTAATTTGACTTAGTTCAGCATTAATGTATTAAAGAAGAATTTCTTAATCCTTCAGTATTTAGTATGCAATTTTCAATCATAATTTTCATCACACTTCCCCTCTAAGTTTGTAGAATAGCTTTAGAGTCAAAATATGTTCTAATTCAATATATTTCTAATGTGTGAGAAAACACATTAGAAAGGTATTGAATTAGAATACATTTTGACGTTAAAGGAACTCTACAACCTTAAAATAAATCTTAAATTTTACTAAAAACAACTAAATTTATTTATATTTAAGAAATTTTGATCTAGAGTACAGTTCTAACGGAATCTCTAATTTTAAACTTGTTTTTCATTTTGAATTTTCAATTAATCAAGAAATACATTGATCATTAACGTTATAATCGCATTTATAAGTGTATTATATTAATCAAAATCTGTATTTATTTTATATCATATAAAAATATATTTCTTTTTGCTTTCCTTTCAGCAAATCGATAAATTCTTTAATAATATTTTCTTTTGCATATGCTCCCATCTTCCCATTTATCATTGTTAGACACACATGTTCAGAATCATAGCTTTGAAGAAACTCAATATCAACTTAGAAACTTAATTATCATAAAATTTGTAGTAAAATTGTCAGTAAATATTTTAGTTCCGGTATTTTTTTCGTTAATATGTAGTTTATAAATTCGGAAAAGAGTTTATAACACAAACCAGTTTATTACACAAAGTTATTCTACTAAGTCAATTATATTTGAAAAAAATATCCATTCAATTTGAATTAAAAGTGCCAGATTTCTTATGAATTACACAAACCAATCTCATATAACAAATATTCAAAATAAAAGAAATATTTGGGGTACATACTTGTTTTCATGCTACATCACGATACTTTTCAAAATTTTAAACAACCGAAATAATTTTCAAAATTTATTTTATTTATAAAATTTTAGTACCACGATAGTTATATATTTTTACGTAATGTTATAATTTAATAATATTATTTGCAATATTACAATGTTATTTGTATACACAAACCACACATAACACAATCTCATATAAGTAATATTCAAAATAAAAGTAATATTAGGGATACATGCTAGTTTTCACGATACATAACGGGAATTTTCGAAAATTTTAAATAACGGGAATAATTTTCAAAGTTTATTTCATATTTAAAATTTCAGTACCACGATAGTTATATATTTTCACATAATGTTCACATAATTTAATAATATTATTTGTATAATGTTATTTGCATACACAAACCCATCTCAGATTGTTTATAAAACGCACATATTCAAAATAAAAGAAATATTTAGGATACATACTTAAATACTAGTGTTTATGCCCCATTACGGGAATTTTCAAAATTTTAATTAAAG
>CM063501.1:133901474-133903974 GCA_032207245.1 Pardosa pseudoannulata
AAGTTTTATTTTACGTGTCATAAAAGATTTCATAGTTAGTTTTTTATGTCAAATTACACTGTAAAAGTTCTCCAACATTAAAGGGTTACCTATAGACAGACTTTCTAAGATAAAAATTCTATTATTTTGCTCTTTAAAGGCTAGGAACTGTTATTTTTAAAGGTAAAAAACACTCATTGTACAAGCCTAAGTTGTTCAACTCAAAATCAATTTTTTCTGCTTAAGATACCTGTGATTTTTAAGATTTTAGAAGCAGTAGGGGCACAATGGACAAAAATCAAAGAAAGGCAAACTCAGAATCGATACTGAACTCACAAAAGTATCGATCGTATCGGAATCGGACGATTAAAACTACGAAGAAAATCATCGGAAAGAGTGCTAGAAAAGAAGATATGTGTGTGACAAGGAAAAGACAATTGGTTCCAGCTTTAAATGTCAGCTTCGTGTTTCTGTCCCTTTTTTCCCCCTTTCTTTTAAAAACAATTTTTTAGCCAGATTCCCCCTCCCCAATCCCTTTTTACGATTTTTTTTCAAACCTTTCTTTGCATTCCATTCTGACAATTATTGGTAGGAATTCTTAATTATGGAACTTTAATTAATGCTGAATTATTTCCTTACTTAGAATAATTGTAACGTAAAAATAACTGAATGCTTCATTTACCGAAGAAAATTTTCAGAAGAGGAAATAAAAAATAATAAATTGGAAGTTAATACACAAATAATGAAAACTTAATTTGATTTTTAGAATAGCTATTGATTTTTCAAAGATCTTTTTTCGTATGTGGTACGGTCCAAAAAATGTAGTTGTGATTTTCTAATTTCTACTTTGAAGTATTTATTAAGATGTAATAATAGCTTTTAGAATCATTTTAAGATAAAAAACATAATGATTCTTTTAGAAATACTTTTTCGTTATTTATTAATTCATTTATTAGTTTTAAAAATTCGCAAAAGGGTTTAAGATACGCATGGAAATTTCCAGTCTTTCCACTGAATTTTTTATTCGCTAACAAAAAAAAATTCTCCATTTCAGAACTTTTTATAACTAATAATTAAAACTCAAAACCTTTGATTCGTTTGCAAAAGACCGTTAATTATTCACAATCTTTTAAATTCTGTTAGATTAATACCTATATTTGTGTTATAAAGCTTTAAAGATTATTTAAAATTTTATGATGTGAAGTGCTTTTATTGTATATAAAGACTTTTATTATATCGGTCTTTAAACAATTTTCTTACAATGCAAAAATTTTTACACATGAACTTTAAATTAGACAGAATTAACTTATGTACTTTTAACTAATCTATAAAATATACGATTAATTTTCTATTCAATTTTAAACCCTATACAAATATTTACAGGGAGTAGTTAGTAAGAATAAACTTAAAAACTATCATTTAATAAAAAGAAACTTCGGTTAATTTGCTTTGAAAGCTATGCGTGCTTCAAACCTTTTAGAAGAATACTTGATAAAACTTAAGAAAATTTCTCTAATTGCTAGATTTCTTAATGTATAATTACTTATTTTCTACTTTTCTTAAAATTTATTTATCAATTAAAAGTGTTACTATCAAAATAAACTTCTTCCGAGTTAGAAGAGTTTGTTAATTTCAAGACATCGTCTAGAATACATAGATTAAAAGCATCAGTAATTTCATCAGTATCGAAAGTGATAAAATCTTTTCCAATTAATTATATACTGAAATATGTGTAGTTTTTTTCAAGCTGTGCTCTTAGTTACATAAAGCATTCGATTATGCTGTTTTATTGTTTTACTGTGCAAATCTGCAAAAAAGCGATGTACTCTTTAAAAATAAATTACCGGATTGAAAATTAAATCAGCATTTCAATTTCACTATCTTTACGTTATTCAAGCATAACAAAGTGATTTTTTTCCCTGAAATTCTTCTTTAGATTTCTAATTGGCGAAGAAATGAAAGACTTGGCTCAAACAAAAAGGTTTTTATTTTATAATGAGGCTTTTCAATTTAAAAAGTTTTTATTCGAGTTTAATAGACAAATCATTATTGCCCATTTCCTGGCAGAGATACAGATTGTTACTTAAAGATAAAAGATTTTATCTTTTATTGATCGAAGTAAATTGGCGCATGAAAACAAATTAGAGGAAAATTTCCTCTGTAATATATGATTTAAAAATGCTTATTTCCCAAAAGTTCCTAAGTTACATAAAACATATCAAATAAACACTTCATTATTAAAGAATTAGGGGTTTCTAAGAAATTATCGAAATTAGTTCGAGAGTTAGGAGATAAATTATTTAATTTTGAGAATGATTTGAAATTAACCTGCATTTATTTATATGCTCAGAGAGTATCAGATATTATCAAATTTTTGTCTTATTTAAGCATATTTAAATGAAATAAAATAAGGAAATCGTTAAAATTTCAATATAAGTGACATATATACTGAAAGATATATGTAACTTATATATAAAAGACAGCCCTAGTTTAGAAAAGTTATACTGAAGTTCAACCAAAT
>CM063501.1:133908974-133921474 GCA_032207245.1 Pardosa pseudoannulata
AAAAAATAACTGTTATTGTACTGATAAAATGGTTTTATCTATTCATGTGAGTTTATTTAATCTGTTTATGATTAGGCATAATAACAACAATTAAAATTAAAATGTATACATTTTGTATATATAAAAACCATCGCAACCAGAACGCATTTGCACCAGGACGAGACACAAATTCTCTCGTTATTAGATTTTTTACATTAATTTTATAAGAAAAACACTCCTAGAAAAAATACTGTTATTACGTTTTATTAATGTTATATATATAATAAATGTAAGTTTGAAAATATTTGAAACTCAATACGAAACAAAGACATTTAAATTTAGTTAGTACATTTTTTCCGTTAAAATTTCTTTTTACTTCTTCTTTTACGTTCAATCTTATCTTCATTTTTGCTAACAAAAATAGTCGTCAAGCATATTCTTATTACATTGATATTTTCTTAAATCCTTATTTTTAACCTTCTCCTGTTTTCGCTGACGGATCCTAAATTTTCGGGAAAAAATAAATATTTAAAATGAATTTTTACTTAAACACTTGTTACACACGTGGTTGTCATATTTTATTTTTTAAACGAGAGCTAGTTTTCATACCTTTCTTTTAAATGCACCGAGTATTCACTGGCAAGATGATTGGTTTCCTTGATGAAGTAGGACAGCTTTAAGGTTCCTTTTTGACGAATCTAAAAAAAGTCTCCATTCATCTTTATTGTAAATCTTAAATTTTCTCATCAATCCAGGAACATCTGAGCAATAAATGAGGTTCTCGTCTTCGTCAAAATATTGAATAAATTCCTTTTCACGATTTCTTTACAATAAAAAGTGGTTAATTTGGCAATAAGTTTTTTTTTCTTTTCAATCTGGAGTAAAAATTGAGTTGCCTCTATCACAGATTAATACTGGTGCTTACATTTCACTGATAAGGATTCAATTTGTTATAGGCTTTTATAACAGCGATTGCGACTGGAAGAGATGATGAAAACATTGCGCTTTTATTTAAATCCATTTTTAAAAGCCCTAAATACTAACTGCGCTTTTGTAGTTTACAACAGAAGGGTAATTTTGAGGGTAAAATATCAAAAAACCAAAGGAAAGTATGGGAGCAAATCATGAGAAATACTCATAAAAAACCACATAAAATTCATTTTTTCAAAAAAATGTGACGTGATAGACATTTTAATGGTTCTTTTCAAAATCAGTACTAAAAAATACGTTAAGATTAGATGTCAAATCACTTGTATGTTATGGTGGATTATTATTTAAAGAATTACAATTTTTCCTATTTGGCACCAAAACGTAATATGGATTCAGATCTAAAAGAACAAGTACATATATTGCTACAAAATATAACCGTATTATAATTATTACCTTAAAATAATTATTTTGCCTGAAAAAGGTTTTCCTTTTTTAAATCACTGCAACGGAGAAGTAGATTTAAATTTAAGGTTAAAAAGAATTAGTAAACACAATTAAATTTTAAAAATCCATGCCTAGAGTTTATGCACATAGTAATACATTATGATCTAGATTGCTAATAAGGAAATGCACATAGGGAAGTACATGTACTAAAATTACAAAGTTCTGGCAAGTTTTCAAGAGTTATTAATAGTTTTAAAATAATGTTATACATTATTATTTAAAGAAATACAATTTTTCCTATTTTGCACTAAAACGTAATATGGATTCATATTTAAAAGAACAAGTACATATATTGCTACAAAATATAAACGTATTATAATTATTACCTTAAAATAATTATTTTGCTCGAAAAATGTTTCTTTTTTTAAATCGCTACAATGGAGAAGTAGATTTAGTTTTAAGATTAAGAAGAATTAATAAACACAATTACATTTTAAAAATCCATGCCTAGTGTTTGTGAACATAGTAATACATTATGATCTAAATTGCTAGTAAGGAAATGCACATAGGGAAATACATGTACTAAAATTACAAAGTTCTGGCAAGTTTTCAAGAGTTATTAATGTGTATTATAGTTTTCAAATAATGTTATAGATTATTATTTAAAGAACTACATATTTTTTCCTATTTTGCATCAAAACGTAATATGGATTCAGATCTAAAAGAACAAGTACATATATTGCTACAAAATATAATCGTATTATAATTATTACCTTAAAATAATAATTTTGCCTGAAAAAGGTTTATTTTTTTAAATCAATGCAATGGAGAAGTAGATTTAAATTTAAGGTTAAAAACAATTAATAAACACAATTAATTATTTAAAATCCATTCCTAGAATTTGTGCACATAGTAATACATTATGATCTAGATGGCTAATAAGGAAATGCACATGGGGATGTACATGTACTAAAATTACAAAGTTCTGTCAAGTTTTAAAGAGTTATTAATGTGTATTATAGTTTTAAAATAATGTTATGGATTATTATTTAAAGAAATACATATTTATCCTATTTCGCAACAGAACATAATATGGATTTACATCTAAAAGAAGAAGTACATATATAGCTACAAAATATAACCGTATTATAATTATTACCTTAAAATAATTATTTTGCCTGAGAAAGGTTTCCTTTTTTAAATCATCGAAATGGAGAAGTAGATTTAAATTTAAGGTTAAAAGAATTAGTAAACACAATCACTTTTTTAAAAATCCATGCCTAGAGTTTAAGCAGACAGTAATACATTATGATCTAGATTGCTAATAAGAAAATGCACATAGGGAAATACATGTACTAAAATTGCTAAGTTCTGGCAAGTTTTCAAGAGTTATTAATGTGTATTACAGTTTACAAATAATTTTATAGATTATTATTTAAAGACATACAATTTTTCCTATTTTTCCCCAAAACGTAATATGGATTTAGATCTAAATGAACAAGTACATATATTGCTACAATTTCTATAATTATAATTACTTCCTTAAAATAATTATTTTGCCTGAGAAAAATTTTTCCTTTTTTATATCACCGAAATGGAGAAGTAGATTTAAATTTAAGTTTAAAAAGGATTAGTAAACACTTTTTAAATATCCATGCCTAGAGCTTGTGCACATGGTAATACATTATGATATAGATTGCTAATAAGAAAATACACATAGGGAAATACATGTACTAAAATTACAAAGTTCTGGCAAGTTTTCAAGAGTTATTAATGTGTATTATAGTTTTCAAATAATGATATAGATTATTATTTAAAGAATTACATATTTTTCCTATTGTGCACCACAACTTAATATGGATTCAGATCTAAAAAAAATCCCTTGAGATATAAATAAAAATTAAGACAGTTTGAAGGTAAGATAAAAAAGAATAAATAAAATAAAATTTAAAACCCATATTTGAGAACAAATAAAGAAAAAGTAAAATAATGTTACCCAAATTTATAATGGTAGTAAGGCCATAGCTGAAAACTAGGGAGAAGTAAATTCATTTTTCCGGAATTTATAATATTAGAAAGGAAAGCTCGAAAGAAAGTAGAGCTACTAAAATTAGCGAAAATTGGCAAGTGAACAAGAACTGTTAATGTGCATTATAATTTTAAAATGTCGTTATAACATATTTAAACACTTGCTCCAATGAATTACACTTTGTTGAATATTACAATGCGGGTTAGCAGAAATAAAATCTAAAAATATATCTTTTAAGATAAAAATAAATGTAAATAGCTCTTTAAATTTAGAAAAATAAATTTCAAAATTAAATTTAGAATGTACTCTTTTTAGACTCATTCTTTTTACAAGTAAGAGAAAAAATAATTTAAAGGCAATTACTCATTATTTAATTTTTAACAAGAGCTGTTAATGTGTATTAAAATTTTAAAATGTCGTAATAACATATTTAAACACTTGCTTCAATGAATTAAACTTTTTTAATATTGCAATGTGGATTAGACAAAATGACATCTACAAATATATCTTTAGAAATAAAAAATAAATGTAAAAAGCACTTGAAATTTAGGAAAATAAATGCCAAAATTAAATTTAAGAGATACTTTTTTTAGACTCATTCTTTTTACAAGAGAAAAAACAATTTAAAAGCAATTACTTATTATTAAATTTTCAAAAAGGACTGGTAAAGTGTATTAAAATTTTAAAATGTCGTAATAACATATTTAAACACTTGCTTCAATGAATTAAACTTTTTTAATATTGCAATGTGGATTAGACAAAATGACATCTACAAATATATCTTTAGAAATAAAAAATAAATGTAAAAAGCACTTGAAATTTAGGAAAATAAATGCCAAAATTAAATTTAAGAGATACTTTTTTTAGACTCATTCTTTTTACAAGAGAAAAAACAATTTAAAAGCAATTATTCATTATTATATTTTTAGAGTTAAAAATTAAAATTGTAGTTAAAAGAAAAAATCCAATTTATTTTAGTGCTCTATGATTAGAAATTGAATAAAAGTAAATCAAGTTTAAATGCATTCTTTCATCTTTATTTTAAAAATGCTAGAAGTAAACAGTGCTTATATACAAAATGAGAAATATAATAGAAGAAAACACACGTATTGTATATATATTTTTAAATATGTTCTATTTAAAAAAAAATTGCCTAAGATATTATTTTAAAAGAGAAAAGGTCAAGAGATGAGTGAAATTATTCCGCTGAAATTTTAAGGAATGCAATTATGAAAATAAGTAATAAAAATATACTAAATTAGCAAATTTACAAGAATTGAAAGATTATTTGAGCAATTAAATTGTATGCTGAAAATACAATCTTTGTATATTAAATCTAAAATATACCCTTATATGTGTACTTTTAAAAAGTAAAATTGGACTGAAAAGTTTATATCAGTAATGAAATGTAAATATGAAAATATAAGTGCTAAAATATATTAAATCGGCATATTTTGTAAGAGCTATTTATATTTTAAATTTCAGAATTTATTGGGGTAAAATTAAACATCTAAATCAACGAACTGCATGTTTTACGGTTATATCTTACAATAAAGTTTAATGCGGGATAGAATCTAAATATTTATAAAAGGATTTTGAATGCAAAGGAATTCCGAAGAATAGAAATTTATAAAAGATGCTTTTGATTATCATACGTATTAGAGAAGGAATTTAAAATGCATACTGGAAAGCTTATCTATCTATATTATTATATATATATTTGTACACACACACACACACAACACACACACAAACACCTATATATATATTTATATATATAATTTTTTATATATATATATATAACATATATATGTGTGTGTGTATTGTCATACTATAAAAAGTATAATTTTATGCATAAGTAACAAATTTGTGTACTTTAGTTATTGGTAATTCAAAATTAAGTAGATCAGACACAGATTACATTTTAGGTATATTTTTCACATTAATTTGAAAAGTATAAGTAAGATAAATGTACATTTGTACAAATATTAAACTAGGCGTTATCGTTGTTGTAAATACAAGATTTTTGACACACTATGGTAATTCATTCCTTAGTTAAGCCGCAGAGTGTAATTACTCTTTGTATTGAAATTTTTTGTTTTATAGACTTAGGAATGCAACCAAAAGTGAAGTGCACAACTAGACTTATGACAATCTCACAAAAAATTTGGGATTTTCTAAGCCTAATAGTTTTTTGCGTAATGCGAGGCACACACGTACCTGCAAAAGTCAAGCGTAAACTAATTATAACTAATGGATCTTTATATTGAAATTTTTTTATATAGATTTAGGAATGCAACCAAATGTGAAGTGCACAACTAGACTTATGACAATCTCACAAAAAAATTTGAGATTTTCTAAGGCTAATAGTTTTTGAGTAATGCGAGATACACACGTACCTACAAACGTCAAGAGTAAACTACTTATAACTAGTGGATCTTTATATTGAAATTTTTTGTTTTATAGACTTAGGAATGCAACCAAAAGTGAAGTGCACAACTAGATTTATGACAATCATATAAAAAAATTTGGGATTTTCTTAGGCTAATAGTTTCTGCTTAATGCGAGATACACACGTATCTACAAATGTCAAGAGTAAATTACTTATAACTAGTGGATTTTTATATTGAAATATTTTGTTATATAAACTTAAGAATGCATCCAAAACTGAAGGGCACAACTAAACTTGTGACAATCATACAAAAAAAAAAATGGATTTTCTAAGGTTAATAGTTTCTGCGTAATGCGAGATACACACGTACCTACAAACGTCAAGAGTAAACAACTTATAACTAGTGGAGGAAGGGTCAAAATGGATATTTAAAGTTTCCTAGTATGTGCATACAGGCGTAACATTTAAAATGTTCAAACTTCATTTGAGCTTGGGAAGAGTGGTTATGATGCTGATCTTCGGTACCGCAGTTCGAAAATTCGAATTTCACCGTGGTATAAATGCTAGTAGCCGTTCGGAGTTGGCTTTAAGTGGATGATCCCGGCCTCATTAGCACTTTTGTTGCAAAAATTAGACAGTAATGTTCTAAACCAAACGAAACTAAAATCATTCAGTCCTGGCCAAAATAAAATTTTTTATTGAAATGTCTTCTCCGAAATGTAACATGATTACAATACTTCTTTTCAATTTGTACAAATAAGAACAAAAATAATTAATTATAAACAAATCTCAACTTCTGTGGTAATTTATATTACAAGTAAAATACTTGATTTTTATTTTAATTTTTGAAATGAATCCTTAAATATGTAACTGAAAAACAATAGTTCTTGATAGAAGTAAAATTATGTGAGGAAAATTAGGTTATTAATACTAAAATGCACGTAAAAAATTAAAAGTAAGTACTAGAAAGGTCGTGAATAATAGTTAAAAAAGATACAAGAGCTTATATGAATGTTATAGCCTATTTAAATACCTAGACAATGTTGCAGCCAGTTTAAATGCACAAATTGACGAAGTGTAAATAATATTTTCATACTTGGTAATAATGAATAATGAAAAAAGTAGTTCTAGATATAAGTAAAAGTATGTTAGGAAATTTTAGATTATTAATACTAAAATGCACGTAAAAAATTAAAAGTAAGTACTAGAAAGGTCGTGAATAATAGTTAAAAAAGATAAAAGAGCTTATATGAATGTTATAGCCTATTTAAATACATAGACAATGTTGCAGCCAGTTTAAATGCACAATTCGACGAACTGGAAACTATATTTTCATGCTTAATTAATAATAATGAGGAATGAAAATAATAATTCTAGATACAAGTAAAATTATGTTAGGAAAGATAGGTTATTAATACTAAAATGCACTTAAAAAACTAAAAGTAAGTACTAGAAATGTCTTGAAAAATAATGAAAAAAAAAAACTCTTTTATGAATGTTATAGCCTATTTAAATACCTAGTAAATGTTGCAGAGAGTTTAAATGCACAATTCGACGAACTGGAAACTATATTTTCATACTTAATAATAATGAGGAATGAAAAAATTAGTTCTAGATACAAGTAAAGTATGTTAAGAAAATTTAGATTATTAGTACTAAACTGCATATAAAAAATTAAAGTACTAGAAATAACATGAATAATAAAATAAAATACAGCAGCTGTTATGAATTTTATAGCCAATTTAAATACCTAGACAATGCTGCAGCCAGTTTAAATGTCCAATTCGGTGAACTGCAAATTTAAAACTTAAATTTCAAATAAAATTGAAATTTCAGACGTTCTTTAAAACTGAAATTTCTAAACTTAATAATATTGAGGAATGAAATATAAATATCTATTTCGAGATAAAAATAAATTTAAAGAAACTTTGATATTCAGAAATAAAGACAAATTTTGTGTTCATGCTTTCTGAAAAAAAATTTAACCCTTAATTTGACAAGATGTTTTATCAAATATTTTTTAATTTTGATTTCTGTTATTTTCCCATGTCTGTATAGACATTAGGATATCTGTAAAATAAACAAAAAAAATATATCATTTTCCATTTTTGAGATAATTAATGTCCGCTGTGGCGAACACTGACAATTAAGTTATTAGTAGTTATAAATATACATGTCCAGTGTAGCGGACTTAGCCAAATTAAGGGTTAAGGAAGTTTCCCTTTTCAGGTACATCCTTTTTGTAATTTTGAGTGCAAAATTTATATAAGAGCATAAAAAGAAGTAATAAATGTTAATTCAACTAGTTTGTACAATTTTGTTTTACTTTGATTGTATGTCACGTCAATGAGAGTTATCATTTTCATATTCTCTTAATGGTTGAAAGTTAATCTTCTTTTTCTAGGAAACTATGTTGTTTATATAGACATCAAAAACTACCATTTGGTGTAGACGACCAAAGTTAATTGCGCTATATTTAGATTTTTCATTATAAAATGAAATTTTTCACAGATACAGTTTTTTCTTTAATTAGTACCAGGAAGTAATAAAAGAAATTCAAAATTATTCTTTCTATTTTAATTTTTATCAGTAGGAGGCTTTAAAATAATCATTTTGACTGCATATGAATTTCTCCATATCTGTGTTGTCGTAGGTTACTGACATTTGATAGTGTTAATATTTAATATATTAGAATTTTTGTTGTGTTGATTACAGACTGCAATATAAACCGAAGTGAATGTACAATTAGGTTTTATATCAGTTCTAAAAAAATTTTCAATGGTATAAATTTATGAATTATTAGAAGTACGTACTGTAACGATCCGTTAAAGGACCCTAAAGAACGAAGAGCCTTAAGGTGACCTTTCGCCGTGGACACTTACGATTAGCGGCAGGTAGAAACGGGTGGATACTTAATTGAAATCTGTTCGTGTGCTGGTGCCAGCGCGTCTGGGGCTTTGTGAGAATGTTGAATGGAAAGACTCTGAAAAGATTGTAAATAATTACAGTGTACATTGTCGCCCATTAGCGGTAGTGAAAAAGGCAATTAAGTTGTTTGGGTCGGCTGATCTGAAGACGGCTTTTCGGCCACATATGGAAACGAAACAGCTGATTCAGGCGGGAGGTGACCGCAAGATTGCATCATCCTGGTTCTGGAAGTTTCCCGAAGAATCGCGTAAGGGGAACCGGGGGCCGCTATAAAAGAAGAGTGACGGGGCCAAAACGAAGCTTTTTCTTCTTGAGACTCCTTCCTGATAAAGCCTTTGTAGCTCGAGAAGAACCGCTCGTATCTCCGCTTCTGGAGTTTGCTTGATTAGAGACCGCCAGCGTCTCTGTTTGCTAAGAAGTCCACCTTCGACTTGGTAATTCTATTCCCGTGTTATTGCTAATTATTTCTACTTCGTGCATAGAAGTAGGTAGCCGAGAATGACCTTTGCTCTCAATTTGGATTGTCTTGTATCCCGAGATTTCCTTCATGAACCCCAGCGTGATACGCACTCTGAATTTTCGAACCTTGGTGTGGAAGCCGACTATGCTAATCGTCAGCCCGGAGGTGATAGTGTCAGGGTTATTACCGGCACTAATTAGTGAACAATTCCAGTGATTAGAAGCCCTAGCCATACTGTATCCGGTATCCCACGCATCCTTATTGTGTGAATGTCATCTCAGCACGAGATCTCAGAATATTTAGAAATCTACTAAATCTGTACATAGCTGTACATAATTTATTCGCCTGAATAAAATATTTAATCTAGATTAAACAGTTTTCTAGCCTGTTTCATTGACGGCTTCGCCTACCATATCTCCAGTACGTTACATTACGTACCGTACACGCAAGCGTACAAACTTAACGAAAAAGTGAAATGAATGTGTAATCTCATTGAGTTAAAATTTAAATTATAGTTTAATACTACCTAAAAATTAAATTTGATAGCACAAATTGAAAGGTTTTCCGTTATATACTACTTTAGTTCTTGGATATACATACGTGAATTTGTTTGCTAAAATTATAAATTCTTGAAAAAGATTTTTTCGTCTGTCTTATTTATCAGGATGTACTTTGAAGACAATTTTTAGAAGTAAAATAAAATAATGTAATATCCGAAATACACTTGAAAGCATTGTATTACGAATATGATTATGGAGTTTTTGTTTCTTTTTTAATATTTTATCTTCCTATACAGGTGGGGATTTTGTTTTACATTCAAATTAATGTTAAAAATATCTCTTAAAGCAATTAACTTGTTTACTTGTGTTTAATGATTATTTCCTCCAGTTTAAAAAGAAAAAAAAATTGATTGTAAAACTGAAGGTGCTTGTTATTCAGCTATATAGGAATTATAATATAAAGTTGGAATTATTTACATTGATTAATTTTAATATACTGGTACTTTTGTACATGGCGGCTAACGGTTATTTTAAATTAAAATCTAAGAAAATATTGAATGTTATAATTTGTTTGAGCTGAAATTAGTTTTTAATTCCTGAGTATTAAGGTGAAAACGTTAGGTTCTTTTACATAAAATGCTACTTTTTTACTTTAAAAAGATATTACTGAATAAATTTTTAAAGTGATTTTACTTTCACACCTATATAAATAATGTGTCTAAAAAGGCAGCTACGAAAAATCTTTTTGAATTCCTTTTCTAGTTAGTACCTTAATTATAAATGTCTCTCTATGAATTTCTAATAATAAGAGATTCTTTACATTTATTTTCGTCTCAAAGAAAATAGTTTTGGATTTTCTTCTCCAATAGCTCTTGTTTTGAAATATGAAAGCAAAATGTAAAATTCCTCGAGTTAGGTATTAAAATATGTTGTAATACTATGTGAAAATTATTCTTATATAAATATTTCTTATAAATTTACAAATTCACGCTATTTTCAATACTTTCATATGCATATTTTTTACTTTTATTTTAAATTCTAGTAATATTTAATTATTAGTGATAACAAAGTATAATTATAATTATTATTTTTCATAAATGGCAATAAGTATAAAATAAATCTGTAAATCAATAATTTTTTAATAAGCAATAATAATAATAATTATTATATAATAATTAGTATATTAGTATTAGTAGTATATATAATTATATAATAATTTTCTAGTTAGTACCTTAATTATAGATTTATCTCTACGAATTTATAATAATAAGAGACTCTTTACATTTATTTTTGTCTCAAAGAAAATAGTTTTCGATTTCTTTATCCATTAGCTCTTGTTTTGAAATATGTAAATAAAATGTAAAATTCATCGAGTTAGGTATTAAAATATGTTGTAATAGAATATGAAAATTATTCTTATATAAATATTTCTTATAAATTTGCAAATTCACGCTATTTTCAGTACTTTCATATATGCATTTCTTTACTTTTATTTTAAATTCTAGTAATATTAAATTATTATTAATAACCAAGTATAATTATAATTATTATTTTTCATAAACGACAATAATTATAAATAAATTGGTAAATCAATAATTTTATAAGAAGTAATAATAATAATAATTATATAATTATTAGTATATTAGTATTAGTATTATATATAATTGTATAATAATTTTCTAGTTAGGACCTTAATTAAAGATATATCTCTACGAATTTCTAAAAATAAGACATTCTTTAGATTTATTTTTGTCTCAAAGAAAATAGCTTCTGATTTCTTGCTCGATTAACTCTTGTTTTAAAATATGAAAGTAAAATATAAAATTCATCGAATTAGGTATTAAAATATGTTGTAATACTATATGAAAATTATTGTTATATAAATATTTCTTATAAATTTGCAAATTCACACTATTTTCAGTACTTTCATATGCATATTTTTTACTTTTATTTTAAATTCTAGTAATATTTAATTATTAATGCTAACAAAGAATAATTATAATTATTATTTTTCATAAACGACAAAAAGTATAAAATAAATCTGTAATTCAATAATTTTATAATAAGTAATATTAATAATAACTATTATATAATAATTAGTATATTAGTATTAGCAGTATATATAATTATATAATAATTTCATAGTTAGTACCTTAATTATAGATTTATCTCTACGAATTTATAATAATAAGAGACTCTTTACATTTATTTTTGTCTCAAAGAAAATGATTTTCGATTTCCTTCTCGATTAACTCTTGTTTTGAAATATGAAAGTAAAATGTAAAAATCATCAAATTAGGTATTAAAATATGTTGTAATACTATATGAAAATTATTCTTATATAAATATTTCTGATAAATTTGCCAATTCACGCTATTTTTTTATACTTTCATATGCGTATTATCATTCATAAACAACAATAATTATAAAATAAATTGATAAATCAATAATTTTATAATAATTAATAATAATAATTATATAATAATAACTCACATATTATATTGTTATTCTTTATTCTTATTAATTATTACTAAACCTAATAAATGTATGTATATATGTATGTATATATGTATATATATATGTATGTATATATATGTATGTATATATATATATATATATATATATATATATATATATATATATATGTATGTATATATATATATATATATATATATATATATATATATATATATATATATATATGCATATATATGCATAGACTCATTATATAAACCTATTGTAGTCGTGTAAATTGCGTATCACCTTTTCATCCCCACAATAAATTCTTCCTGCTGTTCGAAGGAGTGGCAACAGTTGTAGAATCATGAGACAACGAAA
>CM063501.1:133931474-133938974 GCA_032207245.1 Pardosa pseudoannulata
AATATTTAAATTGGTGTAATAGGTATGGGGATCTAAGTAATTCAATAATTATATACAGTCAAGTAAAAATTTCTTATTTAAATAAAGAGTTATTTAAATGCTTTATATGCATTCAACTGGAATTAGAACAAATATTTGCCGTATGTTAATAAAATTATACCAACAAAATCCAGAAAATTTCCTAAACATTCTAAAGAAGAATGACGGATTGTATAAAATAAAATAACTGTCTGTAGTTATTATACATTAAAGGAATTAACTGAAAAAGACATTAGTATTTAAAATATTAACATATTTCGATAAAAGACAAGCCTAAGGAATTAGGGAAATATATACAAGCGTATCAAAATTTAATGTTTTAATAAGAAATCATTTTAATATTCTAATTGAAACCGGAGAGAGAACAAACATCTGTGAAAGATTAGTAAAGATTAAAAAAATAAATCACAAAATTCAAATTTCTTTATATTCCTAGAAATTATTGTACAAAATAATAGGGAATTTAACAAATGTAATCAGCAATTTGTAAAATATAATGATATCTCTGATTAAATTTTTAACTATGTGACAATGATCAATTTAATGTAGAAATTATTGTATAAAATAATAGGGAATTTAACGCATGCTAGACAGCAATTTGTAAAAAAAAATTATATCTCTTTGATTAAATTTAAACTAGGTGACGATGATCAATTTAACATATAAATTATTATACAAAATAATAGGGAATTTAGCACATGCTAATCAGCAATTTGTGAAAAAAATTTATTATATCTTTTTGATTAAATTTAAACTAGGTGACGATGATCAATTTAACATATAAATTATTATACAAAATAATAGGGAACTTAACAGAGGCTAATCAGCAATCTGTAAAATAGTTTTATTATAACTCTTTGATTAAATTTTAACTATAGGAAGATGATCAATTTAACTTAGAAATTATTGTACAAAATCATAGGGAATTTAACACATGCTAATCAGCAATTTGTAAAAAAACTTTTTTTATACCTCTAATTAAATTTTAACTATGTGACGATGATCAATTTAACGTTTCATTGCCAAGAAAAAAATCATTTAAAATATATTAAATTTTACACTAATATAATATTGGTGTAAAACATCAAGTATCCGCTAAATATTATTTCTTCTAAATCTTATCTAACTATTCTTTTGCTTTAAAGCAAAAAATATGTTTCTAGATTTGTGGGTACTTTTAGATAAAATGTTTATATATTTCTTTAGGTGAAAAATTAGTTTATTCTATTTCGTCCTAACAGCAGCATTTTTTCTCTCTAATTTTCAATTAAATTTAAACAAGCTGGTTTTGTATTTTTAAAGTAAGAAATTTTGTTTAGTATAAATTATATTATTTTGTGACTGATAGCTATTTTTTAACTTTTAGTTAAGCAGTAATTATGAAAAATTTATATTATTATTGAAAATTTATAACAAAAATTATTCTATATAAAATTTAAATTAAGTTTTGAGATATTGCTTTAGCTTTAATTTGCAGACTGAAAATCTCCTTGTGTTTAACATGTGCAAATATCACAATATAATATTGTTTTTATATATAAATAGGATTATTTTTAATTTTATTCCTAAATATTTACTAAATATAAGCAAGTTTTCTTTTTAAATTAAAAAATATTTTATGTAGATATGAGAGCATATTTTACAATATTTTGTTTATATTCGAATATCTAAGATAATGATATTCTATTTATTCAAATTACCAGATTTTATGTCCTCTTATTTTCATTACTTATTGAGGTGATTGTAGAATAAAAGCTGTAGAAATTTGAAAATGCTGTTTTAATATCTCATTAGATAGTGTAGATTATGAGGTATAGCTAAAATATGAATTAAAAGATATTTTTTTCTATATTCATTGTATAATAATTGCTTAAATTATTAAGAAATATTTTGGTGACAATAGTTCATTACCACCACATAAAGTGTAATTGCTACTAATACTAACTTTAATCGTATTATAAACAATTATTTAATTTTACGGTTAATTGTGTTGTTCTGGGTATATTACTCTAAGTCATATTTATTTGAAAACTATTAACAAATCTTACAAAGCAAAAAATAAAGTTTAGATTAAATTAAAAAGTTTCGAATGGCAAAATATGTCAAGTTCCGAATTAAAAGAACTTATGTATAAATTCACTATATAATAATAGTCTAAGTTATCTGTCCGCCTGTCCTCGAATTTATGAAGCGGTTGGACCTGGAATGGATAGAAGCATCCTATTGGATTCTTGATGAGTAAGGTTTAACAAATTTCAAAGCGAGTAAAATTTATCTTCTGCTAAACTGTTGATCGAATTCGAAAATAAATTATTATAAATTTGCTTCATATCACTGCGAAAAATACTGTCGTCTTTAAAAAGTTCGAAATCCACACTTGACCCCCTATTCGAGCATTTAATGCCATTATTTCAAGCCCTATTTTCCCCTGTTAAGATCAGGCGATTAAATTTATCAATTCATCACATAATAAATGGGTAAAAATAGCATTTTTTATTGCATTGTGACGTTATTCCTTTAACCATCTGATTTAATCATTTCTGATTTTAAATTATTTAAATATCGTCTAAATTATTTTCATACGTTATATATCTTAACTTAGATATTAAGTAAATAATTTACCTATATATTTTTCTTAAATAATAGAATAGGTACATATGTCATAATTTAAAATTTAATCATCGATTATTTTTTTGTTGCAAGAGAATTCTCATTCAAAAAAGAAACCATTTTTTTACCTGCCTCAATGGGTACTTTACAATTCTGGAAAATTAAAAATTAAATGATCCCGTCATATGACGGGCTGTGTGCTAGTTTTGTATAAAATAAAACAAATTTTTTTTCATGTTTTTGTTTTGTTTCATGATTTTTTAAAAATATTACTTAAAAGAAAATTATTAATAACTTTTCAAGCAATTGAAATTCCCTAAAACTTTTAACAACATTTACATAAATGTATTCTATTAAAAAATCTTTGTAAAAGATATGTAACATATTAAATTTTCTTGCTCATTAAGTGACAACAAAATAAATGAATTTTGACAGTCCGCTGAAATAAACTTGAAATTCTACTGTCGTTTTTTAATAGATTGGTTTATTATTTCCGATGCATGGAATTTTACTTAGTGTAAATTATATAATTTTAAATCTCATAAGAATTTGTTACGAATTCTGACTCATGCCATAATTTTGTTTTATTAAGTGTTTTTGTATGTGTGTACTAAAATTTTTGAGTTTTAGGAAAATCTCGGACTTCTCTGTATTATTACGCAAAACCAGTCTTTACGTACGCACTCATATGAGTAAACTAAATGGTACTTAAATGAAAAAGAAAGAAATATATATCCCGGATCTTTAAGTAAAAACGCACCATTATTATAATATTTATCTCATTTCTTTAATAATTGAAAAACTCAGAGATAAGAAAGTAATAAAACACGTTTTTGCTTGTATGTGGACATGTGTACTTAAAATTTTCAATTTCTTTTATTTTTTTTTTCATGAAAATTAATTTTTTTATACGCAATCATATGAAGTATAGAATAAAATATACTTAAATGAAAAAAATGAAAATTCATATCATGGATCCCTTAATAAAAATGCATGCTCTCAACATAAAATTAATCTCATTTCCTCAATAATTAAAGACCTCGGTTGTGAAAAATATCAACCATTGTTTCTTACGTTCGGAAGATTCCTTTCGTGTCTCGTATCCTCAGGCCGCTACAGATGTTCAAGTGTTGATATCTGCAACTGATGCAAAAGGGGTATATTACACCAAACTCTTCATTTGACTCTAAACAAGTTCAAGCACGATAGTTCTGGTTATATGACATGACAATGAACCAGGCGGCCATGACGTATCCACCGCTGTCCAAAGATTACATCGAAGTGTTCTTTGTGTCCGTTTCTTTGCATCATAGATAGCAAATATCGAAATTTCAACCTTGTTTTGTGTGTAATTCCGAGTCGTCAATGTGCTTCCTCCTGCACCTGAAGAAAGTTTTTACTTTGAGTTTTGAAACGCCTTGTGTATATACATAAGCACATGTATATCTTAGTAGATGTGCTTGTTGTAACAATGAGTTACTCTACTGGAAAACGCCAACTTGGGAGACTGACCGAAGGAAGGAAGTGATGTCAGTGACTCCCCTTCGACCCGAATGGACAAGAGGGGTTGCTAACGCGGGTCAGTCATCTTTGGTCTTGGCAGCAGTGGTCATCGGAATTGTTCAGTAGATTTGGAAGCCATTTCAGAGAGTGAGCAGATAGCATCATCGGAGGCAGGGAGTTGATCCACCATTTTTTCCTCATAATATAGTGACGTCATATTGACAACTTGAAAATTGTTTTATTTGCTACACCAGTTTCCTTATTAAATTGAGACGCCCCATTAAGCCCCATGAGAATTGTTCTTCATCAAAAATAGTACCGTAAATAAAGATTCTGCAAAAGGATAAGACTTCGTTCTTTTGTATCTGGTGTCTTATTATTTGTGTTATCTCAACAAACCTGGTATAAATTATTGGCAAGATACCTGTGTATTGAGAAACTATATTAAGCCCTCATGAAGTAGATGAGTAGTATTAGTTTAGTATATAGACATTCAGCTTTCTTAAAGGAAAATTATTTCTCAAAGAATACTTTATCTTTTCAAGTTTAGATTCAGAACATTTTAGTTAACTATTTTTACTTAACTCCTGATGCATATTACTATATCCTAAGAATAGAAAGTGCTGTAAAAAGATTAAAATACTTTTTGAAGTTACATTTGACATATTTGAAAAGCATACATTGCTACGCACTAAGGTTTAATTATATAAAGAAACTTAGCATTAAGGAAAAGAAATGAAAAACTGACACGTTCAATTTATGAATAATTATCTTCGCTAGAACATGAACTGTATCTACTGCATCTAACAACCTGTTTTGTTTTTACATATTAAAGTATTTAGCTTGGTAATTTATAGAAATAAAACGGTTATGTACGTTTAGATTTAAAAATTGAATGAAATTCAGACGAAAAAAGTAATATCAACAGATCAGTTGGAATTCGAAAGGTTTAAAATCACTCGACCACTTAAGTGGCTTTACTCTTTTTTTTAAATTCATTTATTTCGAAGTTGAAACGAAACAAAAACTTAACAAAAGCTAGATCAATTCTAGGCTGATAAGAAGGTAACAACATTACAAAAAAAAAAAGAGTTAAAAGGTATAATATTTCACATGGTAACAATGGTGTAAAACACAAAAGAGTACTTTTTGAAGCTTTTCTGTTTTTCAAGTAAATGATCTTTTCAGCGCTTCTTTTAATAGAACAATGAGATTTTCCATTTACTCATAGTATGGAAGGAACACTGATTATTGCTGACGGGAATTTAAAGTTGTCATTAAATTTTGACCAGGTAAACTAATTTCTTAACTGGACAAAGTAGAAATTATATGTTACTAATACTACAAGGGAGTCACAAACTAATATTAAGAAATGTAGATTTTACAAAGCGTTTGTATAAATATTTCACTTACAATTATGATACTGTACTCACATATAAAATGAAGTAAAGCAAATTAATCACACTAAAATTGTCTGAACATCAGATAATACTTTTTTAAATTATTCTTTATCAAAAATATTGTTACAATTTATATGAATTAGATTTATAATAGTATGTACATACATAAAATAAAGTATAAGCAAATTAATAATATTAAAATTCAATTAATACCAGATAATATTTTTTAAATATATTCTTTATAAAAAATATTCTTACATTTGAAGAGAAATAGATTTATAATAGTATGTAATAAATAAAATAAAGAATAAACAAATTAATAACTTTAAAATTCTATTAATACCAGATAATATTTTTAAATGTATTCTGTATAAAAAGTATTGTTACATTTGAAGAGAAATAGATTTATAATAGTATGTAATAAATAAAATAAAGAATAAACAAATTAATAACTTTAAAATTCTATTAATACCAGATAATATTTTTAAATGTATTCTGTATAAAAAGTATTGTTACATTTGAAGAGAAATAGATTTATAATAGTATGTACATAAATAAAATAAAGAATAAACAAATTAATAACTTTAAAATTCTATTAATAAACTAATATTTTTTATTCTTTAAAAAGTATGTTAATAGAGAATTAGATTTATAATACTATGTACACATCTAAAATAAAGAATAAGTAAATTAATAGCATTAAAATTCTATTAATATCAGATAATATATTTTAACTGTATTCTTTATAAAAAATATTGTTATATTTTAGGGTAAACAGAATATATAATAATATGCACATACATAAAATAAAGAATATGCAAATTAATAACATTAAAATTCTATTAATATCAGATAATATTTTTTAAATGTATTCTTTATACAAAATATTGTTTCATTTTAAGAGAATTTGAATTACAATACTATGTCCCCACATAAACAATAAGTAAATTAAGCGCATTAAAATTCTCTTAACATCAGAACGTATTTTTTAATGTTTTATTTATAAAAAAACATATTGCTACATTTTAAGGGAATATATCTTCAACATGAAACATTTTGACAAATATATGATACTCCGTTCTGAAAAAGAAAGGTAGATATACGCATTATTTTATACCAGCATATAGCCCGTCATATGACGGAATCAGTATAATTCTTAATTTTCCAGAATTTTAAAGTACCCTATGAGGCAGGAAAAAAAGTGGTTTGTTTTTTGGCTGAGAATTATCTGGTGCACGCTCAATAATTTGATTTTCTTCATAGTCCTCTGTCTCCCGATACTTTGAATGCAGTTTAGAATCACGTTGAATTCGTTTAGAAAGATAATTCAAAGTTTTCTTAGCTCCGTCGAAATTATCGTTATGTTATTCCCATCCTTTTGCTACAGTAATTAATAGAAGTATATGATCGAAACTATCATCTCCACTACACTCTGCAAGTAGGTAGAATTTGTTATCAATAACGATGATGAAATTTTCATTGCACCAAAAAATAATTGATGATTCAATTTAAAATTATCACATATGTACGTAATCTATTACTTAAGCCAAATATAAAAGAAAATTATTTACATAATATCTAATTTCAGTGATAAAACGTATGAAAATAATACAGACATATATAAATAATTTAAAATAAGAAAAGATTAAATGAGATAGTTAAAGAATGACTTTCATGATAGAAAGCAATGTTACTTTTACCTATTTATCATGTGATAAATTTAATCGCTAGCTCTTAACCGGAGAAAATAGGGCTTGAAATAATAACATTAAACGCTAGAAAGGAACTCAAGCGTTTTAAAGACGACAGTATTTTTTGCTGTGATATGATTAGAATCAAATCGATGGTTTAGGGGAAGTTGAATTTTGCTAAACCTAACTCATTAAGAATCTAATATGGATGCCTCTATCCATTCCAGGTCCAACCACTTCATAAATTAGAGGACAGA
>CM063501.1:133943974-133951474 GCA_032207245.1 Pardosa pseudoannulata
ATATATATATATATATATATATATATATATATATATAATTGAAATTATGTATGTTAAATTATATATGTAAAACATACTTCTTGTAGATATCCAAGTTAATATTGACAATTTTCTTCTAAGTTATAAGAGATTCCTGCAATAGCCACAAAACTTTTTAGCACAACATTCTTTGATTTCTCTAAACCAAAATTTTAATTCTTTGATTCCAAATTTTCGGTAGTAAACTGATATTTTTGTCAGATATATGTGCAGTTTCTTTGTACGATCACAGACGTCGTTGAACAGAAGTTTGTTGTCGTGGCATAACTGTAATTATCATTTTTCTACCTGCAAACGAATTTTTGTAGAAGAAGAGCCATGTCTTTCTTTTCATTTTTGATTATGATATATCGTTTAAAAGTACATAAATAATGAAACATAGATAAAGATAAATTGTTACGCAAACAGTTTTATAGCCATTTTTTACTGTAGTAACGGCTTGTGTTTAAAGTGATTTAAAAAAATGGTTTACATGTTGCTTAAATTCATTTATCAGACTTCTGTATGCCATACATATGCGATCCTTTCAATCGTGAAACAGAAGTTTCTTATTCTAATATCGTTTTAACATTGGACGGTATCATTTTTTTTCTGGCAAATGTACTTTTGTAGAGGAAGTGGGCTTTTTTGCATTTACAATTATAATGTAATTTTGGTGTTTGTATATTATAAATAACATTAAATTGATAATGTTAAAACGATAACTATAATATTTTTAGTAATACCGCATAGTAGGAATGATTCGTATTACTTTAAGATGAATGGAAAAATAGTTAAAAGATGAATGGAAAAAAAGATAATTCAAGTCGTTTGTCTTCCTTTATCCCACCTCTAAAGTCGCGTAGCTGAAGTATTGTTGTACTGACATCACTTTAACATTAATGGGCATTATTTTTAATACACGCAAAAGACATTTTAGTACAGGAAAAGTGTTCTGTATTTATAATTACGACGTAATATTTGGGTTTTACGGAATATAAAAGACATAAAATCAATGGTTATAATAAATTTAGTAATATATCTCACTCTACTGACCCCTTCCTGGTATTTCGAGATGTTTAGTAAAATAGTTTAATAGACATTAGACTACACATGTTATTCTCGATTGCAACATCGATGCTCTATCATTGAAGTCGGGAAACAGATATTTGTTTTTATAACTGTAATTATGGCAGCTATTTCTATTTATATTGTAAAAGGATACTTTTAGTGTAGGAAATAACTATTTCTGTCCGCATGATTGTAATATATTTGGTTTCTATTACTGGTATATTTGATGTTTAATGGTTCTTAAAATAATTCAAATAATTCAAATAGTTTTATTTAAATTAATAACATTAATGGTTAAATAAGGCCAAAATTTAGTGGCCTATATCAATGAATTCCCACTTGCTTTCTCTTTGTCACATACATAATGTAAAAACTATAGCCTATATCATTTGAGGTACGAGGAAACATGTCAGCATCTACAGCGCTTATTGTGTACAACATATTTTACTGTTTAATTTTAAATTAATATTCCTAAAGTAATGACAAATAATTAAATACCAAAGTGTTTTTATGAGTTATTAAACACCAAAGTATGTCAGACTCAAATAATCGCTGTGGATGGCATGGTTGTTCATATACAACATGAAATATCGATTACAATTCTGATATCCTTGGTGCTACTTAGCATATGCGTAAAACTATTGTCAAAGACAATACAACTTTTGAGTCTAGCTAACCATTAAAGCTATGAATTTAAATCTATCTGTGTTTCTTTATTAATAATTTAACATTAAAAAGTGCCAGATATTTTTACAGAAATATTCTATGTTCTCTGTTTTAAAATCTAACACCAAATGGTTCATTAAAAGAGTTTTGCAATCATATCTCTCTCTAGTACCAGCTTCTTGTCATTTTAAAAGCTCTAGATAAATGGTTTTCATGGTGTTTATTGTAGCTATATATAACTAATATAAAACCGAGTTTTAAGGTGTCAAACGAGTCAAAATGAAAACAATGTAAAAAAAACTATCCTTTTCGATATCCCATTCATTGTAAACTACCAATTTTACAAACATAATTTTTTTAGCACAGTTATTAAAAATTATATTTACAGATATATCTCATTCCTTTTTTAAGTATAAAAAATAGTATGAAAAATTTTAAATAACATACACTTTGTTGTTAACAAAAGTGACATCAAAGCTAACGCTCGTGATTACTAAAAATTTAAGAAAAGTTTAAAAGTTTAAGACAAACTTATTGTTTTAAAACATACTAAAATATCTCAAAATGTCTTTGAACCTAAATTCATATATATTTAAGATTATATATATATTTAAAAAATATTTGAATAAAATGCATTTTTTTCTAAAAATTAAAAATTTATCATTAAAAAATGAAAAACATATTTTGGTAAATATACAAGAAAAAATAACTACAAACGAAGGAAAATTATATTGTATGCAACATGTAAAAAATTCATGAAAAAATATTAAAAACTTTTGAGGTAACATGTGAGTTACATGAGCAAAACACAATTTGAGAAAAATCAAGTTAAATTTTGTAAGTTTAAATTTGTTTACAGTAAACAGCTGACAAATTTTTATTCATAACTCCTCTCAATATTGGAATATTTTTAAGCAGATTGCTTTAAAATTGTCAGAGGTTTTTCTGAAAAATGCAGTTTTTGTAGATTTAACAGTCGTATGACTTCTTAAGCGATGCGATTCTAACAATGCTTTTAGAGAAGAAAGATTACATATTAAAAGGGGGAATATTTTAGGGTTGTGATGATTACTCAATAACAACTAAAGGTGTTGCCTCGTTTTGATTCGCCGAAGATTGACGTCATACGCATCATTTCTGATTAAGACCATCGACGTAATGTTCAGTATTTGTAAATAGTGTCTTGTATATATTATAAATATTGTAATGTATTTTCACATATTATTGTAACAGGAATTCATTGATCTGTATTGATATTTGTTATGAGTAAAGTTTTGTAATAATCATATTTTTATCTGGCAACACAGCATCTTTTTAAATGTGCGAATATCTGTAATGTATGTATATGTTGTCTGCCTGTATAAGAGTCAGCGTGACAGTAGCAGATGGCTCGCTTGCATTGAATGTGCTGCTGTTATACTCGGTGTAAACTCAATAGGCACTTCAAGGTCACTGATTTTTCCCCGATGACCAACTGTAACTATGGTAACGACAGTTGGGGAATGATTTTACTCTTTTTTCCCACTGTGTTAAGGGGTGTCATGCATCGCGTGGGCTCTCGGTGCATGATGAAAGTATGTTTATTTAGACTACACTTTGAAGAATACTTTACACAAAATTTTATGAGTAATTTCAGACCTGTTTCTAAGTTCATAAATTTAAGATATAATCCCATTTCATAAAATTACGATTTAAAATTGTATGTTATATTCTAATCCGTAAAATTTAAAAAATTCTACTGAAAAAGTAAATCTAATATTTTTTCACACACAGTTGCAATATTTACAGAAATAATTAATATCATTAAGATGACTGAATATTTCTCTAATTTTAATGAGTAGTTATAATTTCTCACTATTTTTCTTTATATTTGTATGATTCTTTAAATCTAAATATCAAAAGTATTTCTTAATAATTTATTTAAGAGAATGTAGCTCTGAAATTCCTTAAATTTAAGTTGTATGTTAATAAGTATATTATGAAGTCATGTGGACCATAGTAAAGTTTCTATTCCAAAATTGTACTGTATTAATTATTTTGTGATTTTACAAGAATTGAAAGAGGTCTTAATGCAATAGCAATATTTTGTATAATTTTATGTATTTAAAGATTTATGGTCTGTTGACACATTTTTAGAAAGTGAAAATTTCTTTAGAAGGTAGATTCCTAATGTTTTAGAAAGAATTCTAAATTAAAATGAATTTTTATATTTTTACAAAAACATCTGTGATTTATTATAACCATTTTATACATATTGTTAAACTGTTCTTTATGTAAATAGTTAACGCATTAATGCACAACTGAAAATTTTGACTTTGCTTATAATAATAAAGCAAATCGTCTGAACGTATTGGAATCAAATCCTCAACTGAAGTGCTGAAAATAAGTGTGAATGCACAGGCTTCTTGGTCGCTACCATAGTAACCGATAACTGGGGAAACGAGAAAGTGTGACCTTGAAGCGCCAATAGATTTTACATGGACTATAGTCTATGTCACTTGTATGTAATTTCAGTAGTTTAAACTTCTGTAACGTTAGTTCAGTTTTGATATCCAGAGCTCTACGTCATTCATTATACTATCTTAAATAAAAGTCTGTGTCTAGATCTAGTTGTATTATTTAACTGCACCGTGTGAGTCCCTTCTGAGCATGGTTTTATATATGATGATCTTAAAGAATTATCCGCATTGATACTTCTTTAATCCGCATTGATACTTCTTTAAGAAACGTCGATCCATCGCAGGGGTCTTCATATATCTATACGAACCAGTTTCTTCTTTTTTTAAGGCAAAAAATGCCTAATTTTTTAAAACAATAATGCCTAACATAAAGCAAGCTTTGTATTTCTGTTAATTAAATTTCGTTTCTTCCTAAAAAATTGCTAAGAGAATACTTAAAGATAGGAATGACTTCATACTGTTCAAAGTTTTTCTGGCTCTATTTCAGGAATTTATTTCGTATTATATTTCTGCAGGTATTTGGGTGCGGAGAAGATTAGTTTTTCTCCTTTTTTGATTAATCAATGGAATTGATTTAAAAATATCACTTCTATGGATATGGTAGAACAAGGGAAATTTAAATTTTAAGTTCGAAGATTAATCGCATAAATATTCATTATTCTAGAAAATAAGGTTAGATCAGCATAAAAACAGTACTGTAAAGTGAAAGAATATAAGAACTAAAATATAACAGAAGAAATTTTAAGGATTTTGATTAACACTCCGCATTTTTGCTTTAATTTGTTTGATTAGTTGTAATTCTGCTGCACTGTAGTACCTTGCCTTTCGTTCTTTACGCTAAATGCATTCACATGCATATGTGTCCTTGAATGCTTAATGTACAGATTATCCGTGCATCTAAACGTGAGGTATTTTTCATAATATTGTTAGCTAGATAAAATGTTTTGTACATGTTATTTCAAACTAACTTGATATTTCTTTCATTTTTATTAGTATTAAAATATTGCTCATGAGCAATAATATACACGCAGATTTTTATAAATGGAATTTTTAATGTAACACAGGCGTATTTTCGATGGTTTGTCCAAGGCATTGACATGAACTTTTCATTATGCAATGCATATGCTGAAATATTATTTGCATCAGATAGAATGAGTTATAAAATCATGCTTCAAGTACTTTCTGTGGTGGGGGTTACTGGTGACTCTCACGACGAGGTAGGGAACTGTTACGATTGTCCTTTTTGCTTCGATTGCTAAGTGATTAGTATTATTCTTAAGTATTCAAAGCTTCTAGGAAGAACTAGAATAAAGAATTTGACTAAAAAATGGGGATAAATTATTCCAATTGCGAATATTTTTTATATAAAAATTGTCTCTAATTTTTACATATGAATTTAAAAAAATCTCAGTGCAGAATATCTTTTTCAAATCCTAAACGTTATGTATTTTTATTGAAAAATGTAAGTTTCACTATACATCAGTGGTAAAATTACCAGCTCAAAATAAGTTTAGAAGATTAAAAAAATGTAAAATATTTTTTGATATCCAACTTGCCTCTAATTTTTACATAGGAATTAAGAACAAAAAAAATCTCTTTAATAATATGAATATTTCAAATGTTTTTTTTTTTGTACAGATCTTATAAACTATAACAGGTGATTACAGTTTCACTATACATAAGTGGTAAAATTACCAGCTGAAAAAGAGTCTAGAAGATTAAAAAAATGCCAAATATTTTTTGATATCAAACTTGTCTCTAATTTTTACATAGGAATTAAGAACAAAAGATATCTCTTTAATAAGATGAATATTTCAAATGTTTTTTTTTGTACAGATCTTATAAACTATAACAGGTGATTACAGTTTTATCCCCAAAACAGGTTTAACGATCATTTCCAAAGCTATCTGGATCATAGTCCCAGAGCTGAATGACATTTCTATTTCTATAGGCATTAATTAACCATACCATACCATTCAATCCGCCTTTTAAAACCCTCCAATAAAGCTCTGCAATCAAGCTAATTTAATATTCATAGAAGATAAATTTATTTCAGAGAATAATGTATGACAGCAGATGTAATGCAGAAGTTTTGAATCATGAATATTGAAGCATAACTCAGGTGGTTTCAGTTGAAGTCAACAATCAATTCAAATTTGGTTTAGTGTTCAAAACTTTCTTCAAAGTATGACGTAATGCGATCAAGCATTCAATACTCCTCATAGTGACATAAATTACCAGATTAGGTTATTCATCGTTGTCCTTGATCTGCCACTACACTGGACTTCTATAGGTACTAGAAATTTGATTTCTGGATTTCTAGAGATGCTAGAAATTTCATTTTCCTCTTATCTAAACAGAATAATAATTCATTAGTAAATGGATAAATACTTGATATGATACACATATGTGCATTACTGAAGCTTATTTGTGTATCTGAACCAGATTTTAATACACATGAAACCTGTATTTGTGTCATGATCACTACTTAACCTTTTGGATGTTTCCATATGAAAGAATAATTATATTTCGTATGCATTTCATACTTTTTGGTTTGGTTTGGTTTGGTTTTGGAGTGCTACGGTCTACTTTTTGCAACACGACCATACCTTTTGATATTTTACACATATTAACTAAAAATTTAACTAAATTTGGCTTTACTGTAATTTGGGGTACCTATTGTTTTACTGCCGATATTTTTGGTGCCAATAATGCCAGATAAGGGGTTGTTCGACTTTTAAATCGACAAAAAATTAGATATTTCAGAAAAATGTACGTGTAAAGGAATTTAGTTCTAAATATTGAGAGAGAATACAAGGAAAAAATTTCCAAAATTCAGAAAATTTATGAATAAAAACGTGTTAATATTTTACAGTAAGCAAATTTTAACTTACAAAACTTCAACTTAATTTTTCTCAGATTGGTTTTTTTTCATGTAAAGCGCATGTTATCTCAAGATTTTATATTTTTTCACAAAACTTTACAGGTTGTATACAGCATAATTTGAAACCAACTGTTAACGTTTTATTAAACTAAAACGTTTTTATTTGCAATGATAAACTTTTAGCTTTTAACGAAAAAAATCACTTTTTTCAAATATTTATCAAAAGATATATATGTATCGGAAATATATACAAATTTAGGTTCAATGTAATTCTGAGATATTGAAGTATGTTTTAAAACAGTAAGTTTGTCTTAAACTTAATAATATTTTTAGCAATCATGCGAACTTGATATCATTGATCAGAGCGTTATTGCCAACTTGGCGAGTTTATTCTGTTATTAT
>CM063501.1:133966474-133988974 GCA_032207245.1 Pardosa pseudoannulata
TTTACATTAAATAATAATTTTTATTAAATGTTATACATACCACGTGATTTTGTATATTTATATTTAAAAAAACAGTTTATATACAGGACATTTTAAAAGGAGCATTAAAAATTGAAACAAATCAAAATGAATAAATAAACTTAAAAAATAAATCAAATTTTTCGTTAATGTTGTATGAAAAAGTGTCATTTAGTGCTGAAAGTATGATAAAATTTATGTTCTGATACTCAAAGTGGAGTAAAAAAATAACATATCGCACATTTATTTATAAAATGACATATAAAAAATCTGTATTGTGGAATCATTAGCGTTTTAAAAGAATATTGAGTATTAATTAACTAAAGTGATAATTTAATGCTTGTATACATATTAAAAGCTAAACATCATTCATTTTTTGCACTTTATTGAATTAAAAGAAAAAGGATGTAATTTTTAGAATTATCAGCATAAAGAACGAAAATATTGAAATAAAGCATTCTTTAATTTTTTTGTATGTCAATGTATGCTTTTTAATCATTAAAGATTATATTGAATGTCATAGTAATTAAACTTATTTTTACGTTTATTTTCCACTAAATTAAAAAAATAAAGTTTTGATATAATATTTGAAAATTTTAAAATAGCTCTAAACCAATATAATGTAAATAACAATTTTTTCCATTCGTTGTATTTGAAAAAGCAGCACGTTGTATTTGAAAAAGCAGCAGATAAGGATGACAGTGTGCTGAATTTTATACTTCTATTCTTTCAGTGGCATAACAAATGTGTATTTATATTATAACACATATAAAAAAATTTAATTTGTTATCTTCAAGAAAAGTAGAAAAATTGTCTTAAATATAACTTTAAATGTATAAAAATGTACCTTATCTTCTTTAATAGAAGAGGGATATTTTATCAATGCTTTGTAGTGGTCATCAAAGATTAAAGAAAATTGTAGACATTAAATAATATTGAACAAAATACGTTATTAATTCAATATTGATTGATAATATGGAGATCCTTTTTCTCAAATTTTAAAATCTTACATACTAAATCCTGTTGATATAAATTTATGCCAATTAAAATTTAAGTCAATTGTAAGGGGGGTCGGGTATTTGTATTCTTAAGTTTATATAAGACAATTCAGAAAAAACAATCAACATTGCATTATAAAATGTATATTTGTCCAACTTATTTAATGGTTAATTACAGGTAATATTGAACAAAAGAAGTTATTAATTCAATATTGGTTAATAATTTGGAGATACTTTTTCTCAAACTTTAAAATCTTACAAACTAATTCCTCTTGTCATAAATTTATTCCAAATAAAATTTAAGCCAATTGTAAGGGGGGTCGAGTATTTGTATATTTGCTTACGTTCATACAAGATAACTCACAAAAGAGTCAAATTTGAATTATAAAATGTGTATTTGTCCACCTTATTTAATGGTTAAATACAGTTATTTTATGAGTAAATATCATGTTGTCTCTTCGTAACTAAGTGCTATCTCACTTTCAAGAACAAACTAATTTCAATTTTATACCATACTGAAACTAATGATAAGTTAATTGCTATATAATAATATGATATTTATACGAGGGTTTGTACTTCAATAGGGGAAACTATATATTTATAAGGAATACAAAAGTGATTCATTTCACTGTTTTACAGTCCTTCAATATAGTCGCCAGCTTTCTGTATAACCCATTTCCAAAGTCATGGAAGTTATAGAACGCCTGTAGCAGCGCCTGCTCTGTTCATAGTTCGAATGGACCCATCTATTGCCGCAAGAATCTCTGGAACAATTCTGAAGCGAATGCCACAAAGTAGTTTCTTCATCATAGGAAATAAGACAGTTACATGAGCTTATATCTGTGGAATATGGTGGATGGTAAAGCACTTCCCAGGTTTCAAATCATTCCCATCTTGAGCTATATGTGGCCGAGTATTATCATGCAGAATAATAGTGGCATTCAGCAGAGAGTGCAAAATTTTTCTCATGCTCAGACATTTCTCCAGAATGTACAGCACAGTCGTATGTGCAAATCCTGTCTGTCAGGCCAATCCGCAAATCGTTTGGCGTCGATCACTGTCCATTAGTGCGCTGACACTACGACAACCTGGCCGAAGCAGGTCTGCCACATTAAATCGTCTTTCATTGAAATATTTTACCCATCTTGCTACAGTTCTGTAAGGCAACGCAGATTCCCCGCAAGCCTCTTGAATCCCTAGATAATAATGTCGTGATGTACGACCTCTGGCACATTCAATTTTTATCCAGCTTCGTTGTTCTTGTTTTGAAAATGTCCTGACAACACTTACTTTAGACCTCAAGCTGACACAAGGATCAATTCTTCCGGTCACTCCGTTTTCTGAAGTAGGAAGGACGAGTCTTTTTGCTGAGAGGTAAGGTAGGTATGTAGCTCACGTTTGGTATACGCGGCATTCTTTGGTTTTTTGCGTAGCCTTTTTACAGCAGTGTTGTCACTATTAATGTTCCAAACCTCGTACTTTCATAAGTATTTCAAAACTATGGAAATTGCTTTTCTAATTCTGTAAAATAGGGTCAAGGCAGCTTAGTCGCTAAAGGCAACGATCTGATAACCTGTGGGTAACTTAAGACACATATAACGAGTATTAGAATTACTGATTGTGTTACTCTGCACGAAATAGTACATTCATCAGAAAGGCAAATAGGGAATGTCTTATATACCTTAAATTAAAGACTTTTAAATTGTTTCCTTTCTTGGCTTTCTTTACAGCATTATAGCAAACAGTACTTTTTAAAATCTTATTTATTATAACGTAACGAAAGCTAACAGCAAATATTAAGGCGTCATGCCTTACCTCCAGATGAATTTAAACTAAAATTTACTTTTTTATGTTTGTATTTTATACAAATACTTTGAAGGAAAGCTTTTCGCAAAAAATAGTTTTTTAATTTTGAGTTTTATAAAAAATAATGTTTTAATGCTGATTTTTCATTTTATGGTAAAATAAATATACTTCTTCATTTGTTAAAATTTATTAATAAGTAGTAACAATTATTAAAGTTTTAAATGTATTCATCTTTTCTATACATTTTAAAACAAATTATACTTATAACTACTTCTTTTCTAAATTATTTAATTTTTTCTTTTTATTATTTATATTGGAAAAATCGTTTATTTTCTCAAGGTTTAGAGTCAATGAACTAACTCCAGATTTAATATAAAATCTAATTTTATTGCATTTTCTTTAGTTACACTAAAGGCAAGTTTCCAGTGGCATAACGTTTTAAAACAAAAAGAAAACAAAATTATTTTCATCCCACTCTACCTTATATGCAGTCATAAAACTTTATGTATAGTATACAAACAAAAATCTGTAACACGCTTTAGTAAAAGTTTAAGCATCTGTCAATATATATTTACGATATAATTAATTATCAAACAGGAACGAAATGAAATTACTCTACAAAGTAAACAGCTTCATGTTTCCTCCGATAACACTTGTCGAGGAACACGAAGTAAATACAGATACCGTTCGTCGAACAATATTTCAGATATAAAACTGGAACAATATTCCGTCACAACCGTGCGAACGATGAAAATTTCCTAAAAGTAACAAATTATCTTTTCCAACAGTTAGAATGATTTATTCTTCTCCAGCATTTATTAATGCTTAAATTGTACTACAGTCTTTCTGAAAATTGAATTAATACTCCAGTTTGAAACAAAACTGCGTAAAGTTTGTTGCAAAACGTGATAGAAATGAATAGAAAGAGGGGAATTATATGCGATATAGGTATGTTAATAAATAAACATATATTGAGTATTGCTTTCAGAGTCATTTTTTATGACAAAAGAGAATTCATGCTCTAAAAGCAGAAATATATTTTAAGATCTTATGCAATGCCATGTCATTTATAACCGTATGACTACTTTCAGCGTGTAATCCATGATAATATTGGTGAATCCATGAGAATATCATGACAATTTCAATACTCATGATGAAAATAATTATTTTTGGCTACCATTAATGATACATAACTTTACATTATGTGACATAAAAAATGGAAATCGAAGTTAAATCATCATCTATGCGAAGTTCATGCAACGTGTTTCTCACGATTTATGATTTTGTGGGAGTATGTTTGTGTGAATAATGATATACTCCAATTTGCTTAAGATTCAATAGTGGGTTAAGATTAATTTAAATTAGGAATTCATTAATTGTCGTGTAGCTCTCATTAAATTTAGATAGATATTTACCTATGATCAAATTTATAGCGGTTATTTTTTTGATAGTCAAAGACTAAATTTTATTTTTTCTTGCGCTGTGTAGATTATTTAAGTTTAAATCTAACCATATGTTCTGAGAGACTACATTAGAGAGACATTTATTTAAAAAAACTAATAAGCTAAATTAAGAGTTACAAAAATCAAATACAGTACAACCTCGGTATAACGATTCCCTGTGAGACAAACATTATATGGACGTTGTAACGAAAGGTCGTTGTAACGAATTGGAAAAATAATAAAAAAATTTAGCAAAGAAATGATGCAACAGTACATACCTTGAGAACTGTTCTATTTATTTGTATTTTCATTACTGAATTTTTGAAAAAAAATTTTTGATTGAGGCCTGCTTCAAGTTCATTTGGGAATTTTTCATTATCACTGATTCCATATCAGTTAAATTTTGAAGGAAATCTTCAGAATTAAATTGTCCTTCAAAATATCAACGCAATGCATTAATTGCATTGAAGGATTCTTTTTCATTCACTTTTCCAAAAGCTTTTACTATTTCTTCTCCGTCGTCGGCATCGCAGATTTCTTCATTTCCGGTATGGCGGACCCCTGCTATGGCTCGACGATGATAAATGTAGTATCCGCAGAGATCACCATATATATATATATATATGTATTTATATATATGTATATATATATATGTATATATATATATATATCCATATATATATATCCATATATATATATATATATATATATATATATATATATATATATATATATATATATATATATATATATATATATATATATATATATATATATATCCATCCTCAGAAGGGATTTGCATGGTGCAGTTAAAATAACACAACTAACTTCAGGCGTATGCATTTATTTAAGATTACATAAACAATAAACAATACAAACATCAGCACCACATCGATGCAACCGAACCTCCGTGCTACTGGCACGCTGACTCCTATGTAATCAGGCAGCATACAGATATTTTGCATATTTACAATGGTGTGCTGCCACAAATAAAAGTACAATAATACAAATTTTACAAATATGAATAAAGATCAATTCATATTACAAAATTTCAGAATACATTACATTACAAAATACTTTATAAAGACTAAAAATATAAAAGACATTAAGATACGACATATGACGTCAATCATCACCAAAACTGAGTAATCACCACACCGGTAATACGGGCAATAAAATCGTCGTCATTCGAATTTTCTTCTCGTCACTGTAAAGTTTCGTCTAACACAACAAACTCATCAAAAAGTAATTGAAGATCCGAAAATTTGACACTGAGGAGATGGGTCATTTCATTAATGTCCGGAGTGTCATCTACAGGATCACCGGGCAGTAAGGGTTCCGACAACTGTCGGAATTCAGCTGACTCGTTTCCCAACTCTTTCTGAAATTCTTCTTTAGTTTCTGGAAGTTGCACCAAAATACAATAATTTTGAAATAGGCCACTTGCTCATGAGTTCTGAGGACTAAAATTGGCGGTCGCTGTAACGAAAAATAATACGCTTGGGGTCGTGTCAATGATTCAAAATTAACATTATTTCTATGGTAAAATAATTGGAACATTTTAGATGGACGTTCTAACGAAGGGGTCATTGTATCGTGGAAGCATTAAAAAGAGGTTCTACTGTATTACACACTTAAAATAAACAAAGACAAGGTTGATAGTTTAAAATAAATATAAGAAAATTTATTGTTATACTATTTATATGTCTATGTACCAAAATTTGCTTTTCCAAATTTTCGTCTAGGTGCCACATTATTCAAAATTCAACATTAATAATATACTAACATTTACTTAAAAAGATGTGATGAGGTCAGATTTAGATCTCAAACATTTCACTTCCCGTTTTATTTATATTAATTACATTAATTAGAAAACAGGATCAAGATGCAGTCAGAGATAGAATTAAGGGAAGTTTATTTAATATTAATAATATATTCCAGATCTGCCTATTCATTCAAATTATACATTTGTAATAAACATGTATTCAAATTGGAATATAGTTCTTTAAGAAAGCACTCGAAACAACACAGAACGCTACCTGGTAGTGAATATAACATTATATGATGGAGAAGAGTGGTGTGGAACATTAAAGATAATATTCAAGTATGCGTAATAGAGAGACTGACTTACTATTGGGGACTTATTACTCACGAAGAAGATATGGATGCTATTGGGGATAAAGTGTTGTAGCTGAAGAGGCAATACCAGGAAGTCTCTCCTGAATATTTGTTGAAAGTCATATCTGGATACAAAACTCTAGATAGTTTCATTTATCTTCTTTCTGACTTACCTTGATTATCATAGAGATCATATTGTTACCCTTGATCATTTAACATATATTCATCTAATATACATTCTATGTGGTCTCTTTTTAAGAGCTTCTAGGGTGTTCATGGACACCCCCACTATTAGAAAGGTATGGTCTAAAGGAAGAAGCATTTTTACCTTCCAGTCTAAATTCTCTCCCGCGGTCGTAATTTTGATCATATGTTATTTTGACATTAATACGTAACACGTAAAAATTAATGGGAAATATATGTCTTTTATATATGGGACCCTAATGTTTAATTATTAACGATTTGTAGTTCACAATTTAAATACAATCATGTAGCCCTTCTGTACTTTATAAATAATATATTTAGAGTAATAAATATTAATGCTTTATTAAATGATCTATTAAAAAGATATAGTCTCTAGGAAGAAGCATTTTTACCTTCTAGTCTGAATTCTCTCCCGTGGTCGTACATTTGATCAGATATTATTTTGACAATAATAAGTAACACTTAAAAAATAATGTGAAATTCTTTTTTATATATGGGAACGAAATGTTTAATTATTAACGATTTGTGTTTCCCAATGTAAATACAAGCATGTAGCCCTTCTGTACTTGGTAAATAATATATTTAGAGTAATAAATATTAATGATTTATTAAATAATCTATTAAAAAGATATGATCTCTAGGAATAAGCATTTTTACCTTCCAGTCTGAATTCTCTCCATCGGTTGTAAACTTGATCAGATATATTTTTGACATTAATGAGTAATATTTCAAAATTAATGTGTAAGTTATATCTTTTCTATAGGAACCAAATGTTTAATTATTAGCGATTTGTTGTGGACAATTTAAGAACAAGCATGCAGTCCTTCTGTACTTGGTAAATAATATATTTAGATCAATAACTATTAATGATTATATAATGCACACTCGAAGCAGTGCAATTTGAAATTAAAATAAACACTTTAATATTACAGAGTAAAGTTTTTGAAGGTGGAAAAAAATTACCCTGAATATTGGTTTGATCTTCATACAGTTGTTACGATTACGTAAACGCCTATACCATACAAATATATTTTTATAGCTTGTAACTGTATATATACCATAATTACACGGCTTTAACTAAAACTCAAATGTATTTGAATAGAATGAGATTTTGTGTAGCTTTTCTTCATTCTCAAAAGATTTTAACTCTAGAACGGCCAAGGTGGTTATTTTGACATCAAATGCATTTTAACCTCTTAAACTTAATCCTTTTATCATCTCTTAATCTTAATCTTCATCATTTTAATCTAATATTTCTCTTTTGTTTTATTCCTGCTTTGTCTTATTGCCCTATTGCTGCAAAAAGTTTTGAATTTTCCTAAATATCCATTGGTAATATAAAAGAAATGTATATAATTCAAACATGTTTTCGTTCGTTTTTTAAAAAACATTGTATACCTAGAACGGCCAGAAACGGTCAAAATGGCCACCATAAGGAAAATAGTATAATCGTTTTTTCCAGTAAAGGTGCTATTTAGACAAAGAATGCAAGTATAGATGAGGAGTTTACTGGTCAACTGGTTTAGTCTGGTTTCTTCGAAGTACTCCTCAAAAAATGTTCTTTTGCTAAGTACATTGCATCAAAATTTAAATGCATCAGACAATATCGTTAAGATTGCCTATGAAGAGTAAAGTAATGTAAAATGTAAGCTTCTTTTGTAATTTATCATTTAAAATATATTTATACCATTTAATTTCTTATTTTCTGAAAAGGTGTTTTTAATTTTATTTTAGTTTAATATATAGTTTTTAATTATTTGAAAGTCCGGTCAAAATCACGGCCGTTCTAAGTATATTGAAACCTTTGACTTAGTGTTAAAAGAGTTTATCTCACAAATAACATATACCGAATATCTTTATAGTTTAAAAATAAACATTATGCAGATATCCCCTATATAATAGTTAGATTAAGTTATCTATCCGTCTATCCCCGAAATTATGAAGTGGTTGGACCTGGAATGAATAGAGCAACCATATTCGACTCTTGATGAGATAGGGTTAGAAAAATTCAAAGTGAGTAGTTTACCTTCTCCTATCGATCCGAACGATAGCCGAACGATGGCCGAATGGTAGAGTGCTGCTCTTCGGAACGGGAGTTCGCGGGTTCGAATCCCGCTGATGGCATGGATGTTTGTAGCCGTTCGGAATCGGCTTTAAACTGTAGGTCCCAGTCTCATTAGCCCTCGTGTGCAAAATATTAGACCGTAGCGCTCCAAACTAAATCAAACGTATAGATCCGATTCTAAAATAAATCGGTATAAATAAGCTTTATATCACAGCAAAAATTACTGTTGTCTAAAAAAATGTTCGAAATCTACCCCTTCCTCCCTATTCCAGCGTTTAATGTCATTATTCCAAGCCCTATTTTCCCCGGTAAAGAGCAGGCTATTAAATTTATCACATAATAAGTAGGTAAACATAAAATTTATTCTAGCAGTATGGCATCATTCCTTTAAACATTTCGTTTAATCATTTTTTATTTTAAATTATTTAAATATAGTCTGCATTATTTTTATACGTTTTATCACTGAACTTAGATATTACGTTAATAATTTTTTTTATATTTGGATTAAATAATAGATTAGGTACACATGTGATAATCTGAAATTTAATCATCGATTATTTTTTGTTGCAATGAATAATTTATAACCGCTGTTAACAACAAATTCTATCTACATTCAGTGTGGAGTGGAGATGATAGTTTATTGTTTTACTACCATTAGTTACTGTGGTAAAAAAAATGGGAAGAGCTTAACGATTATTTCAACCTATACAATAAGACTTTGAATTATCTTTCTAAATGAATTCAACGTGATTCTAAACTGCATTCACGTTATCGGGAGACCTTTAGAGGAGTATGAAGATAAACAAATTTTTAAACTTGTACCAGATAATTCTCAGACAAAAAACAAACCTTTTTTTTACCTTCCATAGGGTACTTAAAAATTCTGGAAAATTAAAAATTTTACTGATCCCGTTATATGAAGGGCTATATGCTAGTAACTAAAGAATAAACTCTGATCAAAATGTTTAATATTTTTACTAATGCACATTTTCTCTTGGTGACATTCTCTACTTCCTTTCGAATGCATTTAATTTCCACATATCAGTTCCTTTACCTCTCTTCCTTCAACCTAAAAATTCTATTTAGACACTATTGGCTGTTTCACCAATTAATTTTAAAACCTAATTAACTCACTAAATGAATACTACACTATATCTAAACACCAAATTTCACGTTAAAAAAAGGTCATAGATAGTACTGGCACTATTTGCATTTAGACATTCAAAGAAACTAAGAGTTTAACAGTTCCGTCTTTTATTTTAGTAATGTCCAATTTGTAGCGAAATTTTGTAGCTTACAATTTTGTAAGTCATGAACCTGTTTAACCCATATTGTACCACACCAAACAAATATTTCTGTAAGTTATTAAAACTTCATCCATATCATTAATATGGTGTAACTAAGTATATAAAACCAAAATTTTTATAAAATATTTTTAATTTTTTATGTAATTGTCTGTCCTATAAATAGGACAGCTGTCCATTACACTACTAAAACTTAACAAATATCACTTTCATTGCATTAGGCTGATTCATAAATGAAATTTGGGGAAACATTCAAAACAAAGTCCAACATTACATTTTAAGCATACTGGTGTAGGTTTTCTATTGCAGTTATTGAACTGGCAGTAAGAGAGTAAGTTTATCTTGCAAAAAATCTCCAGTTTTCTGAATAGAATAGACATCTATTTACCCCTTGTTGTGTCCAAGTGTGTGAACAGGTTTTGAACTGGTTTTCATTGAAAGATAAGAAAAGAATGTGCGCTATCAATGCAATATCGAATCCATAGAAAAATAATCAGGATAGGACAGTCGTCTTAATTTTAGGGCACATTTTTTATACTTACAAAATACATGTGTAAAATATATTTTTCAACAAAAACTTTCAGCTACATTATTAGCTCTGTTTTTAAACTAAAAGTGACCTCCACAATGTTTAAAATAGAATGATAATAAATATAAAATTGAAGATTAGAAAATGATACTTTTTAAGAGGATGATGAAAATAAATTTTACAATACAATATAATATGATTTCTCAGTTTTTTTTGTTACTATGCTAAAGTGTGTCTATTTTAAAGGTGTTAAAATAAAATCCACTCAGAAAATATTTATAACTTTATTACTAAATGGAATTTTATATGCTGTCCTGTTTATAGGACAGCGGTCCGATATGGGTTAAAGAGATCTTATTGGAGATATAATTTTAATGATTAAAAAATGCTTTTATTGTACAAAAATTTTTTTCAGTATATCACAATATTTTGTATCTTTTAACGAATAAAAATGCATAACCAGTATTATTAGTTAATTGTAGCTACATTGTATATAAAACATACTACGAAAATCCTTTATGATTTATTCCCTAAATGATTTCAACATAGAGGTAGGTAATTTTATAAACTAAACATGAAATTCTGAAGTATCTGAGAAGGCACAAAAATTTTTCGGAAATCTAATGTTTAATTTTAAACTCAAATTAAATTATTAACTCTTTTTTATATACAAGAAAAAGTTATTCAAAATTACATTGATTAATATCAAAAGTATATTCAACAGTAGTAAGCCAAGTTATAGAAAAAAAATATTTTCAAAGAATTTTACCTTATTTTTAATTTAAATCATCCCATGTATTTTACTCCACAAGACATTAAGTTTTAGAACTTACATTTAGTTATTCGTTTAAAATTGGAACATAATAACCAAGCTTACACACAAACAGACACACACACACACACACACACACACACACACACACACACATATATATATATATATATATATATATATATATATATATATATATATATATATATATATATATATATATATATATATATATATATATATATATATATATATATATATATATATATATATATATATATATATATATATATATATATATATATATATATATATATATATATATATATATATATATATATATATATATATATATATATATATATATATATATATATATATATATATATATATATATATATATATATATATATATATATATATATATATATATATATATATATATATATATATATATATATATATATATATATATATATATGTATGTGTGTGTGTGTATAGCAAGTTTGTGCTTTCGGAATGCTATATATTTTAAACTTGTAATAAAGTATATTTCGCAATATAAATTTATTATTCATCCTCAAAAGGAATTTTGTTGGTATTTTGTTAAAAAAAAATATACCAGGCCTTCGCAGGAGAGGCACGCATCTTCGTGGTTTAAGCATAAAAATGACAACGAGCAGAATATTCTTCGATTCGCGAGATCACAAGGCTTTTATTTTACACACACACACATCTGCGTTATCAAATAGTTCCATATAGTTATTTATATATAACAATATGAATATGACAAACGTGCGACTAACCTGTGAGCAATTGTATCATTTGTATTCAATCCCAAATTATTTTAGGCATTTAATTCTTTATTATATATTTATTGATAATAAAATTACTTTTATGTTCGACTAATTATATGACTCTGATGGTATTAAAATGTTAACTTCAAAGAGTTTAGTATTACTCCCTAAATCAGCTAATATTATCAAAATATATTTTCTGTTTTGCACTTTTCATTTTTGCTACAACTACCTTTATATTTCATGTCTAATCTGACTTTTCTTCATCTACCATACGGAAGTTAAATTTAATATTGAATCAAATTTTACACAACATAGGAGAACTCTCAGCACAATTTAAAACATGAGGAAAATTGCAATTAATCCGTGAGAAAGAGTTTCATTTTGGTTGTTCAATTCTAATTTATGCTTAATCCGTGCTTTTATTCTCTTTATTTTTCTGTTATATATCAAGGATAAATTCTTTATTTTGTCTGGGAATCTGGGATATTAACGATGTCGACAGGAAATACCTTTTAAGTGTACTAAATTACAAACACGACTGTCTAACACTTACAGTAGACAGGGGAGGAAGAAAATACTAAACCTTTAGTCACGGTATTCAAGTTTGACACTGATGGTATTAAAATGTTCACTTGTAAGAGTTTAGCATCACTGTCAAAATCAACTAATATTGTCAAAATATATTTTCTATTTTGTACTTAGTTCTTCATCCTACATTCATTTTTACTACAACTCCTTTTATATTTCATATCTAATCTCACCTTTCTTCATATACCACACTGAAATTGAACTTAATATTGAAACAAATTTTACACAGCATAAGAGAATGCTCAGTACAATTTAGAACATACAGACAAAAGCAACTAATCTGTGAGAAATAGTTTCATTTGGCTGTTCAATTCTGATATATGCTTAAGCCATGCTCTTATTCACTTTATTTTTCCGTTATATATCAAGGATAAATCCTTTATATTGTCTGGGAATCTGGGACGTTAGAGATGCCGACAGGAAATACCTTTTAAGTGTGCTAAATTACAAACGACTCTCTAACACTTACATTAGACAGGGAAGGGGGGAAATACTAAACCTTTAGTGATGGTATTCAAGTTTGACCTTGAATATTTTAAAATTCTTAGGCCACGTTTTCGTCAGATTAGTAGCATCTAATGGAGGGTTAAGTATGAATTAAAACTTTGGGTTAGTTGTTAATATTATATTAAAGCAATCGTGATATCAGAAAACTGCTTTCATTTGATTTTTTAGAATATGTAACAGGGCAATAGAAATATAGACATGTAGGTAAAAAGGGAAAGGTATTATTAACTTTTCAAGCAACTGATTAATAAATGTCCGAAGATAAGCTTTGTCGAAAATTCTCTAGATTTTATATTTTAATGAATAATATGGTTTTTTATATGATAAATTTGATATTTGAGAATAAAGTGTTTAAAATCCCAATGAGGAAATATAAAACAAATGAGGAAAATGCACATTTTCCGGTACAAAATGTATATAAAAATATTTTGAACTTCAGAATTGATAAATTATAGACTACTAAATATTAAATATTATTAGATAATATTTACTAGACATCAATGGCATATAGCTGTTATACGTTCCAACGTATATATTAATTTAATTTTAAATCTTCAACTGAAATAGTAGATAATTGTTAAAGAGATATGCGTGTTAGAAATGGGTACGAAGTGTTTAAATTATTCATATAATAAAAAGTTCAGAAAAATATTTAGAATTGTTTTTAATAAAAAACATTTCATGTTTTGGTAATAAATATTATTATGTAATAATAAATATTAAAAAATTTTCTTACCCAACCGTTTATGTTTCGTAACTCAAAAGTTATAAGAGTATTGCATTTTTTTAAGAAATTACAATTTAAAGGAAGTTGATTATGATCTTATGCGATAAAATGCAATAATCTTGTAACTCAAAGTTATAAGATTATTGCATTTTTTTTTACCAAATTACAAGTTAAAGAAAGTTGATTATGATCTTAAAATGATTGTAGATTTTTGATTAAGAGATTTAAAAGTATTTATCATAAGTATTTATCACAAGTATCTAACATATACCATAATTTCCTATGCATAATCCGCGAACTATTTGTATTTAATCCTTTAAAGGTCACCAAAATAAATTCGTGGGAATTTAATGTAATTTGTTTACAAATGTTATCTATAATCCTTGTATATGTAAAATATATAAATTTTCTTTACATTCCTTAAAAGGGGTTTGCCATAGAGGATAACAAATTAGGGTTTGAGAAGTTTAATAATATTACAGCTTGAACATTATGCCTTTTTTAAAAGTTTAACTATACTGAAGAACAATAAATGATAATCCTTAAACATTTAAATAAATAAACATCTTAACAACTTAAAATTTGTTTGTATAGATACATTTGAGGTCATAAGTAAGTTAAATTGAATCTGACTTCTTAAGTAGAGAAAGTTTAAATACATATATTTCAATAGAAAAAGAAATAAATAAGTTAAACATAGAACTATCATCTGTTATGTATTTAAAATATCAAAAATATAATATGTATACATACAAATTTATGTATATATATATTATATATAATATATATATATATATATATATATATATATATATATATATATATATATATATATATACCTATATATATACATATACAATATATATATATATATATTCATATTTTTATATAATATATATATAATATATAAATATATATAAAATATATATATATATATATATATATATATATATATATATATATATATAATATATATATAAAATATATATATATATATATATATATATACAAGATCCGAGTAAACACATGTCAATATATAATGTTCACACTCAAGTCATTATTTTCTTCTCTTATAATATCTCACATAATAACATGGTGTCTCTTCTTTAACTGCAAACAAAGGCAGTTTTACTACTTCGAGGAACCACAAGGTCTGACTACAATGATTGCTTATCGCTCTATGTCTGTCTTATCACTGCGCGTGATATTTATGTGACTATAACGCGACGCGTTACTCCCATTAAATAATTAATTAAAATCTCTTAAATTAATTATATTTTAATTACATATATATTATATATATATATATAAATATATATATAATATATATATATATATATATATATATATATAATCGAAAACTCATCCATATCTCCAAAAAGTTTTTTTAAACTGCAAAAGCTCTTGATTCTACAGAATTGGCTTCCATATATCAGAGATGTATGAGATTGGAGCCGTAAATAATTATAAAAAGATAAAGTAAAGTACTCCGAAAAGTACAGTTTAAAAAAAAAAGATGTTTAACAGGTGGTTTTGCTACGAAACCACTGTCCGTTAAAGGGTTAAAAAGCAAATTTCTTCAGCCGCGGACTATCTGCCGGTGCGGATTATCTGTGGTTGTTCATTGCTCAAATCATCAAAATCGGAAGAAGGTGGAGGGGAAGCATGTAGCGCGAACTACCTATGATCAAATATAAACAAAGGCAAGACTCACGAAACGTCAAGAAAACATCATATCGTAGATCGGTAATATACCATGAAAAAAATACAACCTATAAAGCAGAACGAATCAGTAGTAGCAATTAGCGCAATCTTAAATTGTGTCTTGTAGTAAGGGAAATATGGATGGTCACTATATCTATTAGCGCTTCAAGGTCATATTTTCTCGTTTCCCCAGTCATCGGTTACTATGGTAGCGACCAAGAAGGAGGTATATTCACACTTATTTTCAGCACTTCAGTTGGGGATTTGATTCCGTTCAGACGACTTGCTTTTCTCTTTTATTGTATATAACAGGGCTTCGAACCGGAACTGAACCGAAAACCGAAAATGGGAAAAAACCGTTATTTTGGTCGGAACGAAAACCGGAACTGAACCGAAAAAAATATTGGTTTATTTCGGTTCGATATATCTTTCAGTCATTTTGTTACTGTTACCAACTTATCAATATTTTCTAATTTAACGTCAACTTTATAATTATCATTACATGTATACTGCTTCCTGATTTCCTATTTTGATATTCACTAGTATTTTTCTGTTTCAGTTTCGCATGAAACTACTTGTAGAAGACATATTTAATTCAGTTGATTAAACTAGAAGTATAGATGATTTTTTAAGAAAAATATCGAGTTATATTTTATTTTTCACATCTCAGCATGCGATCATCCACGGATGTTTGTATAGACTGTTTAGATCAGGGAGGAGTAAATAGACAGGAGAGGCCCTAAGTGACGTAGCATGAAGCATCTATCAAATCTTCTGCGCATCAAATGGGTGTTTGGTAATGGCGGCGATTCAAATGTTTCGTAATAGTAGTATTTCATTAGGCCTGCTGTTTGTATCAATTCACATAGTGTACCAATTAAAAAAAGAATAAAATTTTCTAAAGTTTGATAGAATTACATTTTTTGTTTATGATAGAATTATATTTTTAGTACAAATAAGAATATACATAAAATGAAATTATTCATTTGGAACTGAAACGAAAACAGTTATTTTTGGCGGAGCGAAAACCGGAACTGAACCGAAAACCGTTATTTTTGGCGGAGCGAAAACCGGAACTGAATCGATATTAATTTTTTAGTTGAAACGGAACGAAAACCGGGACAAAAAAAATTACGGTTCGAAGCCCTGGTATATAATTATTTTGCTCTTATCAGATATTACCCTGTCATTTTTTAAATCTTTTTATTCATTATTTTATTTAAATTTTGCTTTATATTTACATATTTTTACTCTGTAAAACATTTCCTGTAATGGCTAGTTTTGATCTTAGAAAACAGTCCAAAATACTGGTATTTAACGTATACAGCTACTTGAAAGGTCTTGTTGGATCCAATCAGGATGCTACAGTTTTGGAATTATTTTCTCAGACTCAACAAACAACTGCTGATGCCTGTGGTATTTATAAAAGAACAGTTCAAATTACTCATAAATTTTTGTGTGTCAAGTATTAAGTGTTCTTCAAAGAGTATTATAAATAAAAATACTTTTATCATGCACCGAGAGTCCTTACGATGCATGACACCCCTTAATATAGTGGGAAAAAAGAGTAAAGTGATTCCCCAACTGTCGTTACCATAGTTACTCGTGGTCATCGGGGAAAAATCCGTGACCTTGAAGTGCCTATAGAGTTTACACAGAGTTTTTTATAGTTACAGCTCCGATAGATAACACCGGTTGGATGAGTTCAAGATAGAAGGTTAAGGGTCAAAGGTCATTTCACCACGAGGGTCACTCGCAACAGAGTGCGTTGTTTTCCAAGTTTTGATGTTAATATTTTATTGTCTTTAAAACACCGTTATTAAGCTGATTTCAACATGAAAGTAATTCAGAACTGAAACGAAAGCAGTGTGAAGACTTTTGTCCGAGCACGCGCCAAAACAGCTGACATACACCTGTACAGAGTACAATAGCGTGACGTCGCAGAGTCTGGATCTTGACAATCAAACTGAATAGACGAATATACGCCCCTGATGGATCGTTAATTGAAAGCTCGAAATTCCGTGAAGGAGTCAGCCAGCGAATGAGAATTCAGTTAAAAAGTATAACTGTAATACTATTCTCATGTAACTGGGATCTTAACTGAGAAAAAACAGTGGCGGAACCGTAACTGACCCCCAGGTATGAAAAGCCTACAATTTTGCGACTCAGGGCTTTTCGTCATTTTTCGAGGTGTGTTGACCCTTGAGAGGCTTTCGCTTTTTACAGCGACAGCTTGCTAGTTCGGGAGATTCGTAAAGTCCGCTCATATAGGGAGCGGCAGAATTTCGGGATCGAACGGGGATAAATTGGGTTTGATTGCACCCTGAAAAGCCTCCATTTGTAAGAGATTATTAAATCTCTTGTTTTTTGTTTACTGTGATTGTCGTGAGGAAGTTTTATCGGCAACATCCTATGCAGTTCTAGATGATTTAGGAATTAACGTTCCTTTGTAAATAGGTATTTAATCCAGAATTAAAGTGAATCCAATTTTATTCTTTGGTGATTTATTCACGTTATGTCATTTGAAAATATGAGGCATCACAGAGTAAGTTGCGAAAGCAAAATGAAACATTAAAAATATGAGAAGTGGTCCAATCGTAAAAAGGGAAAATACAATGGCCTGCATTAGAAGACGATTTACATAGCTGGGTTCTCGAACAGAGGAATGTAGGCCGCCCTGTTTCTTCCGTTAAAATTCGTCTCCGAGGCTATGGCAGAAGAAATCATTTCAAATTTTAAAAGTGGAATTAATTGAGTCTAATCCAGATTTTTCGGTACTCTACTGTACTTAATATTTTATTATTAAAATGATTTAATATTGTCATACTTAAATACATATTTTTGCAAGCATAGTCCGCGGATTATCTAGTAGTGCAGACTATCTGATGGTATATTAAATTTTTTAAGTAGAAAAGGCAGCCGCGGACTACACGATGGTGCGGACTATACTTGCGAAATTAATGTAATTTAATTTAATAGTATGTAAACGATACCGACGTTTATATTTCGCAGTTAAAATTTTTTAATAAAATATGTATTGGTTATATTTTGATAATTATTCTTTTAGATGAAGAAATATACTTCAATATTTAATTCGTAAAAATTTTGTTACGTCACTGACAGTTTTCATGCTGTAATTTTTTATCGAAAATTTTCCAGACAAAGGAGAACTATTTAAATATATTCGGTGATAAGTTTTACAAATTTTTATAAACATTTAATTTTTATAAATGAAAGGAAATTTTTTTCAGAGCTCTAACGTGTCATATAAGCAAGTATGTATGACTATCTATTCAAAATTATTTAAATATAAAAATATAAAAGCTAAATTAATTTTGAAAAAAAAAGGTCTCGAGAAGTATTACGTCATTTAAAGGTTTCCTATTTCAAATTCCAGGCATGTTTCAATGTTTAAACATCGATGTTTAAACACACACACACACACACTTATCTTTTTATACATAGGTTAATTTGCATTTTAATTTTACGTTAATTAGCAAATTTATTAATTTTGCAAAAACTATTAAAGATTATTGTGTAGAATATTAAAACTACAATTATTTAAAAAAAAAAACAGATTTTTTTTAGAATGACCTGTTGTTTTGTAATTTTTTTTTAAAAATAAGAAAGATAATTGAAAGAAAATGAGTCAAAAAAGACCTAATGCCAAATCATAAAATTGAATATTAAAGTTATAAGTAAGATATACAGTTAATTAAATGCGATTACAGTGAATACAGCCCTCACATACTCTCCTAAAAAATCACTAGCTGAAATTACACTCATGTTCACGATGTATTTCTAACAAATCACTTTCTAAAAGTGTGCAAATTAATAGGATTTCACCCTTTTTATGATTAAAATCAAAAAGAATATTCCAAGAAATATCATTCAATAATAAAGAATGCGGTTAAATAATTAGAAATACATTTGATTCTTTCAGATTACAATAAGTAAATTTCTCAACTGCACGATTCATTCTAACAAATCACACGCTAAAAGTTTTCGATGAAATCACCGGCACTAATTTAAACCTTTTCCGTGCGGAAAACTTTAAGACCACAGATAGGGAAAATCAAAGCAAGTTCATCATCTCTTCAGCAAAATTAAAACAATGTTCACAAATACAGAATTTTAAATTATTTCCCCGAAACAAATTTCCAGCAACGGTAATTCATAGATTAATCAATGTGAAGAGGAAAGAGTTAAATCATATAAATCTAATGAAACTATTTATGAAAATTAAATTAACACTACGTTGAAATATTATTCTATAAATTACGTTTGAATGATTAGATGGAATGGGGGATAAAGCCGCCTACTGAACAATGTGTCATGCGTTTGTTTGTGAAATTACGAGCTGAAGAAATGCTTCCTGCATGCATCGCTACATTAATCTGAGGGCTTTTATGATTGGATTATATCACGAACTCTACTTTTCTATTTGCACGCATAAATTGGAATTTAGAATTCCAGCTGAGTGTGTATTTGATTATAATCGCATGGTCAAGCTTGTTATTTGTGTACGCGGTGGTTTCAATTTATACAGGAATTTGAATTTTACTAGTTAAAGTTTATAGTTAATTATTCTTCCAATTCGCGCCCTGCTAATAAATTTTGGGAGCTCAGTTTGGAATCAAGAATCTTGTTAAACATTTTGATTCTGTCAAGTTATTAACTACATTTCATATTCTTGCGTTATCACAATAAAAATTCAAAGCTCTTTCTTCTCGATGATCTGTTATAGACCAGCATAAAGCCATTTACAACTGACAGTCGAATAAGTGTAAAAGTAGTAGAGTTGATAAGGGTTAAATATAATTGATGGCTACTTTAACAAATAAATTTTAACTTTCGAAATCGACATAAGAAAGATATTTGCCAAAAGTTTTGGCTACCTCATTTAAATTTTTAATTTTTCTTTATTTCCTAAATGAGCTGTTATTAGAAACAGAATCTTTCTAAACCTTTAAATTTTGTTTTACTTTAAAACACACTATTGTCTTTTAAAATTAGAATGCAATATATAAATATTTGGCTTTAAGTAAATGTATTTACTGAGCTGAGTCATTAATTACTTTCTAAATCGATTGTTGCCACACTATAAAATTGTAATTTTATTGTTGATACTAAATGAAAAATTATTATTATTATTATTATTTTGCCTGCCAGTGTGTTCATTTTGTAAATTACTAAATTTATTGCCAAAATTTATTGAGAAGCTATTAAATTTTGGGAGCGCAGTTTAGAATCAAGAATTCTATTAAGGTCTAGCCTCACTAAAGTCGCCGAACGTTAGCCGATATGTTAGGGATCTGATCGTCGGTACCGGAGTTCGTGGGTTCGAATCCCACTATGGCATGGATGTTCGTAGCCGTTCGGAATCGGCTTTAAGCAGTAGGTCCCGGTCTCATTAGCCCTCGTGTGCAAAACAGTAGACCGTAGCGCTCCAACCAAACCAAACCTCACTAAAGTCCTTTAACGGCTAACCGCGTTTAACCCATGGCTCCAACCAATAATGGGACGCAATTCTCCGTTTAAACAATTACTTTGGAAACCGATTGTTGCCACACGGAAGATTGTAAATTTTTTGTTAATCTTAAAGGAAAAAATATTATTTTATTTAATCTGCCTGTCAGTGTGTTCATTTTATAAATTACTTGAAAATTGATAATTATTTAAATAAATTTTTTCTAATTTATAAAAGTGACTTTGTTTTGAATATCAGAATTAAATTTTAACTTTGTTTTATTTTTTTAATGGGCTGTGGTCGTGGACTGAAGCTTTTTTTACACTTTTCCCTTTACTTTTAAACAGACTGTAGACTTTTAAAGGCAGAATGCTGTATGTAAATGTCTGTCATTAAATAAATGTATTTATTGAACTGTATTATTCATTGCTTTAAACAGAGATTGTTTCAACATGGTGGAAGCCCAGGTTTGGAGGTCTTCTACTTGATACCTCCTTCTAAATTGCCAGAACCCACCATATCAATGTTAAGGCGTCTGCAATATTCCTCTGATGTCCGAACTCAGTTCGGGCAACACAAATGCGCCAATTTTGGAATGCCCGAACTGAGTTCGGGCACGAGAACAAACGGTTGTTCAATTCCGTGAACCTAGAAATCGGTTCATTCAATGCATAATATTTAACTTGCTATTTTCCCAAGGGATAGAAAGAAATACTTTCCAGTGAAAAGTTTGGTAGTTTTGCTCCATTTGTAGCTATTTCTCGGATACTATAAAGTATTTGTGAAATTGAAAAGAGTTTTGGGGACGTGAAATTCATGACAGATAATACATATAATAATATTGTTGTATTAGTTTATTATATTTATCCAGTAAATTATACATTTGATTTATTTTACTGTAATTTGAGCAAATATTACTGTAATCCATTAACATTTCTCAAATATGTGAAAATATTGAAAATAGTAGTTATTACGTTTAAATATTTTTTCAAAATTAATCTAAATATTTTGATAATAATAACAAACAAAATTAAAAAGAAAAAAATTTTCTATTTTTATCACATTTTGGCAAATATATGTCACAGTTAGGTTAAGAGATTATGCTACGTGATTTCTAGGTCGAGCATTTCAGATACGTACACGAATCAAGCAACTGAGGATGGGGCCAACTCTAACGTGATCAGTTGTTTTTTTATTTTGCATATAATGCTACACTAATAAGCAATCATAGATTCGTGGTAAGGAGGGATTCTTATTTGGGAACTAGCTTATTAATTTTTCGTTAAAATGCTGTTGTTTCATACAGAAAACACATTAAATTTCTTTTATTAAACCCCATTTCTATTAGCCAAATTGTTATGTGTTCTTAAGTTAAGAGTCTCACTCGTGTATCTAAATACTAAGGCACTTTGCCCCTTATAAATGTTCAAATTTTAATTAGAAAAATA
>CM063501.1:133996474-134016474 GCA_032207245.1 Pardosa pseudoannulata
AAACATAATAGCATCATTCGCATACAAAAATTTCCTAAAAATTAATGTGAAAATATCAATTTAAACAAATGAGTAATTTCCAAGTATAGTTGGCTTTCTGTACGGCAGAAATTATTAGACTTTGGAGTCAATTCACACTAACTATAAATGTTAAGCTTAGAATACCTAGCTTTTGTCTGGAATTAAATTTTATTTATATCCTATGCATTTACATAAATGATTATGAAATTATTAATCAAAATTTGGTCTTGTATGATACAATCGAAAACACAGAGTCCAACATCGCAATCTGGACAGTAGAACCTTGTTTCTCTCCTTACCTTCTTCCCTCTACTGTCTCTCTTTGAGCAGCAAATATTCTAGTAGCCAGAAAAGTAAACAAAAGCATTCGAAACCATAAAAAGCACATGTGAAATAATTCGGGAAAGACTGATTGCACAGTGTAAAATTTCACAGTGCCCGAGCGACACTCGGGATGAGCCAGGATGATACATTTCGCCTGCCCGAGTTCAGCTAGGAAAAAACCGGGAAGGTGTTAATAACTTTAATAATTTCAAAATTTAAAACGATTACCCGGATTTATATAAAGACATATTAAGAGTGTTTGTTAAACATTTTGTAAGAATCTATACAAGTTTAGTCACTAGAGGCCTTTTAAAAAGATAAGAAAGTTCATGACGCACTAATTTTTAAACACAGTGGATTTTAAAAATAAAATCTGATTCTATAACTAAAGAATATTTTTCAAATTTTCCTTATTTCTACTTGGGGCGAATCGTCTTCTTTCGGACACCGTTTTCCTCATGGTGCGGAGCCCGTATGACTGTGTCCGTGGCAAATGTCACCTTTGCCACATTCTAGTTACGGCCCTGCCTTGAACATACAATCGCTCTCGTTTTTCTCCCCCGGCATTACACATGCCGGGTTAATTCATTTTATAGATTATACTAATAAGTACATACAGAAAGAAAATACAATTATTTATGCAGTAGAATTTTTTCAAATCTAACGGACAGTAATATTACATAATTTTAATGTCTTATATATCTAAATTAATTTCTATCTATGCTACTGAAATTACATAGGAAGAATGATTTTATAATTTCATATCAGATGAGACAAATACTGAATATCTCATTTCCTTTTATATAATTTTATTAAGTATTTAAGCACTTATTTTAGTACAAAACGGACACACTTTCATCAAGTACCGATTTCCTTTAGAAATTATGAGAATTCTTAATTCGCAGTAGCTAAGATTAATCACGCTAATGAAATTGAATTAAAAATGCAAATAAAATTATGAAAATATCTCGTGGTCCCCTGTGGGGAAGTCGAGGCTCCCTCTGGCGCAGACGCATATACTGTGAGAACTGCGGTTCTAGGAAATAATTTATTCTACCTAGAATATTTGAATTTATGAATTTCCTCTCTTAAGCTGGGTAGATATCCACCATAATGTATTAACATAGGAATGTGTCAATTCTTTAACGTCTGAATTTTGTTTTTAGTTCAAAGCAACACTTTGAACCATAAAAAACATGTTTAGCTTCTTCTAAAAGGACAATATCAAATGTTTTTTATTGCCATCACACTGTATTTCCGTTATGTACTATTAATAGAACACTTGACTTTGGAGGAAATTGTTTACATTTACATATTTCATACAGAGATAGTCGTAAATTCTCTGGGGTTTTATAACTTTATATAATAAATACTAAGAAGTATATAGGAAAAATAGACCTTGTTTCAAATACAATATATATTTAAGTTTTTTATAGTATCAGTTGACAACAGCTGGCCTTATATTTAGATTAGGCAAGATTACTGGACCTTAAGCTCACCGGATTTAACACCGTGTGACTTATTCTTGTTGGGCTTTTGTAATTGAAATAAAATCTTTAACATTAAAAAATAGTTTTCCTTACTCCATTTTCCACGCGATTTATCAAAATTACGTGAAAGGGTCACACTTGCTGTGAACACACCGTTCAATAGAATACAGTAGGAAATAGACTACCGCATTGATGTACGCTTTTTAACTAAATTTTTACACACAAGCTTTACAAGCGTCATGTCTGTACATAAGCGTTTCCACACATGATGCTTGTAAGTATTGTAAATTAAACGAATAATTTCTAGAATTAGTGGAATTTTTTATTTTGTATGTGGTTGTATTAGTTTTTTAACGCAGCTCTCTGAATCTCCGGAGGGAATCATGAATGACTCTGTATTATTAGTACAACAGGCCCGAATAGAAAAATAATTTTAACCTTCTGCCTGTCCTGTACATATGAAGTGTTGTTTAATCTCGATAACAGTTTGTACTTATGTTATGTGCTTTTGATAGGAAAATGGTCTTTTGGGGTACATTTTCGATATATGCATTATTTTTATAGGGCTACTCGTAATTCAAACCTCTATAGCAAAGAAAAACTAGGACAAAAACAGGAAAAATGTTTTGTTTCAAATATGGTTTTAGTTTCAAATATATATGTAAAAATGGTTTAGTTTTCTTATAGAATCCTTTGGCAAAAGATCATAATTATTCATAAATAAATGCAGTTAAAGGCAGTTTCTTATAAAAACCTTAAGTAATCTAGAAGACTGCAATTTTAGCTCCAAAATGTATGATTGAAATGAAATATTATATGTTTATTTTTCAGGAAAAACTTTATTAGATTTGTTTATATTAAGATATTTTCATCTAAATAGATTGTTCTTAGTTTTTCAAACTGATATCGTAATAACGTATAGTAAATAGAAAACTTCATCTCACAGGAGCTCTCTATTCTGACTTGCCTGGGCCAAGCCATCTAAGTCAGAATTACTGTAGTGCATGCTGATGAGAAGTAACAGAATATTACAACATGATAATAAGAACCATATTACTAATTTAAGTTAAAGAGATATAAAAAATTAATAAATAAGAGAAAAATATTCACAAGTTCAGTGAAGGGGGATAACACAGTAAATACAATGAGAAAGAAATTAAAATTACGATACACATTAAGGTTACAAGAATGCTTATGTAGTAACAAGAGAAATTAAGATTACAATACACATTAAAGTTTTTTTTTAAATTATTAATTAAAATTAAAATTACTTAGAGCACTTAAAAAGTTTAGTATTAGAGTGAGTATACTATTTTCATATCCCTCTGCAAAGGAATGGATCCAGCTAAAAGCTAAGTTAAATTTGATTGGTTCCTGAGAGCCAATAGAATTTGAGCAGAGGAATAATGTACCCTCAAGGGGGATAACGAGCAGAGTTAGAAAACTTTGAGTATCTAAAAATATTTATATGTAACTGCTACAAGGATTTACGGTAGTTAAATAGAGTAATCGTTGATCAAAATTTTGTCAGATCAGTGATATAAAATCGGATTTAAACAACAGAGCATATAATCATTTATGTAACTTTTCAGGAAGTAGATGGATTACTTATAAAAATTCTACAACTTTTCTAATACTTGCAGTTGTTTATATTTTGAATTTATTAGACATTTTATTACTTTTGAAACCATTTATTACTTTTTCTTTATGTACATCAACGAAAATTCAGAAAAATTTACATCTGTAATAACATTTCGATATTAAAATTTTCTAATAAATAATACTAAAAAATGTTAGAATCCTATTCTTAAAAAAATGAACCAACAAGATTTAAATTAAAATCCATAACTTCCACTAAATTGTAAATATAACACCATTAAAACATATTATTTTAATCTCAGACTTAGCGGCGAAGGCATTTGAATGCAAAATATGTTAGAGTTTTAAAACTGCGTTATGGGTTCCCTCGTCACTTTCAAAAACTTTATATTTTATGTTATTTCTTATTTTTGTAATCTTTAGATGTATAATGACTTTAATTTGAGATATTTTTATCAAAACTACCTGAAAGGGTCACACGTGCTGTGAACACCGCGTTTAATAGAATATTTAATTAGAAATTGCTTTTTAACTAAGGGTTTTGCACACCTGACGCTTGTAAGTATTGTAAATTAAACTTGAATAGGATTTATTAGTTTTTTAATGTAACTTTCTGGATCTCAGAAAAATGCTTTTAACCTTCTGCATGTTCTGTACATATAAAGTGTTTTATTTATTTGATTTGTATTTATTCGCTCAAAATCCTCGGGAGCAAACAGTTTGTGTTTATTTTATTGCTTTTAATAGGACCTTTAAAAAGCATTAAAATTCTTGATATTCTTTATCACGCTATATATAGTATATTGAACTCGGAAAATAAAGTTCATTGTATCTCTGGATTTTATAGGGCTACTAGTAATTCAAATTGGTATAGAATAAAAAACAAGAACAAAAGCAGAAAAAACAAGTTTTGTTTCCTTTTTTATAGCAACCGTTGGCAAATGATTATAATTGTTATAAAGTTTTTAAAACATAATCTAGAAGATTCCAATTTTAGCTGCAAAATGTATAATTGAAATGAAATATATGTTTTATTTTTCAGAAAACACTTTGTTAGATTTAATAATTCTGACTTGAGATCTAAATCAACTATTGTATTAATTTTTTAAACTAATTTAGTAATAAACGTATAGTAAATAGAAAATTTCAACATATCTATTATGATTTATGAATAACTGCTGTAAGGATTAAAGGTAGTTATACACGTATAAAAAATTAATAAAATGATATAATAAACAAAAATATTTCTTTAGTAGGACTTTCCATTTCATATTATTTCTTATTTTTTGTAATCTTCACGGTCATATTAGCTTAAATTTGAGGTAATTATTATCTATTCAAAAGATAGATTTCATAAATTAATAAATTAAGTAAAACCTATGGGATGATTCTATAAACACATCTTCGTTACTGCAAACAATTTAATTAGAAATTAAGATTTGGGGTCGAATTTACAGATTTTAGGAAAGGGAATACAAGATGAAATATTTTTATATACTTAAAAGGAGACCGAAATTTATTTATTTATTTGATTTGTGTGTATTGGCTCAAATTCCTCGGGAAATATACTGCGCCCATCAAAAATAATTCATAAGTTAGTAGGATTTTATATTTCATATTATTTCTTATTTTTGTGATGTCTGTAGTCATATTAGCTTAATTTAAGGTATTTATTATATATTTAAAAGGTATATTTCATACGTTAATCGATTAAGTAAAACCTATGGGATGATTCTATAAACACATCTTCGTTAATGCAAACATGGATTTATATGTTAAATTTCAGCCCATATGGTTAAAAGATTTGGGGTCAAAATTGCAAATCTGAGGAAAGGGAATACAAGATGAAATATTTCTATATACTTAAAAGGAGACCGAAATTTATTTATTTATTTGATTTGTGTTTATTAGCTCAAAATCTTATAGAGATATACTGCGCCTAGCAAAAATAATTCATAAGTTAGTAGGATTTTATATTTCATATTATTTCTTATTTTTGTGATCTCTGTAGTCATATTAGCTTAATTTAAGGTATTTATTATATGTTTAAAAGGTATATTTCATACGTTAATCGATTAAGTGAAATCTATGGGATATTTTTGTGTATTTCTTTCTCAACAAAAATGTGCACGTTTGAGGGGAGTTTTAATAAGAGAAGACTTATCTGATTTACAACATGAAAATAATAATTCTGACTTGAGATCTCAATCAACTATTGTATGCAAACTATAAAAAACATGTTCGTTACTGCAAGCAATTTAATTAGAAATTATGATTTGGGTTTAAAATTACATAAATCTTAGGGAAGGGAATACAAGTTGAAATATTAATACGACAGATTTACGGTACTATTAACTATTTGGATTTATATGTTAAATTTCAGCCCATATGGTTAAAATATTTATCCTAATATATACTTTAAAGGAGACCGATATTTATTCTCAACAAAAATGTGCACGTTTGAGGGAATATACTGCGACAAGCAAGTAAAATCAGACCGAGGACTATGCAATTAGCGTAATCTTTTCACGTCGTACAACTAGGCAATGGCTCTAAAATAAAGCAATTAACTATTTGGATTTATATGTTAAACGCCTTTAAACAGAAAAATGATTGGCTACGTTAAAGCGTAACTGATAGAGAATAAAAGAAGACTTATCTAAATTACAACATTAAAATAATAATTCTGACTTGAGATCTCAATGAAATATTGTATACAAAATAACGATGATTCTAAATATTTTTTTGTATGGTAATCGTATAAAAAAATATAAAGCAATAAGACGGATTTATGATACGATTAACAATTTGGATTTATATGTTAAATTTCAGCCCATATAACTAATATTTATACTAGTTACAAAATTTTTGTGTATTTTTTCTCAACATTTTTCGAACATTTTAAATTAGAAAACGCCTATATGAAAATATTAAAGTGTAGTTTTATGAATATTTTAATAGCTTTTCAATGTATTGCTTTGTATTCACAGGAGGGAAAAGATGAACATTTCAGTTTATTTAATTGATTACAGTACAATGTATCACATTTTTTTACATAAAAATATTTTTTAATTTTATTTATCATTAGAATACTACGCATAATGAATCTCCTGAGTAAAGGAAAATTTATTTTATTATTAGAATACTATGCAAAATGAATCTCCTAAATAAAGAAAAATTAATTTTCCTCTATATATTCGACTAACTGGGTTTACACTGACGAGTGGGACCATGTGGGACCAATACAATATTCTGAAATCTCAACGGCATACTTCAAATCCGAAAATAAAAATTTAATTTTTTACTGCATGTCATTAGCATGTTAAATAAGGAATTGTAAAGAATAAATACTTTTTGAAAACTGTAAACAATAAGGGATGTGTTTATTTTTATTATCAACAGTAAAACTATCTCAATTTTCTATTACCTAAGAAGAGAATGGTAAGTAAATAAGATTTGTTCTTTTGAAACTTTTGAAATTACCTTTAGGGTAGCTGCTGGGGATTCCCCTAGAGCAAGGCAGTGTGACCAAAGGTCTATTGCACCCAAATCCAAGAAAGAGAAGAGAAGACAATAATGGAGAAACAGATCGCTGGAGTACCTCGGGATTAAGATAATCATGTTTACCTAAAGCAAGTAAATTCCCTAAGGGAAGTCCCCTGTTACAAACTCCAGGGGCATAGTATCCGGCTTAATCCTCGGTCGCTGGTCGCTCCCTTGTCGCCTTTTACGACATACATGAGTTACATCAAAACTGATTTTTCACACCTCATCACCTCATAGATGAGATTTGTTCTTAAATTGGGAAAAAGATTTTTAATATTTTTTTACATTGAGAGTAAGACCAACTGAATGTTCTATTTTTATTAGAAACACAAAGGTTAACTGAATTTTCAACTTAGTAAGAAGATGGTAGTAAATAAACAAGGTTTGTTCTTTTGAAACTTTTGAAATCGCATTTGGCGTAGGTCCTGGGGGTTTCCCAAGAGCAAGGCAGTGCGACCAGAGGTCTATTGTATCCAAATCCTAGAAAGAGATGAGAATGGAATAAAGGAGAAACAGATCGCTGAAGTACCTCTGCATTGTGATAACAATGTTTACCTAAAGCAAGTGAACTCCCTAAATGAAGTCCCTTGTTACAATCTCCAGGAGCATGGTATATCCTCGGACGCTGGGTAATCATTTTAGGCTCCTCTTATGATATGCAGGAGTTACATGAAAACTAATTTTTCACACTTGATCATCAGATGGGTGAGATTTGTTCTTAAATTATTAAAACGATTCTTTTGTAGTTTTTTTTTAATATTGAGAGTAAGACCAGCTGAATGTTTTTTTACTATGGACAGTAATAATAGAAGAAAGCTACTAAGGCTAACCGAATTTTCTGTTAAGACGATGATTTTAAATAAACAAGGTTTGGTCTTTTGAAACTTTTGAAATCGCATTTGGGGTAGGTATTGGTGGTTTCACCAAGAGCAAGGCAATGCTACCTTAGGTCTATTGTACCCAAACCTAAAAAAGAGAAGAGAAGACAATAAAGGAGAAATAGATCGCTGGAGTACCTCGGGGTTGCTAAAATATTGCTTACCTAAATCAAGTGAATTCCCTAAGGGAAGTCCTTTGTTAGAATCTCCAGAAGTATGGTATATCCTTAGACGTTGGGTACTCATATCAGTCGCCTCTTTCGACATACATGAGTTTTATCAAAACTGATTCTTTTACAACTGTTCCCCACATGGGAGAAATTTGTTCTTAAATTGGTAAAAAGATCTTTTGTAGTTTTTTTATATTGAGAGTAAAACCAACTGAATGTTCTATTTTTATTATCTACAGTAAAAATAGAACAGGACTAGTAAGGCTAACTTAATTTTCTATTAAGACAATTATTGTAAATAAACAAGGTTTGGTGTTTTGAAATTACTTAAATTAATTGGAAATAAATAATATTGAAAGGCAGTCAGGAGAAACATGACTAAAAAACATTATGATAATATAATCCACTGGCGTTAGGGTAACTATTTCTCATGGGGAATATGAACATCGATCTGAATTCCTAATTCTAAAGTTTAGAGAATCCTTGCTCTAATAACATCCTTACAAAAATGTCAATATTATATTCAAATGCGGACGTGGTGAAGTATGACCAGAACATGGTTTGGCTTTGTTTCTTTCGCTGCGGTCTACTTTATGCAACACAAGGGCTAATGAGACCATGACCTACTGCTTAAAGATGATTCCGAACGAATACGAACTTTCATGCGACAGTGGAATTCGAACCCACCAACCAAAAGATCAGCGCCCTAATCTTTCGACCGTCTTTCAGGAAACATGGAGAGCCTGAAACTATGCACTAATATAAACTCTATAAACTTATTTGAATTTTTCTCAAAGTTGCATAAATATATGCAAGTATGAGGGGAGTTTTAATAACAGAAGAGTTATTTAATTACAGCATTAAAACAACAATTCTAACTTGAGATCTTAATAAAATTTATACAAAATAACAATGATCCTAAAGAATTTTTGTAAGGTACAAGTATAAAAAAATAAAAAAGCAATACAACGGATTAAAGATAGATTAACTATTTGGATTTATATGTTAAATTTCAGCCCATATGGTTAAAATATTTATCCTAAACGTTTATACAAGTTACAAAATTTTTGCTTATTTCTTTCTCAACAAAAATGTGCACGTTTGAGGGGAGTGCTGGGAGTTTCCCCAAGAACCATTGAATGCAACCAAAAGTATACTGTACGCAAACCCTAAAAAATGAAGATAAGTCAATAAAGAAGAAACAGATTGCTGGAGTAAATCGGGATTGCGATAATCGTGTATACCTAAAGCAAGTGAACTCCATAAGGGAAGTACACTGTTACGATCTCCAGGAGCATGGTATCCGGCTATATCCTCGGACGCTGGAAACTCATTTCAGTCGCCTGTTACGACATGCATCAGTTACATCAAAACTTATTTTTCGCACCTGATCAACACATGGGTGAGATTTGTTCTTAAACTGGTAAAAATATTTTTAATATATTTTTATATCGAGAGTAAGATCAACTGCATGTTCTATTTTTATTATCAATAGTAAGGTTAACTGAATTTTCTATTTATTAAGAAGATGGTAGTAAATAAACAAGGCTTGGTCTTTTGAAACTTTTAAAATCACATTTGGGGTAGGTCCTGGGGGTTTTCCCATGAGCAAGGCAATGCGACCAGAGGTCAATTGTATCCAAACCCAAGAAAGAGATAAGAAGGGAATAAAGGAGAAACAAATAGCTGAAGTACCTCTGAATTGCAATAACCATGTTTACCAAAAGCAACTGAACTCCCTAAGGGAAGTCTCTTGTTACAATCTTCAGGAGCATGGTATATCCTCGGATGCTAGATACTCATTTTAGTCTCCTCTTAGGATATGCAGGAGTTACATGAAAACTAATTTTTCACACTTGATCACCAGATGGGTGAGATTTGTTCTTAAATTATTAAAAAGAGTTTTTGTAGTTTTTTTTTTATATTGAGAGTAAGACCAGCTGAATGTTCCATTTTTACTATGGACAGCAATAATAGAACAGATCTAGTAAGGCTAACCGAATTCTCTATTAAGACGATGATTGTAAATAAACAAGGTTTGGTCTTTTGAAACTTTTGAAATCGCATTTGGGGTAGGTCTTTGGGGTTTCCTCAAGACAAAGGCATTGCGACCATAGGTCTATTGTACCCAAACCCAAAAAAGAGAAGGGAAGACAATAAAGGAGAAACATATAGCTGGAGTACCTCGGGGTTAAGATAATATTGTTTACCTAAAGCAAATTAATTCCCTAAGGGAAGTCCCTTGTTAAAAACTCCAGAAGCATGGTATATCCTCGGACGCAGGGTACTCATTTTAGTCGACTCTTTCGACATACATGAGTTACATCAAAACTGAGTTTTTACACCTGCTCACCACATGGGTGAGATTTGATCTTAAATTGGTAAACAGATCTTTAGTATTTTTTATATTGAGAGTAAGGTCAACTGAATATTCTACTTTTACTATCGACAGTAAAAATAGAACAGGCCTAGTAAGGCTAACTGAATTTTCTAATGATTAAGGCAATGATTGTAAATAAACAAGGTTTGGTCTTTTGAAAGTTTTGAAATCACCTTTATGGTAGCTCCTGCGGAGTTTTCCTAAGTACAAGGCAATACGACCAGAAGTCTATTATACGCAAACCAAAGCAAGAGAAGAGAAGACAATAAAGGAGAAACAGCTTGAGTACCTCGGGATTACGATAACCATGTTTACCTAAAGCAGGTAAACTCCGTAAGGGAAGTTCTGTGATTCAATCTCCAGGAGCATGGTTTTCGGCTATATCCTCGTACGTTTGGTACCCATTATAGACGCCTCTTAGAATATGCATGAACTACAACAGAACTGATTTTTTACACCCGATCACCATATGGGAGATTTGTTCTTAAATTGGTAAAAAGATTTTATATATTTTTATTATTGAGAGTAAGACCAACTGAAGGCTCTATTTTTATTATTAACAGTAAGGTTAAGTGAATTTTCTACTTATTAAGAAGATGATAGTAAATAAACAAGATTTAGTCGTTTGAAACTTTTGATATCACCTTTAGGGGATTTCATGGGGATTTCCAGAAGAGCAAGGCAATGCGACCAGAGGTCTATTGTACCCAAACCCAAGAAAGAGATGAGAAGAGAATAAAGGAGGAACAAATCGCTGGAGTACCCCAGGATTGCGATAACCGTGTTTACCTAAAACAGGTGAACTCCCCAAGGGAATCCCCTGATATAATCTCTAGGAGCATGGTTTCGGCTGTATACTTGTACACTGGGAACACATTTTAGTCGCCTCTTATGACATGAATGAGCTACATTAGAACTGTTCTTTCAAACCCATCACCATATGGGTGAAATTTGTTCTCAAATTGCTAAAAATGATTTAAATTTTTTTTTCGTTTTAAGAGACCAACTGAATGTTCTATCAAAAAAAGTAGTAAGTATACAAAAATATTTATTCTTAAATGAGTATAAGCCACTTTTAATTTATTTTGACATTGAAAATTACTAATTTATTACGAATATCGTTGGACTTTTTGTACTTTTATACCTACGATGTGCTTAGAAGTTACTTTAAATGTTAACCGCACTTTTAAGCAGTTTCTAATCTTAAAAACAACAATTAAATAACAAACCTAGTCTATTCAACTAGTAAACCACTTCAATTTTAATTACTTCAAGAGAACTTACTTTTCTTATAACCAACCTTTTTCAAGTATTTAAACATTAACATCGAGTTCATAGCTATAATGCACAGTATTCATTAAGGATCTTTAAATAACAAGAACTTGGATTTCAAAACATCCCTTCTCCTCATAACAAAGTCATTCAGTGCTCAATATATAAATAGATATCGGAGAAAATACATAATTGGTGATTCTTTTCCCCCATTTCCCGACGAAACAATTCTCATATTTCTGAGGAAAATTTCGCCAAAGCAAGTTATTTTATAATTCTTCGAGAAAACCAGACGTGAATATTTGAATACCATTGAAACCCAATCTGCAATTCAGGTTACACGATTGAGGGAGATTTGGGAATGCTTGGAAAAATATTCTTGCATAGCAAATACTTTAAATTTTTCAACTAACCTTTCAGAACAGAAGCTTAATGATATACGAGGAGACAAAATTCTGTTCCCGTGCCTTTGATTTATTTTGTAATATTCAGGTGACTTTGTTTTCTCCTTGATATTCCCACCAGTGTTCCCGGCTTAGTTCTTTTGAGAATTGTTTAATTAGATTTTGGAACCGTGTTTTGTTTTAGCCTTATTGGAGTTAAACAAATATTTAGCATGCAAAATGGCATGCTAGAGTCCTTTTAACAATTACTTTAAAACTAACGGAAAGGGAAGGGTGGGATAAAAATAGGATATGTTTGTGCTATGTAAACAACTGGGTTTTGTTAAAATTCTCTTGTTACATGTGGTATTATTTTGGTAATTAGCTTTTGAATATGTCATTGTTGTTATATAAATGATATTTTCAACTCGAATTTCTAATCTAATACGTGAAGAATAATATTAATGTAAGAAAGAGTGTGTTGTTGAATTTGTGATGAGCTCGGGTAATACAAAATCACTTCTAAAATGAAGTTACAGTTTAGAGTTCCACCAGATTTTAATTCTTTATCTATATTTATCATCGCCAAGTTTTCTCACACATAACAACGCGAGGTTTTCCACACCGCAATTGTGCGTAAAATCTCCTATATAATAATAGCCTAAGTTTTCTCTCCGTCTGTCCTCGAATTTATGAAGCGGTTGGACCTGGACTGGATAGAGGTATCCATATTGGAATCTTCATATGTTAGGGTTAGCAAAATTCAGAGCGAAGGAAGTTTATTTTCTCCTGAAACGTTCGAAATACATCCCTATCCCCCTTTTCGAACGTTTAATGTCATTACAAGCCCTACTTTACCGGTTAAGAGCAGGCGAATAAATTTATCACATAATAAATAGGTAAAAATAACCCATTTTTTAGCATTATGGCATCATTCTTTTAACTATCTCATTTAATCATTTCTGATTTTAAATTATTTAAATATCGTCTGCATTATTAACATACTTTTTATCACTGAACTTAGATATTACGTAAATAATTTTCTTTTATATTTGGCTTAACCCCTTGACATACAATGACGTCTGAGAGACGTCGGTTATCTCATCTGCCAAAGTTGACTTTGACGTCTCCGAAACGTCACTAGCTATCTTCTATAGACGTTTTGCATTATTATATTAAATCATTATTTTATACTGCTACTTAATTATTGTACGTTAGCATCATATATAAACCTCATTTAATATTGCATACCAATGCAATGGATGTTACATAGCGTTTTCTTTCTCAGCTTGCACAAAATTGTTCATATGAACCTGAACTAAGTAGTATTTTTCAGACACATCAGATTCCATTTTACTTGTATGTCAAGACGTTAAATAACAGATAAGGTACATATGTGGTAATTTTAAATTTAATCACCTATTACTTTTTGTGTTGCAATGAAAATTTTATCATCGGTATTAACATCAAATTTATATAAATGATTATTTAATCGTATTTTCCTATTTGAGGTTGAATGCTGATTGGCAGCATCAGATGTGCAGCTTTTTTAAAAATTAAACTTTTTCTATAAAGATAAATACAAGGAAAATCATGGTTTTTTTTTTCTTTTTCTTTTTTCTTGCGAGGAAGGTATGTATAATCTGAGTTTAGTTCCATCTTTTTTTACTCTATAATTTAAAATAAAATGATTGGGTTTCATTATTTTCTTTACACTTTTCAGAATTGGTTTGTTCTATGTCTTTTATTTCAAGTTTTATTCAACTAGGTTTCATTTTTTTAACATTTGGACTGAAACATTTATTTTCTCAGTTCTATAAAACTGTATAATATCTAATATATAGTAGTGGAAATAATAGTTTTATTCTTATATTTCCATTAATTACTGCGGCAAAATATTTGGGTGGAACTTAATGATAATTTTGATGTAACTAAGAAAACTTTGGATTATCTTTCTAAAAGAATTCAACATGATTCTAAACTGTATTCACACTATCGGGAGACCTTTTCCCCATGTATTTACGAATTTAAAAAATTTAACACAATTTATGTATAAATCCTCTTACAGGATTTCTGCGGTCGAATTTCACAAATTCTGCATCAAATTTCAATTGTTTGTCCAAATTCAAGTATTTTAAATTGTATGAATACCTTTTTTTTATATTTCAACTTTATCAATAAATTTCTGACAGAATTATTTAATCAAAATTCTACATTTAATTATTAGAAAATTTTCTATGTATCTTAAATTCAATTTAAAATTTATGCACTATTCTAAATAAGATAAAAATCAATTTTGTATTTAATTCTGTTAATATATTGTGCTATTTCATTATGTATTGTAACGTCGCTGGATCCTCTGGTGGCGTGTGGGTGTCGAAGTTGTAGTGATACGACGTACAGCTTAAACGATAACAACTTTAATTCTGGACTAAATATAAAACTATTTACAAAGTTTCAGAATGGAAATCACAGGGGTTCAGGATGAGCTGGGTATGGACCCAAAAGTCCCAGGTTGGAGGTGAACCTAAATAGAAATTTGCGGTCAGGTGCCCGTCAGATATCGGTTGTACAGGGGTACAACTTGGACTCCTCGAGTCCCACAAAAAACTGGAGATCGGCTCTCAAAAAAAAAATTTTAATAAGAGAAGACTTATCTGATTTACAACATTAAAATCTGATAGCGTGTGGGTGTCGATGTTGTAGTAACACGACGTACAGCTTAAAACAATAACTTTAATTCCGGACTAAATGTAAAACTATTTACAAAGTTTTATAATGGAAATACTGGGGGCTCAAGATGAGCTGGTTAAGTACTCAAAAGTCCTAGGTTCCAGGTAAAAATAAAAAGAAATCTGCGGTCAGGTGCCCGTCAGATATGGGTTTTACAGGGGTACAACTTGGACTCCTCGAGTAGCCCAAAAAACTGGAGATCAGCTCTCCAAATAAAACGGAACCCCCCGTTGTCTTCGCTCTCTCTCCTCTGTCAATCTTCTGTCGGTGAAAATTCAAGCAGCCTGGCTTCACCTGTCGTCTCTTCCTATTGGCTTTTCCTCCCCGTGTCACCGTCCTGCTGGGCTCCGATTGGTCCTTCCGTTGGCTTCTGAGAGTCTGTCGTTTCTACGTCCCGTTACCTTCGCTCTCTCCTCTCAACTTTCTTCCTTTGAAAGCCTGACATCACCTTTCGCTTCTTCCTAGTGTGGTTTCTTCCCGCGTCGTTGACTTGCCAGCCCCCGATTGGTCCTTCCGTTGGCGACTGAGAATCTGCCATTTCCGCTTCGCGTTCGTCCGTCTAATCACCTCAGATATGTCAAGGTGTGTTGAACTAAAAATACTTTGTCATTTTAGTGGAAATTTTCCAGAGAGAATGTAACCCTGGACTGGGTTTTAACAAAACCTCTTTGTGAAGCTAATAGGGTGTCGAGACGTCACAGAACGTAAGTGTGTTTTTATGACCCATTCGAAGACATACAACAGCAACTACTGACGACCCATAAGTATGTAAAAACGAAATACGACTTCATTGGACAAGCGTGCTCATCGCTTTTGTATCATTGTAAGTTATCTTGGAAATATTAGGCATTAAAAGAACTGGAATACGACAGATTTAAGGTACTATTAACTATTATTTTTTACTTTTCTTTATTTACACTGAATATTTATCCTAAATTTATACCAGTTACAAATTAAAATATTCAAGGTTATAACGATGATCCTAAATATTATTTGTATGGTACACGTATAAAAAATAATAAAGGAAAATCTCAAGCGCATCTGAAAACTTATAAAATATTGGTTTTATTCAAAAGACTTAATGACTTGACGCAAATATAAGTCTGTTAAACATTCTTGATTTTTACAAACAGAATGAATAGCTTCTTTTTCATCCGGAAACCTCTATTGAAAAACAGTACAACTGTATCACGCTTTAATTTACACCGAAGTATAGATATATGGATAGAGGTCGATAATTTCCTTCAGGGAATAAAGAGATAATTAACATTGTATAGAGTGATTTATGTGACAACGCTATGAAACTGATAACTTTGTTGCTCTTACTCAAACATGGTTTAAAAGTTACTTCGCCTTAATATTTTTTTTAGTGAAGTTCCAAGTAATCACTTTTAAAATAGCTTTAAAAGTTAACTATTACTTAAATATAAAACTGAGTGGCTTAATGTCAGGAATTAGTTGAAGGAAACATTAGCCACGTTTATACTAGTTACAAAATTTTTGTTTATTTTTTTTAATAGTTCTTGTTTTAATAAAAGAAAACTGATCTGAATTACAACTAATAATTCAAATAATAATTCAAACAAATAATACGTATAAAAAATACACACGTAATAGACACACATAAAAATTTGTACACGTATAAAAATAATACAGCAATACGACGTATTTACGGTACGAAATTTCAGTCCTATTTGTTTAAAATATTTATCCTTAAACGTTTATACTAATTGCAAAAATTTTTTTGTATTTATTTCTCAACAAATATGTGCACGTTTGAGGGGAGTTCTAACCAGCTCTTTTACTAAGTACTGGAAGGATTTTGAAATCACCTTTAAAGTAGCTAACAGGACTGCGATCCTAAATGAGAAGGAGAAAATGAGTGTTCGCCGCCATTATTATGAAAAATGTTCCTCAGAATTTGTCAATAGAGAATAAAAAAAAAAAAAAAAAAAAAACGCAACATATCATAGTCTTTCACTCTTTTCTCCATCAATCTTCTCCCGGAGAAAATCGAGACACACTTTGACAGAATTATTTAACAAAAATTTAATTTTTAATGATTAGAAAATTTTCTATGAATCCTAAATAATACTTAAAACTTATGCATTATTATAATTAAATTAAAAATCAATTTAGGAATTTAATAATGTTAATCCATTGTGCCATTTTACTATGCATTGTAACGTCACTGGATCCGCATTTTATTACTACATATATTTGTAATAATATATATATATATATATATATATATATATATATATATATATATATATATATATATATATATATATATATATATGTGTGTGTGTGTGTGTGTGTGTGCGTGCGTGTATTTTGAAAGCCTGACATCACCTTTCGCCTCTTCCTAATATATATATATATTCGGAGCGATAATATGGTAATATTGCATTTTACTTGTATCTATATTTAAGTATCTGTGGAACCAATAAGTTTAAGATTGGTATATAGAATATATAAGGGTTTTACAGAAGTTTCGGGTATATTAAGATGACGGTGAACAGTATCAAAGAGAAATAGAATTTTATTCAGAAATTGTATAGCATATTGAAAGCAAAATATGAAATTAAATACGTTTTTATTAACCTTTTATTTTCTAATATGATTAAAAATTTAACCAAATACAGTCTTTAATTCGTGGGAGATTGTAATAAATAAATCTGAACCTTTTATAAACTATCCATCCTACTGCTCTTCTAAACCCCATATGAGTATCAGTCTAACTACTCCTGTGCAGATGGGTTAATTGGCATGTTGTCATATCCTTATGCTACTTATCGATATTAAAATCCATATGGTGATATTTTTATGAAATTACATTGAAAATAACTATTAAATGAACAGCATTAAAATATTCAAGGTTAAGAACTATAAATATTCTTGTTAAACCCTACGAATCCATATTGGATTTCTTTAGGTTATCCCTTCAATCAATACAAAAGTAAATAGCTATATAATTGTGTGGTTGGGTTAGGTTAAGTTGAGTTGAGTTGTATGCAGTTTATTGGAACTGAGTCCTCTCAAGTTTTATGCCAGATACATTTATACGAATGTACGGCATGTATTGGATATATTTCTTGAAAGAAACTTGACCATGAATGTAAGTGACTCTCCCATCTCAGTCTGTGTAAAGATGAGTATACGAACTATAGGGCGTTGTCCCTAGAATCTGAAAAACCAGAAGCATTTTAAATTTTCTTCCAGTAATGGTCTGCTTTACTTCCGAACTGTGGAATATGTCAAGCAGGATCATTGTGTACAGTTGTACAATTAATTTAAAAGCAAAATTAAACGTATGCAATATCTAATTATTTTTGTAGAAATGGAGAACACTAAGTCTATATTATATATATATATATATATATATATATATATATATATATATATATATATATATATATATCATTTCTTATGTCTATTTTTCATGTATATATATATATATATATATATATATATATATATATATATATATATATATATATATATATATATATATATATATATATATATAACGTACACAGAACTTAAAAATATAGTAGTCATCAATATAAAGCATTTATTTTCAGCTAGACTCCAACGGATCTTCATTAAACCCAAAGACGAAGTTCAAAGGAGGAAGGGGAGGTGACAACCCCTGAGACCGATGCTTCGTTAGCGGAAGAGGGGTAGCTACATGCTGCTAGACAATTAGACAGGAAAGTCATCATCTCTTTTCTACATATCCTTCGTCTAAGACGGCGAAGGTACTTTTCTAGATGAAGTTGATGTCTTTACCCTAAAATTTCTTTCATTATCAATGTAAATAAACATATTTTACGTTTTTAACCATTAAAAGATGTCTCGTCTCTGAGTCTCCTGTTCGCCACATACCATCGAAACCCGTGCTACGCCAGGCCACACTGTCTAGTGTGTCACAAAGATTAAAGTTTTAGCATTTCGACCACTCGGTGCATCTACAATGAGTATGGAGCAGCAGTAGCTCAGTCGATAAAGGCAACGATCTAATAACTGAGAGGTTGAGGGTTCGGAACACTAGCCGGCTTAAGATCCCTGTTCATTAAAGGTGTCTGTAGCACGTGAAATATGTTCATGGTCATAATGCCCTTAATGTTCGCAATCAATACCTATGTGGAAGTTTTCCAAGTCTATGGGTATTCTGCTTGGTCCATTCTACAAAATTACGAGGACCCACTTGAAAAAGTCGTACTTTCACTCTTGAGGTGCTCGTTGAAACGAAAGGCACTCCCCTTTGCCCTAATACGAGTATCTTCCGGCTCATATTGTGCTTGGTTTGACCAAGTGGCATAAGACAACAACAACAACAATGAGTATGGCTTGACATACAAGCTGGTGTCAAAGCTAAATAACATATGAAGAAAACTGTTAACTTAGCTGAGAAACAACCTATATTTTACAACTCCTTCATATTTTTAGCTATGAACGGTTTTCATCTAAGTTTTAAACAAAATTAAAACAAAATTAAGAATCAAAATTAAGAATCTAAGAAACAAAAGTTCTTGTTTCTTGTTACGGAAAACAATAATGTAGTAGCCGAGTAGATGGATGCAGACAAAAACATCTTTTATTTAGAACATAAGAGGACACTACATAAAAAAATCCCCGTAGGGATAAAGAACTGAAACCCCAAAAAAAATATTTGATGATATATTACATCTTGATATCAAAGGAAAAAGTCACGAAATCTGTGTCAGATTTACCTAAGAAGTGTATACCAAAATTGTTACAAATAGTTTTAAATTACATTTACAATCACTTTCAAAAAATGGCTAAGCTTAGAAGAAAAAAAGAGTATTTCGTACTATAAAGCAGTTTAGTTTATTTAAATTAATAGTTTATTTAAGTAAATCTATTCTTTACAAGCCATCATTTGGGAGTAATAATTTTCTCTTAACTAAATACTGAGCTAAAGGAATCGAATAAAGCGGGAACTTAGCAGTTTAAGAAATTTATTCATTTAAACTGATCTGTTTTGTTTATTGACTATATTCGGATAACAAAACAAAATGCTCCTACTTCCTCGAATGTTAATAGGTTAAAAGGATAAACACAAATAATCTACCGCATTTATATTAACAAGATCTGTATTCCCAAGATAAATATTGCCTCCAATTTCAATAAAACTGTATTAACATAATTTTAGTTGAATTCTTTTTTTCCATTAA
>CM063501.1:134021474-134051474 GCA_032207245.1 Pardosa pseudoannulata
GGGAGTAATATGAATGGATATATTAATATTACACACACACACACACACACACACACACACACACATATATATATATATATATATATATATATATATATATATATATATATATATATATATATATATATATATATATATATATATATATATATATATATATTTATACATATATATTGTTATTAACCGTCATGGATAAATGGAATATTAAAAACCACTTACATAAAGGAATCTATGTGGTATAAAGGGATATGTATAAAATTGTGCGGTATGTAGGGATATGTTTGAATGCATGGGAGTAATATGAATTATTATATTGGATATTAACCGGGATGGATATATGGAGAAATAACTACTACTTACATAAAGGAATATATATGTGGTATAAAGGGATATGTATAAAATTGTGTGGTTTGTAGGGATATTATTGAATATGTGGGAGTATGAAAATATATTTGTAAAGATACTTTAAACTAAATCCAACCAACTTAATTATAATTGATCTTAAAATAAATTTCGGCTAATTTTGTCTTCAAATTTCATTTTTTTGAGAAAATCTTTTGTTTTTTCCGTCTTATTCCGGAAAATTGACGACTTTGGGTGCACGAAAATGAATTTTTGCTGGTGTCATTACTCCTTCTATAAATTAAATATACTTCACATCATTACTTGACTAACATTTAAAACACTGATTAGCACACACAACTATATAACATCATGCACGTTTTTTTCTCAAAAGAAGACCTGCATAGATGATAAATAAACTCACTAAACCACACACCCACACATCCACTAAACCGACTAAAACACCTCACCAAAATAAACTCACTTTTTTATTGCAATATTATTCGTAACTACGTATTTAAGTTTATGTACTGCTAAAATAAAACTACTTAAAATTGAGTTTCAAATGATCTTCTTTTTTGTTCTTAAAGGTTCTTCGATTGTATAACCTGTCTTTCCCAAAATGTTTTAAAATCAACTAATTTTTTTCTTAGTCATAGATTTTCTAAATGTTAATACCATATTCAAAATGCTAGTCTTATTGTTTAAAAGCTTTTTACTATTTATTGTTATCTTAGGCGTTGTTTTAAAACATTTAGAAGTTCTTCAGTCAGTTGGCTCTTCATATCTCAATATAATGTACATGTATTCTTAAGTGAACTCTCCCTTTCATTCCAAAATAAAATAAGAATGTTTTAAGATAGGGACTAGACATCGACAAACCTGAAAATTCTTGAAGGTACCGTAGAATAGAAATGCTGTGTTAAAGAGTTTAACACACATTTAGAACTTGTATTATGATGAAAATTTACTTGTGTTTTTATGCTTAAAATGAATAAATTTATAATTTAACTAATTTTGCCTAAAATATGTACATTTTTTAATTTCTTCTTTTTTTACTTAATTTAAAATTAAGTTAAATTTAGGATTTAATTTATATATATTTTTCATATATTTTAGCATACTTACAGTTATATTTGTATATATCTATTAAAAATGACATGCAAATAAAATAGGAATGTTTTAAGATAGGGACTAGCAATGGACTAACCTGAAAAATTATAGAAGGTACATTAGAATAGAAATGATGTGGTAAAGATTCTAACATATATTTTGAACTCTCATTAAGATGAATATGTAAGTGTTTGTTTTGTTTAAAAGGAATAAATTTATAATTTAAACTAATTTTGTATCAAATATGCACATTTTTGAATTTCTTCTTTTTTACTTAATTTAAAATTACTTTAAATTTAGGTTTTAAATGGAATACATTTTGCATATATTTTAGCACACTTGCAGTTATATTTACATATATCGGTTAAAAAGCACATACATGTACTAAGCTGAGTAAACTGTGCAAAATACTAACTTTTATTATTTAGATGTACAAAACTTTATGAATAAAAAATATTGTAACTTAAAGCTGTAGTCTACAATGACGTCATCAGCTACCACTGAAAATAATTCTAGTAATATATATATATATATATATATATATATATATATATATATATATATATATATATATATATATATATATATATATATATATATATATATATTACCATCCATATGTAGTGCACAAGATGTATTATACATATTGCTATTCTTTTTCATTGTGTTATTATTCTATATTTCAACTCATCACAACAAGACAGTCTGTGTGAATGTTTTATGTCTTTCAAAGTTTAAACGCAAATTTCTTTCATATGATTCATTGCAATTGTTGTTCTAATTGATGTCTTCTGAGCCCGGTCAAGTTCTGGCCATTCCTGATCAGATTTTGTCCGACCATAAATTGCCAGAACTGCCTGAAAAGAGCGAGTTTAATTTGGAAACATAAAACTTCTTTCCCGTTATGTACTTTGTCTAAACCATCAGCTCACAAACTTTATTCTCCACCGCACCTTTGTGATAGACTCATAGGACACTGGGGTACCACAGTACCCAATTTGAGGACTGTGGAGGTAGAGGAATCTGTCACAACTCGGGGCAAAAGGGCATTTCTTAACACATTTTAAAAGTAGTGCAGTTGCTAGAAAAAACAACTTAAATTTATCAATTTTAAGAATAAAAAAGTATATAAGTATTAAAGATGTATAAAAGCATTAAAAAAGTAGAAAACGTTCTTTAATATTTTTACAATGTTTGCAGATTATCTTGAATGATTTCACGGCATCCCTGGCATACGATTTAAGAACCATAGGTAAGGTGGCGTACAATTTGGGAACTTTGGTTATAACGTATTCGATGTGAGGCATAACATTAAAAAATTCAAATGTCTTTGTTATCTTTTAAAGATAAATGGGGAGGAATACCTATTAAATAAATAATGCACTGTACATTATTTATTATCTTAATATTTTATACTGTCTAAATAGGCTTAAGTATATCTTTTCGGTTCATGCAACAAGTTTCGTTGCAGTATGACATAAACAGACTTAGCGCCACAAAATTCCAACCAAAAACTTTTCCTATTGCGAGATATTAAACACAAGAAAATTATGAATAAAAAGAAATGAAGCAAATAATATGAATTTACAGAAATAAAGTTCAACGTTGTAACTGAGATCTAGGAGTATCGTAAAGTTAATAAAAGCCTGTATTTAAGATATTTTTGACTGATATTGCTGAAAGGGAAATATTTATTTCTATTTGTTTAGTAGAAGATTCTTTAGGATTAAAATCTACTTAATTAATTATGTAATAATTTTTAAATAATAAGAAAGAAAAATGCTACAGACATACCAATTTATACTCATAATTTAAACTCAGACTATACGTAGTATATATCATAACAACTATTAAGTATTAAAAGTTATAAACAAAAATATTTTTCTAGGCTAATTACCAGGAAAAGTATACATAGATAATAAGTTATCTATTTATTTAGTAGATAATCTTCTATTTGTTTAGTAGAAATTTCTTTAAAATTAAATCTACTTAATAAAGTATGTAATAATTTTTAAATAATAATACAATAAAAAAGCTACAGGCACATACCAATTTATGCCCATAATTTAAACTCAAACTATACGTAGTATATATCATAATAACTATTAAGCATTAAAAGTTATAAACAATGATATTTTTCTATGCTGATTACTAGGAAAAGTATAAATAGATAATGAGCTTCAAAATTTCTCAATGATTCACACTTATTTTGTCATATTTTTCACTAAAATCTACAGTTATTGTTGCTTGAAAGATATGAGTAAAACAATAACCAATAAAAACCATACTAGAACTATGCAGTAAAATTCCCTTAATAAAGTATCTAATAGTTTTTAAATAATAAACGCACAAAATAACTGCAGAGTCATACCAAGAAATCCTCAAACAAATTTTCCTTTCACTTTAATATTCTGCAGATCATATCGTTTCAGAACTTTCCCGTTATCTTGAAAGAAATTATAAGCACTGAACCAAAATATTTCAATAAGACAGTTTCCTAAAATACATGTCTAGCGAATTTCATAATCTTGTAGCTGCGTTGAGAGTTGAACAAGTTCATTTGCCTCTTTAGGTAAAATTTCGAAAACTACTTTAAGAAAAGATTCCACCGTTATTGGAGTTCATCTTTGACGGTGAAATATATATTTGTTACCAGGGGAAAGTATTTTTATTCATGTTGCTCTGTTGAGGTTTAGAAATATTTCATATAAATGGGGACTGAATATATATTTCTATTAAATGTATTCTAAAGAACCAGAATTAAACACTTTTCTGAAGATTTTATAATATTTGGACTACATTATGATTAATAAACTATGCAATGGATATATTTAGAACTTAATATATAGATTTCTGCTTAAAACCTGATAAAAAGGTATATTGGAGGTAACAACTAGCATATAATAATATTTATTGTAATAAATTTAAATGTGTGCTTATAATACAAAAAGATCTATTTTCATTAACGATGATTTAAATTTAATAGGAAAATGAGCATATGATATCATGTTTTACAATATTTAATCTAACAAATATAAATATGTGCTTATAATATAAAAAGCTCATCAGAAATATGATACTGTTTCATATGCATAAAATCTCAAGAAATTGGTCTTAATTGATATAAACTATATATAATTACAAAAATTTGAATTTTTTTAAATTTTGTATACAGTTTTCCTTATTAACAAGAAATAAACAATATTTAAACCATTTAAAATATCAATAGTGTACTTGTAATAATTAGAAATTCCCAACTTCATGGAAAAATAATTAGAGGAATTATCTTTATAAATATTCCTTATTTGCTTTGATTTTACATTTTTTTTGTTATAAAATCTTATTCCTGTACAAATTCTTTAAATAGAAATTACAGATAATTAAACTAAATAAATATAAATGTGTATTTAGAATATAAATGTTTTTTTGTGCATTTAATACTATGTTTTACGGGCAAATCTCAGCAAATATGTCTTAAATAATATAAACTATGCATGTTTACAAAAAAAAATAAAGAAAATGTTTTTAATTGTCAAAAAAGTTTTCTTAATTTACAAGATATAAACAACAATTAAACCAATTAAAATATCATAAATACACCTGTAATAATTAGAAATTCATAATTTCATGGAAAAATAATTAGAGGAATTATCGTTATATCTGTTCCTTTTTTACGTTGTTGTATACTTTTATGGTATAAAATTTTATTTCTGTAAAACTTTGTTAAATAGAAAATACAGATAATTAAAATAAATAAATATACATATGTACTTAGAATATAAAAATTTCTTCCTGCATTTCATACTACGGGCTAATCTCCGCAAATATATCTTAAATGATATAAACTATGCATGATTAAAAAAATATTAAAAAAATGTTTTTAATTTTCCATATAGTTTTCTTATTTTACAATAAATAAACAATAGATAAATTAATTTAAATATCATACGTACAGCTGTAATAATTACGAATTCGTAATTTCATGGAAAAATAATTAGAGCAATTACCGTTATATCTGTTCCTTATTTACCTTGTTTTTTCACTTTTTGCTATAAAATCTTATTTCTGTACACCTTCCTTAAGTAGAAAATACAGGTAATTAAAGTAAATAAATATAAATATGTACTTAGAATATAAAACGATCTTCGTTCATTTTATACTATGTTTTATGGACAACTCTTAGCAAATATGCCTTAAAGAATATAAACTATGCATGATTACAAAAATGTTAAAATTTTGTTTTTAATTGTTATAAAGTTTTCTTAATTTACAATAAATAAACAATAGTGAAACCAATTAAAATATAATAAGTACACCTGTAACAATTAGAAATTCATAATTTCATAGAAAAATAATTAGAGGAATTATCTTTATATATGTTCTTTAATTACGTTGCTTCTAAGTTTTTTCTTTGCTATAAAATCTTATTTCTGTACATCTCCTTTAAACAGAAAATACAGGTAATTAAAGTAAATAAATATAAATATGTACTTAGAATATAAAAGATTTTTTTCAATTTGATACTTTGTTTTATGTGCAAATGTAAATAAATATAATATGTCTTAAATATTAAAAAACTTTTCATTTGATACTATGTTTTATGGACAAATATACAGCAAATATGTCTTAATTTACAATATAAACATACATGTTAAAAATATTAAACAAAATGTTTTTAATTGTTATACTTTTCTTAATTTACAAGATATAAACAATAATTAACTGTTATATCATAAAATATAAAATCTTATTTCTGTACATCTTCGTTAAGTAGAAAATACAGGTAATTAAAGTAAATAAATATAAATATGTACTTAGAATATAAAAGATTTTTTTCAATTTGATACTTTGTTTTATGTGCAAATCTCAGCAAATATGTCTTAAATAATATAAACTATGCGTGATTACAAAAATACTACACAAAATGTTTTTAATTGTCCGTATATTTTCTTAATTTACAAGAAACAAACATAGTTGAACCAATTAAAATATCATAAGTGCACCTGTAATAATTAGAAATTCGTAATTTCATAGAAAAATAATTAGAGGAATTATCGTTATATCTCTTCGTTATTTACATTGTTTGTACATTTTTTTTTGGTATAAAATCTTATTTCTGTACAACTTCATTAAATAGAAAATACAGATAATTAAAGTAAATAAATATAAATATGTATTTATAATATAAAAAGATCTTCATTCATTTGATACTATGTTTTATGGACAACTCTCAGCAAATATGTTTTAAACAATATAAACTATACATGATTAAAAAATATAAAAAAAATGTTTTTAATTGTTTATACAGTTTTCTTAATTTACAAGATATAAACAATAATTAAACGGATTAAAATATCATTAGTATACTTGTAATAATTAGAAATTCCTAACTTCATGGAAAAATAATCAAAGGAACTATCTTTATATATGTTCCTTATTTACGTTGTTTTTACATTTTTTTGCTATAAAATCTTATTTCTGTACACCTTTGTTAAGTAGAAAATACAGGTAAAGTAAATAAATATAAATATGTACTTAGAGTATAAAAGTTCTTCCTGAATTTGATACTTTGTTTTATGGGCAAATGTCAGCAAATATGTCTTAAATAATATAAACTATGCATGATTACAAAAATACTACACAAAATGTTTTTAATTGTCCAAATAGTTTTCTTAACAATAGTTAAACAATAGTTAAACCAATTAAAATAATAAGTACACCTGTAATAATTAGAAAATCGTAACTTCATGGAAAAATAATTAGAGGAATTATCTTTATATCTGTTCCTTATTTACATTGTTTTACACTTTTTGGTATAAAATATTATTTATATACGCCTTCGTTAAATAGAAAATACAGATAGTTAAAGTAAATAAATATAAATATGCACTTAGAATACAAAAAGGTCTTCGTGGATGTGATACTTTGTTTTATGGGCAAATCCCAGCAAATATGTCTTAAATAATATAAACTATGCATGATTACAAAATTATGAATCAGAGGTTTTTATTTTTCCATATAGTTTTCTTAATTTACAAGAAATAAGAAATATTTAAACCAATTTAAATATCATAAATACATCTGTAATAATCAGGAATTCACAATTTCATGGAAAAAAATAAATAATTAGAGGAATTAACGTTATATCTGTTCCTTATTTACGTTGTTTTTACACTTTTTACTACAAAATCTTTATCTGTACACCTTCGTTAAGTAGAAAATACAGGTAATTAAAGTAAATAAATATAAAAATGTGCTTAGAATATAAAAAGTTCTTCTTGAATTTGTTATTTTTTATGGGCAAATCTCAGCAAATATGTCTTAAATAATATAAACTATGCATGATTACAAAACTATTCAAATAAATGTTTTTAATTGTCCATATATTTTCCTAATTTACAAGAAACAAGCATAGTTAAACCAATTAAAATATCATAGTTGTACCTATAATAATTAGAAATTCGTAATTTGATAGAAAAATAATTAGAGGAATTATCGTTATATCTGTTCCTTATTTACGTTGTTTTACGTTGTTTTGTTAAAAAGGTCTTCGTGAATGTAATACTTTGTTTTATGGGAAAAAACCCAGCAAATATGTCTTAAATAATATAAACTATGTATGATTACAAAAATATTAAGCAAATATTTTTTTTATTTTACATATAGTTTTCTTAATTTACAAGAAATAAACAATAGTTAAACCAATTAAAATATCATAAGTACACCTGTAATAATTAGAAATTCGTAATTTCATGGAAAAATAATTAGAGGAGTTATCTTCATATCTGTTAATTATTTACGTTGTTTTAAACTTTTTGGTATAAAATCTTATTTCTGTACACCTTCGTTAAATAAAAATACAGGCAATTAAAGTAAATTTTAAAAAACCTAGAACGTAACTTATTAAATGCGTCGTATCAAATCTGAAATATACATTGAGATTTATAAAATTTTTAAATTATTTTCATATTTGCAAACAGAGGTTACAGCTCCCCAGCTGTACGTGTAAGTTGGCCGTGAAGTATACCCGCATACCAAGTGTTAATATTGTTATACTTTATTATTTTTAATAAATGCATTTATTATTATAAAAATATTATAAGTGTTTATGAACGGTCTTCAGTGTCAATAATAATTACGAAAATGTTAAACAAAAGTAATTGGTAGTTCTTGCTTAAATATACATATATGTATTACGTAGGAAGAACTACCAATCACTTTTATCGGTAGTTCTTTCTGCGTAATATTAATTGGTAGGTACGTAATATACAGACATGCCAACATTCAGGCACTTGCGTCTGGAGCAACAGCGTGGTTTGAAATTTTAACAAGCTAATTATACATAAGTACCTAACTTATTGGTTTCTAAATTAAAATTAAATTTAAAATATTTATACAGTAGTATATTGAAAAAGGTAAATTAAAATTTATGCATTTAAAAATTTATAAGTGGCTTTTTTAGATTTAAACTTTTTTTTCAAAACAGGGTTTTTTATAGCAACATTGACCCTGATTAAAATATTTCCATTTTTCTATCATCAGGGATTCTACGGTTTGTCTACTGAAATTTGATCTAGATTCAGTTAGGTTTTTCCGCACATTACTGAAAACTTTTAACATGCAGCATTACTGTGTGAAAAGAGTAATATTCAGCATTATGTTTTGCAGAACTTCTCCAATATTTCTTTTTAATTATAGGAATATTTTTGGTTGACTGACAGGCTGATTGAGGCTGAATAATTTTCAAAGTAGGTAAATGAATACTTCTTTTTCAAAACGAAGTCTTAAGATACAATGAAAGATGTTGCCTTTCAGTAGCAAAGTACATGCATTTAAATTCCTCTTCAGGCATAGATATATAGTCTTTTGATATTAGATTTAAGCAGTAAAGTCCTGCCACATTTTCTAGTATGTTTCCCAAATAATCGAAAAACTATCAAAGCTGTTAAAGTAAACTAAACTGTTAAAGAAACAAAGCAATAATTCTATCCTAATTATTAAGTTTACGGAGGTAGAATAGCTTATAAAACAAATCTATATATTTATATAAAATATAAAAGTGTTTTGATTGCATAACTTTCGAATAACTCATATAACATTAAAACTTTCCACGTTAACTGTTCAACTAAAAGTTTTCTGTGTGCTGTTTTCAATCCAATTAAAAAATATATCAGAAATACATATTTAATTTTACACGAAACAATGGTTTACTTTTCAAAAGCTAAACATTCTAAATTTTGAAATTCCCCGAGATGAAAACTTTTCTAATTCTTAATTTACTATTTTGACATGAGAACTGAGTAGTTCAAACAACTTAAATGGGTTAAATTTACCAGAGAAAAGATTTTTAAAATTTCTTGAATAATTTCATTTAATGGGAAGCTGCATTTTTACCACAGTATGAAAGGAAACGAGTTAAAAGAACGTGCTATTTCTGAGGAAAATATATTACTCTCAGACGGACTGAAGAGGGGTCTTTTAACAAAATTCTGGGAGAACTTATTCATATATGTAATAATATGAAAGCAATATGAATAAGATAAATGGATGTAATAAGAATTTTTGCTCTATATTTGTTTGCATGATACAATAGGGATGAGAAATGTATTTAAGAAATTTTTAATTTTATTTTATCTATAACCTGAAGACATAATTAAAATACGTGACAGTAAAGTAGTTTAGTGCAAAATATTTCTAATAGTTTAAAATTTTTATTCACTATCTTTCAAGTAGACACTTGTTATAAATGAGTATTATAAAATTTTATTTGTGTTATTTAATCCATTTCGTGTCTTTATAATTTATAGTTTCATAACTAAACTCTTTAGTTAAATTTATTCCTAAAATTAATAAAAGGAAATATATCATTAAGTTTTATCAATTTTGTAGTATGCTACCATCCATAGATTATTTTATTTATATTGCAGAATATATTTAGGATTTAAGAGTATTCATTTACAGTTAATGAAAATAAAAATTCAAAATTCAATTGCTTGTTTTTGTTATCATTTTAATATTTTAAAATAGTATTCGATCTCGAATGTTCGAATATATATGATTAAAGAGAATAATAGTGTATCATGTTATAAAATTTTTTTTCTATTACGGTGTTTAGCCTCTATGAGTATTATGAACAGCAAAAATCTAGAGGGAATAAATATATATTATATATATATATATATATATTATATATGTGTATATTATATACATATATATTATGTATACATATACATATATATATATATATATATATTTATATATATTTATAATATATATGTATATATATATATATATTTTTATCTATTATGCATATGTATACATATATACATACATATATATATTTTTATATATTTTTATATGTATATATATTTATATATATATATATATAAATATATATATACATATATTAAATATATATATATATATATATATATATATATATATATATATATATATTTATATTTATATATATATATATATATATATTATGTATACATATAACATACATATATATATATATATATTTATTATATATATATATATATATATATATATATATATGCATATGTATGTATTTATTTATATATATTATGTAATTTAACAGTATTTAATAACAATATGCCTTTAAAATATCTGAGTGATCCATAATTACATGGAAGGAAATAACCCTCTCTTCTGCTGGAACAGAATTATACTTTTCATTAATAGTAAATTCTGATAACAGAAGAAATCAAGTTAACTGTTTCACTTCATTCTGCTTTATTAAACAATCGTATGGTACACTTTACAGAATGACTGGAATTTGGTTTTCCGCTTGACAAAATATAGTGATACCAGATTGCTATTAGACGTGAATGTAATCTTGGAGAACCTTAAAATTGTTTTTTTTACCACAAAGGTCAAGTAAAAAAATCATGTTGGTTTTCCATTTATTACTTTACTCTGCTGAATGAGTTATTTTCTAGTATTTATTTGGGATGATAGATTAATCTTTAGAACAAACACTGGTCCTGATAATTACCAAGAAACAGAACTTGACACCATGATAGAGCAGTCTCCTTTTTTTTCAATGGAAGCAATCAGAGTGCAATGCGGCACTTCACCGAGCATAAACACTTTCTGTGGTGGGACACAATGTATAACACAGTTCATGAGACTAAAACTTGTGAGTCATGAAGGTTATAGTTTGAGGCCCTCTTTCATATTGTATTCATTTTCTGCTATTGATGTCATAAATGAACTGTTATTGTTTACTACTTTGGCATTAACATCTAATATGTGAGGTATATGCTTTTAACGGGATCTGCTTGACCAATCCATACATCGATTATTATTTGCTCTGATGTGCATATATGATGTTGCTGAATAGTTCTTAAACAGTTGACCATATTTTCTTCTGAAAATATTTTCTTCCCACAGTGTCTATGTCTAAAACCAATGAACTTTCTATTGTTATAAGCACAGTATGTAATACTACACTTACAATTCTGACCAATATGATTACTTGCTGATAGCTATATTATAAGGCTCAGAAATCATATTTGACTGTTTACTGATGATTGCAAACTTGTATCTCTAGTAGCATTTTGTAAAAAACTTGCAGAACATTTTTTTATCAATTTTGCTTACAGAATTTTAAATTTTTTGTGTCTGTACATTGCTGAAGAAAAGCCAAGTTTTCTAAAACTTGTTGAACTACTCTAATATAGGTAATATTGTATTCGAGAAAACTAAAAATCATATGACAAATACTATAGCTGATAGTCTGCTGTTATTTGAAAGAAAATATGCTGTATATATCAATTTTAATGAATGAATCTTAATTTTGTTGATATTGCGTAAAAAATACAGTATACAGTAAAAAAAAATCCACATACACAATTATTTTATTACAAGTTATTTTAATTTACGCTACAAAAAGAATTTAATTATTTTTGTAAAGAAATGTACATAAGGTCAATAATGATGTAAAAATTAATACTCCTATTAGTAATGATACTCATTAGTAATATTAATTTTTATTTTTACTGAAAACAAAATTAAGCTTTAAGTAGAAAGCTCGCTACGCCAAATTGGCAGATCAGCTTTACGCATGTCAGTTTCATCTACTTTCATAAACCATATTAATTGTTCAAGAGCGTATTGTGCATATTATTCCTATTTGTTTGTATGTGAAGTAGATTATTTTAATTCTAACATACATTATTGAATTTTGGTGCTATTGCATTAATTATAAATATCAATATTAATCAATTATTGAGAGTCGTAAATAGACAATTTAATTGGCTTTTAATTGAATATTTTTCATGTTGAATTAATCGATATAATTTCTTGATAATTTAATTGTTAAGAAACGTCTTTCTGCAATTTTTTCATCATCTTATTCTACACTATTCGTTTTATGTCTTTCATTATATACATTTGTATCGTTACTGATTCCATCTTTTTTAATGCATTGTTTTATTTAGTAAAGTTTGAATAGCGATTACACGAGGAAAAATTAATAACATAAAAATTTATGAAAAATAGTTTATATTAAAATGAAAAATATCTTGAATGATTTTTCTTATATTCTACATTGAAGCATATGCTATTTAGAAAAAAAATCACTCATTATATTTGACGTATTTATATTCCGGCAAAGGTGTGAAGCTTTCGGACTTTATTTTATCACTTGATGAATTCTGTAATTGGTTACTTATGTTGCAAATAGGAGTGACACTACCTCTTTCGAAGCTCAAACAAATCAGTGTTTATTAAACTACGACGTAATTATAAAGTATTTTCCTCTTTCAGAACAATTTAATTCTCACTTACATATATACACACAAAAACACAAAAAAAAAACATATATATATATATATATATATATATATATATATATATATAATCATATTTACATACTATATACATACATATTTACAAACATATACAATACATATATATATAATTATACATACATATCTATACATATATATAAATATATATAATATATATATATATATATATATTATATATATATATATATATATATATATATAAATATATATATATATATATTATTTATATATATATATAATATATATATATATATATATTATATATATATATATATATATACATATATATTAACATATATAGATACATATATATACATATATATACACATATTATACATATATATTTATATAATTTATATACATATATATATATATAATATATATATATATATATATATATATATATATATAGTAATATATATATATATATATATAATATATATATATTTATACAGATATAATATATATAATACATATACATATATATACATATATAAACATAATACATATAATTATTATAAATATACTTATATGCATTTTTATACATACATATATACTATATACATACATATACATAATATATTCATATATAATACATATATATATAAATATATGTATATATATATATAATATATATATATTTTTTATATTATATATTTATATATATTATAATATATATATATATATATATATATATATATAAGTTCTATGTGATGTGTGATTTTCACTAATGTGTATTAGGAGTTCATTAAATTAGTGTTGGGATATCCAGTTGTTGTCAGTTCATATTTTCTATAAGAAACAATCTTATTCATACAAGTTATGGGTATATATATATGATCTTCAACCACTGTGTATTATCAGATATATATTCATCCTTTGATAACAAGTATATGTTCACCACTGAGAATTTTCCAGGTTGAGCCTGAACAATCATTTAAAAAAAAACTATGTTTAGATTGTAAATTTACGTTTTAGGCACACCCCAATAATGTTCTTGCACCTAAAAAATTAGTTTGAAATATTCAGTTGTTGTATTTGCTCGGTTAGATGTCTGAATTTACTTAGAACCCTATATTATTCCTATATTTTCCATAAGGAATAATCTTATTCATACAACTTATGAGTAGATATATGGTCTTTAATCACTGTGTATCATCAGATATATATTCATCCTTTGATAACAATTATAGGTTCATCTTTGAGAATTTTCCAGGTTGAAACTATGTTTCGATTCTAAATTTACGTTTTAGGCATACTCCAATAATATTCTTGCACAAAAAAACAGGAAGAGTCATTGAATGCGCTATTAAGTTGACGAATGATTTGACATTTAATACCAGTTAGCAACCAAATTCAGCATTAATGAATATGTGTCTTGTTTCGACAAAATCCTCAATTTACTAAATTTTAAAAAAATTAGACCATTTATATTTCAGCTATTTTTTAAAAGTATACGAAATACATCTTATCATATCATCGTTATTTTTCTTAATTTTAAAACTATTTATTCTTGTTTCTGATAAAAGTCATCATATAATATTTGATATTTCATCTTAAAAGAAAAAAAATTGTTATATTACGTACATGCTGTGTAAGAGAGCTTTTCCTTCAAATTATCATATCTGAAGTAAAATCGCTTAACTTTAATTTTTAATATGACATTCTACATTGTAAAATGTCAAGTTACCTGTGAGGTTTGTAGAATTTTAATACAAGGAAGAAACGCACTTTGACATATTTGAATATTTGAAATAAATGTTTATATAATCTTTAATACAAATTCTATGTCGAGAAAACTTCTTCTAGCAATGTCATTACTCAATCGATATTTTTACAAATCATTTATAAGTTTCCTGGTACAATTTGATAATTTTAAAAATTTCAATCTTTTTTCTAATTAAAGTCATCAAAATGTGACTAGAAAAGTTTTCTTACCGCTTATTTCTTGCTTAGATAAAGTTACATAATGATTAATGAAGTATGTTGTATGTATAAGATATTACAAATCATACCTATTTGATGTATGTACTGATCATAAAAATAGCAGTTCTAGTTTTCTAAGTTTGTCTAGTTTACGTGTTTTGAACCTATTATTTATGCAGAAAATTTATATTCATATAGCGTTATGCTGAATATATTAAATACATAGCTTGCACAAATAGATTGAATTCATTTAAAAGCGAAACTGGGATGCGTAGGTTCTTTCCCTGCGTTAACTCTTTGACTGCTCAATTTGTAAACCAAAATCTCTTTAAAAATTGCGTATTTTTTGTTGATTATTTTAAATATATATATATATATATATATATATATATATATATATTTATATATATTATATATATATATATTATATTATATTATATATATATATGTATATTTTATATATATATATATATGTATATATATATTATATATATATATATATATATATATATATATATATATATATATATATATATATATATATATATATATATATATATAATATATTATATATATATATATATACACATACATACTGGAGAATTGAAATACAAGTTTTTTTCTAGAAAAGATTGTTTTTATATTGATTTTTATCATGAGAAACTAAGCTTTCAGAAAAACTAATTTTAGATGTTATCACATAAAAAAAATTATTTTTTAATAAATATCAATTGAAATACAGTTAATTTCTATTTATAAAATACTATCTATAATTCTATTATCTAATATAACTACAGTTCTAGTCATGTAATTCTATTGATTACCAAATTAAATGTCTAATAATGTATATAATATATTCCACTAGTTAAACGGTTAAAAGGCGGAAGGTGCTTCTTAATAAAGAAAGAAACACATATTCCCGTGAAAATCGCGGGATGAGCAAATTTTGCTACCTTTGAATTGCCTGTGGAAATTGAGGGATAAGCAGTTAGAGGGTTAAAAGTAGTTATATAGCAATCTTGTGCATATAATTAAAGCAAGTTATGGGTAACACGTCGATCATTTAAAGTGTACTAAAGGTTACAACACGAGAGCAATAAAACCACTGAACCAGAAGCAGAAATTATTTGCACATCAACTGTATAAAATTGATTGTAAGTTGCTACAAAGAATAGCGTAATTAGAATCCTTATTCTGAATGTACCACTTATTACGATCTGATTTGGCTAATAATTAATAAATATAGAAAGGGATGAAAACATACTTAAGCCTTAAATATATTTCAATTCTCAGTAAGTCAATGGTTTCCCTACATTGAATACCGTATTAATTTCCATTATAAGAACTAAACGGCACTCTAGCTGATCTTGAATAGACAACTTTTGAAATTTGTGTTGTAATGTACTTACAACACAAACACCAGTGTGATGAGGCGATTTAGAGCTGTTATATAATTGATTCATTCATACAAGAAGTAAAATGTTCGGGATCTAAATCTGACCTCGTCACATCTTTGTACAGAGATAGAGAACCATAAATTTATATTCAACGGATATTTTTGTCTTGTACGGTGGTCTCGGGCAGGGTTTTTATATCAGTCCCAGATTAGAATCCCGTTTCCGTACTTGACATTAAATAAGAATGTACCTTTGTGGAGTATTTATGAGTCCCTAAGGGACAGTGCCCAATTAGAAGTGATAATGTTTTTCACGTTGGCGGTCTCAAGGCGGGGTTTAAGCAGACCAGTTAGATTCTTACAACTATCCCGATTGGACGATAAGAAGGAAGAGGGGACAAGGTTGAAATAAATAAATATGAAAAATCTAAAAAATAGAGTTGATTGTTCGGAGGTCCCAAAAGAAGGTGTTCGAAAGTTGGTAGTCAAGTCGGGTCCGACGGAAGTTGTTCGTGAGTCGAGAGGAGAAGGTGTTCGATAGTCTAGATTAGGAGAGTCCAGCCTAGTCCGACAAGAAGTGTTCCTGCATCAAATAGCACGGCCGCACCCCAAAGACTCAGGAGGAAGCCCCTGACCAGACCAACGGATGATTCATAGATTCCCACTCCTGATTAGCCATAGATACCCTTCAACTAGCAGTGTTCCAGGACCAACATTTTAGACCCACAAAGGTACCCCCCTTTTACATACATTTTGAAATCAAGATTAGGTCCTCTCTCTATTTACAAAATTACTTAAGTATAAACAAATTGTCAGAACTAATTTAGAAGATGTTGACAAAGCTTATTTTATGAAAATTAGCATTAGTTTTGTATGTTCATAGATGTATATATATATAATATATATATATATATATATTATAAATTTACTTTTTTTTTAATATTAAGCTAGTCTCGGTTGCTGTTAATTTATTTTCATATTTATTTCTGTAGTTTCTCAGAACATGTGATTAAATTTAGTATAAAAATACTTTACACAACGCAATTAAAAATAAATCACCACTATACATTTGATCACAGGTTGATACTCAAATAAAAACGAGGACTACACGACAACCAGTGTTCGTTCTTAAAGGGAAACACAGTAAAAATATAGTACCTTATATTTAAACAAAACATTTATTGTGCACACTAATTATTTACAGATATTATTTCTTGATTAATATATATAATATTCATTACTCGATATTCATCCATGGCCAACAATTCATTACAATTTTCTTTTTGTTTTTATACGTTATTCCTTAATCAAAAGATTGAGACCCAAGGTAATAATTATAATTATTATTAAATTTACCTCCAGTTATTACAGGGGGGCAGGATGTAGCTGTGAACAGGCTCGATGTCGGTGCGGGCTTGCGAGCACGGGATTTCGATGTCCAGCAAGTTTGGAATCCCGATTTTGACTCCTTTCCCAACTTTCTTTTCCACTTTTTCACCTCTGTTCAACGCACCTTTTTTTCTCTGTCCCAATCATTTGTTGGTGAAATTTTCCCACCTCTGCATCCTATTAGGGTGTGCAGGTGTGCTCCTTAAAATGGCCCTGTTGTAATGTACATACAACCTATACACCAGTGTTCGTTACAAGGGGGAAACACAGAATGAATATAATACTATATATTGAGATTCAGACATTTATTTTGTGCACGCTGACATTACTTTTTAGCCTCTGCTCCCATAACTCACGGTTACATCTCTATGCGAGCTTGACCGTTACGCTGCCATTCCGTGATCTATACTTTCTCTGCAGGGGTCAGGGGTCCCTAAACTTCACTTGAACAATTGGAGTTCTAAATTCCTCTAAGAAAATCCTCCCACAGCTGTGCATGCACGTGCAGATCACCGTGGGAAAGTACCTAGGTACAGGCCCCTTTGGTTAAAGTTGACATTAATGCTTAGCCTCTGTCCCCACATTTCAAGGCTACATTCCTGTTTGGGCTTGACCGTTACACTTGTGCCACTTCGTGATCTATAACTGCTTTGCAGGGGATCCCACTAAAATTCGAAGTCAACAGCTGCACATAAATTTTTCTTGAAAATTCATTCCACAAATGTGTATAGACGTGATGACCATCGTGGAAAAGTGCATCAGTACACTTTACTTACCTTCTCGCTTCTAGTTGTTCTGACAAATGTTTCTATAATAAAAATGATAAAAGCAGATAAATTGCACTAATAATTTCAAGAGAAACTTTATAAGATCTATACTTAAGAGAACAACTAAGTTTCTCGAAATTTGTAATCAACTAAAAGAAAGAAAAAAAAACCCATTGCATTCAGTCACACAAAAGAAAAAAATCCCTGTAACCGATGAAGTGACATGCTTAATAAACCTCTGATGAAAGTCCCAATTCTTCTGCTGAAAGATTCAATGTTCTGAACTCTTTGATGGAAAATCATCTACTGGCTGTAATTATCCCACCTTACACGCTGCACTCATTCTGTCGTTAAATAGAACTGTGCTTGAACCATTAATCAAAACATCCAATCTTTGACGTCAATAGAGAGAAGGACTATTAGACCAAAGAGGATGATCATCTTTGTGTGTCCTTTGTTTAAAAAAAGGAGGAACAAAATGCCTTTAAAAGTTGTCAAAATTCATTAATGAAATAATATACCTGTACTCATGAGATAAAGGGCCTAAAATCTTATCCTTTTAAATATTGAATTTTTATCTGCCTATTTCACATAAATATAATTTTTCCTAAAATCTAAAATGTATATAAACAAATGAAATATTCAAAAGTTTCCCATTAAAATGGAAACTTTTATATATAATAAGTTGCCAAATAAGTTTCTTAAAATATGTTGTGCAGTCATTGTAATTTTTATTTTGAATGCTTATCACTTACAGGTATCTTTCGAGACTATAAAGCTTTGGAATTATATTTGTATTTAGATAAATGTATAAAAAATGCAAAATTACATACACTCATGCACCATCGATACATTCTGCATCAAATTTTCTTTAATTCTAAATTATGTTTTATACCAGTGTATTAAGCCTTGTACTCAAACTTTTACTACTATAAGGAGTTGCTTTTCATTAATGGAGTCTGATTTTTTATTTCGTACCCGTTACATGCTTCAATATTTGAAGTGGTTCACAGTAAACTTTAAGAAGTCAATCCAGTTTCCAGTAATTCTCTTGTATTCAAACTAACTAATACAATTAACACACATACACACACACACACACACACACATATATATATATATATATATATATATATATATATATATATATTATATATATATGTATATATATATATATATATATATATATATATATATATATTATATATATATATATATATATATATATATATATATATATATGTATATATATATATATTATATATATATATATATATATACACATATATACATATATATATATATATATATATATATATATATATATATATATATATATATATATATATATATATATATATATATATATATATATATATACATATATATATGTATATATATATATATATATATATATATATATATATATATATATATATATATTATATATGTATATATATATATATATATATAAATGTATATATACATATATACACATATGTATATATATATATATAATAGATATTATATGTATATTAATATATTATATATATAATATATATATATATATATATATATAATAGATATTAAATGTATATTAATATATTATATATATATATATATATATATATATATATATATATATATATATATATATATATATATATATATATATATATATATATATATATATATATATATATATATATATATATATATATATATATATAACAAATCTGGAAAATTATAAAGTTTACTGATTCCGTCATATGACGGGCTCTATGCTAGTTTGAAATCAACAAAATAATGCTGCAGAAAGTTCTGATACATTTTTGAATTTAAATTATTAAATATTACGCATGGAATAAAATAGCAACAAAATGTATAGCAATCGAAAGAGCAGTAGCCAGCTGTTTCATAGGATAAAAGTACTTCCTCTTCAATATTAATAATAAGCAGCATGATGACAGATAAGTGCATGGACTTTCTCACCCCAACATGAAAAGGCAGCACGAATATCCTTCTCAAGATGAGGAAAGTTGACTTCCATCGGGATTAAATGTGACTGAAAACCGGATGTATGGTCTTATTCAACTCTCAAATATAGGTAAGAGGGAAACAAATTCTTTGTTTTATAATGAATGGAATCAAGCCTAATGTCACGGGACTAATATACATCTGATTATAAGCTAACTGCGTTTACGAGACTGAGAATTAATTATGTCAATAAAATGAATCCATGGAAATATTGTTATCAGAACTGTATAAATAAGACAATTTAGATTAATTTGTCCCCTATTATATGAAAACTGCACTCTATACAACTCAGAATTAATACAAGTTATATTAATAGGTAGTTATATTAATAGGTAAATTAATAAATTAATAAATTGTTAAAATAAGGCTTTTTCAAACGTATATAAAAACTGACTTCTTAACTTAAGAAGTCGTAATTGATATAGTTAAATGTAATGTAAATAACTTATATATATATATATATATATATATATATATATATATATATATATATATATATATATATATATATATATATATATATATATATACATATATATATATATATATATATATATATATACATTATATATATATATATATATATATATATATATATATATATATATATATATATATATATATATGTATCTTAAATGTATGTTTATATATATATATATATATTATATCTACAAAAGTTTTATATATTATAATATTAGATATTTTATTTTATATATATGTATATATTTGTATTCTATATGTCGTTATACTTTATATAATATTGTATATAAAAATATGTAATATATATATATATATATATATATATATATATATAATATATATATATATATAAAAGCTATAATTTTATATTCCGTGTATAAAATTATGTTTTACTAATGTATTATTAAATAAATCACTGTAGTTAAAGAAAAATAAAATTATTGCTACAAAAGTTTTATTTATTGATGAAAGTTTTATTTATTATGAATATTAGATTATTTTATTTCATTATTCATCCTCATATTCTAATATTTGTACTTCTAAGTGTCGTTAGGGTGACTCTGAACTTATTCCAACTACCTTGTAATTTAGACGACTACAAAAACTGTAGTTTTTGGACTGCTTTATATCTAAAATGCATTAACAGTAGATCGCGTTATAGAAAAGCAGTCGTAATTTTCATTCTGTGTTATATGAAAACTGTGTTTTACTAACGCTACGCTATTGAAGACTTAAATAAGTCACTATAGTTATTAAGAAGACAATAAAATTATTTACAAGGTTAATCATATTTTCCAAACATAAATGATTTGTTTCTATGAATATTGGAAATGATCCAGAAGAATTTCTAAGCGCCATATACCTATAAAATTTATTTACTATTTAATTTATGGTGCATAAAAGAAAAGTTAGCTAGAACTAATAGTTTTAAACTAAATTATCAGTCCATTAAAACTTAAATGAATACTTAAATGAATTATTAGAGACACGTTTATGATTAGCTTTATTCTAGGTATGAAATACATTGAATAAAACGAATCACGTGTCTCTTTTAAATAAAAATAATGATATTAAATGTAGAAAAAATACATTTCTACACATCGAAAAATTTACATATCGAGTTTTGTACTGATTTTAATTAATTTCAGAGAAGAAAAATCTATGGAGATATGAAATAAAAAATAATTTACTATTCTTTTCCAAAACTCTTTCGGCCGAACGATGGCCGATTAGTAAGGGTGCTGGCCTTCGGTATTGGAGTTCGTGGGTTCGGTTCCCACCGTGGCATGGATGTTCGTAACCGTTCGGAATCGGCTTTAAGCTGTAGGTCCCGGTATCATTAGCTCTCGTGTTGCAAAAAATGGACCGTAGCACAGCAAACCAAACCAAAAACAAAACAGTTTCGTGAGCTGTTGTTTGGAGACGCCTGTTTTAAACAATACATTCTAATATAATAGTTGTATGAGTGTGTACAATCACCTGTTAGCTTTTTCAATTACCCAGTTTAATAATATACCAAAAATACCAGTTGAAAAGATCTTTTTAAAACCAATATTTGAAAAATTGCTATTATCTTTTCTTTTAAGGCTCGTCACAAGTTCTGAGATTCCTTATTAGGATAAGAGAGTAGGAAAAATAGGAAATTTCATCTAAAACTTCTTACGTCTATACAAAGATAAATTGTATATATGTTATCATAAAAAATGATTTTTTTTTCAATTAGTTAATTTCTACTTAAATTCGTTTTTATTGTACTTAGTTTGATTTAAAATTTTAAAATAGTTATAATTAAAATAGTTTAAAACCAATATTTAAAAAATTGCTAAAACACTATTATCTTTTCTTTTAAGGCTCGTCACAAGTTCTGAGATTCCTTATTAGGATAAGAGAGTAGCAAAATAGGAAATTTCATCTAAAACTTATTACGTCTATACAAAGATAAACTGTATATATGTTATCATAAAAAGATGATTTTTTTTCAATTAGTTAATTTCTACTTAAATTCATTTTTTTGTACTTAGTTTGATTTAAAATTTTAAAATAGTTATAATTAAAATAGTTTAAAACCAATATTTAAAAAATTGCTAAAACACTATTATCTTTTCTTTTAAGGCTCGTCACAAGTTCTGAGATTCCTTATTAGGATAAGAGAGTAGCAAAATAGGAATTTCATCTAAAACTTATTACGTTAATGCAAAGATAAACTGTATATATGTTATCATAAAAAGATAATTTTTTTCAATTAGTTAATTTCTACTTAAATTCGTTTTTTTTGTACTTAGTTTGATTTAAAATTTTAAAATAGTTATTCCGTTTGATTTCATTTTACTTTATTAGTGCAACCGAAATATTCTCTGTCTATTACTACTTTATAAATTTCTTTCATATTTTGTGTCCTAAGAACTTTCCTTTGTAAAACAAAATATTTTGTTGAGTTCCAGAGTGTTCGTACATCAAAAAACGAAATATTTGTAACATATTAATAAATAGTTTAAAGTTTCAAGTGAATGGTTTACGTAAATTTTAACATAGGTAAAATTTAATACCCAGATATGTTTCTATATAATTGTTAAATATGCAACAAAAATTAGGTTATTTATAATGCACTGAGGAGGCGCTGTTGCTCAGTTGGAAAATAAGCGATCTTGTAACTGAAAAGTTGTGGGTTCGGATTGGAGCCGGTCTGAGATCCGCCATGTTCTCTAAAGGTGACTGGGGCGTTGAAATATATTCGTGAACACAAAGTCTTCCACGATCTCAAATTATACCTCTAGGGATGGCAAGGCAAGTCTGGTGGTTTTCTGCTGGGCGCTGCTTCTGAATTACAAGGACCTAGCGGGGATAATGTTACTCGCATCCTTAGCATACCTTAAGTTACAAGTGCTCCTCAATTGGTGCTATGTGAGTAGCAGGTTCGCAGCTTTTTATGGTGTTAGTATGATGACTGTATCGCCTGCTGCATTAGAAATAAATAATAATGCACTGAAATATTTTAAAAGAACATTGTTGGTTGAGAGAGCTTTGGTCAATATTTTCAATATGCAGCATTAGAGCCTATTATCTGTCACACTGATTAAGGCTGATATCGAACGACTGCGAACATGCAGGCCATTATTGGGATTCGAACCGACAAATTCCTAGAAAGAGCATAGTGTAAAAATAATAATACGTTGGCCTAGTGTCTGAGAAAGAAATTAAAACTCATTAAGAAACACATAGACAAATATCTCTTGATTAAATGATTTTATACAATTAAATAAGTGCCTAAGGAACACAAATAGTTGATTCAACTTATCATTTGTAGATCGAAGACTGCTCTCGAGTCGGCGTCAATCCTGAAAAAAATAATATGGCTATTCTTTCAAAGGGGGTCATTCACAAGCCATAGATGCCAGCCGTTCATCTTCATTATCGTAACAACCTTGTCCACTCCAAAAAATTTTCGACTGTCTGCGGAGACAAAAAAAGAGTCCACTCCAGAACGGTGGGGGGGAGGGGTCAAAATTCCCCGAACGAACGGACACCTCTATTGGCTGGGAGAAGTCCGAAGTTTCTCTGCATTCAAACCGGTCCTGCTCCTGCATGTCCCCGTCGAAATCCCATGGGGACCTGAACCGAATGTAACTTATTGTTACACATAGCCTTCTTCATTCAGCTATCGTTCGGCTTACAACACAAGGGCTAATTAGTCTGTGATTTTGGTCTCAAAATAGCCGAACGATTTCGAATATCGAAGTTAGTCATGGAATTTAAACCGAATAACTGTGGTATCAAAAGGCAGCTCACTTTATATTCGGCAACCAATAAAACTTCCATTCTCGACAGAGCTCTTAAAGGTAACGGAATCTGTTTGTCATACTTAATCATTTCTATGTTCACCATATGCTCTTCTGTATTGCTTAGTATGAAGAGATACAGTCGACATTCTTGATACACGTAGACAATGAGACTGGGAACTATTGCTTAAATATAGACCCGATTAGCTGCAGACATCTCTTCCTAGAGTGGAATTTTAACTCACTAACCCCGGTACTGAAAATCAGAGCCAAACCTATCCTGGTCATCTACCCATCGCTTGGTTTTCGATTAAGCAGTTCCCGAGTTAGAATCTTTCTACTGGAATGTATGTTCATAGGCACATTGTATCATATTTAGGGAGAAAGTTCCGCTCTGGCATTAGATCTTATGTATCAAAATAGTACATCATACTGCTGCACTCTAAACCAAATCGTATTTATCCAACACCTCAATTTCCCTTCATTCAATTTATTATGTTGGAAATTTGTATTATAAGCAAACAAACCTTGCATCGAAATTCTATCACAGGAATCACTGAAAAAGCCATCAACCCATTGTTTGGTTTTCTGTTCAGCAATTCAAGGGTTAAAATCATTCTACTGATGTGGCTCTTCATAGGCATATCGATTCAGCTTTAGGGAGAATGTGTCATTCTAACATCATCCCTCATGTAGCAAAATAGTAGGTCGTACTACAGCGCTCTAAACCATATATGTCCAACATCGCATTTTCCTTACATTCAATTTATTCTGGTGGAAATTTGCATTATAAATATATTAACCTTACATTGAAATTCTATCACAAGAATCTTTGAAAAAGCTTAAAGTATTCGGGTTCTTATTGCCTAGAAAATGAGAATACAATTATTTCAATATAATCTATTTACTCCTTCAGTTACGTAATGAAAATATTTAACATACGCTAGACACGGAAGAGATTTGAGATAGTAATTAAATTTTAGCTAACTAAACATCTCAAGGGAAAGGTTTGACAAAATTGTTAATCAACAGAACACTTTACATGAAACTCCGATTTATTACGCTATCGTACAACAGAATGTACTACGAAATTCTTTGAAGAATTACAAAGTTAAATGACTTCATTTTATATGTACTCACTGCAAGTGAGAAGGAATTTGTAAAATAATGAGCATATTGTTTTATGTGCCCCAGGATATTTCCAAACAGTAATTTTGATTTATCGTACATTTGTTAACATAGCAAATTGTATTAAGATGTACTTCTGGCATTCATTGCATAATTTTCCATTTATTATTTAAAGCGTTCTAATACAATGAGTTATTTTAAGTGTAAATAACCAGATCCAAATTACTATCAAAAGCAAAGTAAGTACTATTTCAAATACAGATATATATTTTCGTTTTTTAAATTAAATTATTGACATTTGATTATATATATATATATATATATATATATATATATATATATATATATATATATATATATGTATATATATATATGTATATATATGTATGTATATATATGTATGTATAAATATATATATATATATATATATATATGTATATATATATGTATATATATGTGTATATATATGTATATATATGTATATATATATATATATATATATATATATATATTTATATATATATATATATGTATATATATATATATATATATATATATATATATATATGTATAAATATAAATATATATATATATATGTATAAATATATATATATATATGTATAAATATATATATATATGTATAAATATATATATATATATATATATATATATTTATATATATATATATATATATATATATATATATACATGTATATATATATATATATATGTGTTTATATATATGTATATATATATATATATATATATATGTATATACATGTGTATATATATATATATGTATATATATGTATATATGTGTATATATATGTATATATATATATATATATATATATATATATATATATATATATATGTGTTAGACAAATAAGATGTTTTCAACTTGTAGCATTAGCGAGTAAACGTGTTAAAGTGGCAGTTTCAATCTGTCATAAACATTTACGTAAAAAACACGACACAAAAAATAAGAGTGGTTTATGTCAATTTCGAGCGCTAATGGCCAATGTTTACCTACATGATAGCTAAAGAGACTATGTTTCGAAACTGATTCCGAACTTCTACAAACGTTGATGCCTGGTGTGGGTTCTGATCCCATGATCCTCAGTACCGATTCATGTTTCCGAACACATAAACGTTAAATCTTGATATCCCGTGTATTGGATTATTATTTACTGCAACGGTTCGTGGTTAACTGTATCCTATTTACCCCGTTTACAGATCTTTGTTAGCACACTACAAATCTTTAATGAATTAAATATGTTTATAAAATCTTAATTTGGGGTAAAATTGAATTCATTCTGCATTGTTTCTTCGTTTTACATTTTGTATTGTAAACTGATCCAAACATAAATAACATAATAATTCCTTATTGAATGAGATGGTTATGTGTTTGCAAACTTAATAGAAATAAGAAATCAAATGAAAATAGTACATACTTTCTTAAGTATGCAGTAATTTATGTTGTTTAACTTTTACGTTCAGTATACTATACAATTATTAGGTACCAAAATTTATGTAAACATTGAAGAAAAATAATACAAACTCAAGTTACAACCGTAAATGTCGTCTATTGAAGTCTTTGACTGGAATACACGCTACTTGGAAATTTAAACATTTGCCTGGGAAGAAAATTTCAGAAAAGTTTAAGTTTTGACCTGTTGCAAAAGGCGAAAAGATATAGAATTCGGATTAAAAGATTGTGCAGTTAGTTTCAAAGGATCTCGAGGAGGAAGTTTGAGAAAATTTTGTAGTTGAAATAAAAGTTTATTGAAAAGGATATTTACGTTTCAGATAAAATTTTTAGAGGTACACTGGATATAATTTCAAAGAAAAATATTAGAGAAGTGAAACGGAAAATGGTGAATTAAAATATTTTGGAAAGAATAATTTATCAATACATTGTGTAAGTACTCTTCGTTTCAGTGAAATAGTGCAAATGAGAAATGTCTTGTATGATTTTACTCGATATATACATATGAGGGGACATCGGTGTTTTAACGTGTGAGGGTATGACAACAAATTACAAAATGTTTAAAACTCTATATTTCTCAATATAATTTAAACAATAAAGCTATTTCATGCAACTTTATAAACCACTTTAATGACTTTCCCGTTCATTTCCATATTTACGATAGCTAATGGGCAATCAAAATGTTACACTTCTGTTTGAAATGAAAGCTAAGTCTGTCAAGAGTTGAAATGTGCTATGGTGCATGATTTTGCCTTATTTTTAACATTCTTTTTCCTGGTATTTATTTTATTTTTGTCTTAACATAGCTATATTTTCATAAATGTACCACAAAAAGACAAGCAGAGTAAAGAAAAACCTATATTTTATTGAAAATTTTGATGAACACAGCTTGATATCAGAATAATTTCGAAAAATATTTACCTTCACCGCAAATTTTAATAAATAAAAACAGTTTATAATGTTTGTTTATCCCCTAGTGAGATTAACTGGAACACTTATTTTATTTTTAAAGCATAGTTGAATACAATTATTCAAAAAAGTAACTGCGTTTACTACTTTTAATATTCATACTTCAATCAGATATAAAGGGTTTGGAAATCCTGAAAATTATTTTAACTTAAGATACTAATGTGCTCTAAATACTGAGAAAATATTATAAAAACAATATTTAGTACTTTAAATGTTACCCTACGCGAAATCTTGAAATAATTCCATACTAATAAAAATGGCTTTAATTTTTTATTCACTGTAAAAATTTCAATAATTAACAGATCCGATACATTAAACAGAGTAAAATTAAGTAAACTTCTGAAGACTAAAATACCTAGCACAGGTAATAATTCGAAGATTTGTTATTTTACATAACTTCTGTATTTTGGTAATTTTCTTATAACTATAAAATGGGTATTATAAATCTTGAAGTATATACCATTTTCTTTTATTGTTAACAGCTTGAATTTGTGTCTTATTAATTAATTTATTTTGCAGGTATAAATGGTTTAGTATGTTGTTTTCTAAAGTAGATGAAGTATAAAATAATGTCATTTAAATGTCTTGCCTATGAGCCAAAGCCCTTTCAGACACAACTCTTGAAATTACGAAATTTTAGCGTGGTTTGATTCAAATGTTGAGGTACTATAATCATATCAGATATATTTTTATTGAAAATTTGAAATTTACTTCCCCAAATCATACGTATATTATGCAGTGATATCAAACAAATGCCATAAAATATGAAAATACAATATTCAAATTTTATAATACAACTTATTCAGTTTCTTAGCATTTAGAATATTAATTTCTAAATGCTAAGAAAAATTTAGAAATTAAATTAAGAATTTGAATGAAAATTAAGAAATTGAATATGAATTAAATTAATTTAATTCAGAGATGAAATTGTAGAAAAAGCTGATTTCTAAAACATTAAAAAAATGCTAAAAACCTCTTCACAAACAAACGGACCTGTAGGCTTTAACTTATAATTTTTCTTTTTCGATTGTTTAAAAATTAAACTTTGTAAAGCAAATGTAAAAGTAGGTTAGACGTTAGGCATTCGAAATTTAGAGGAAACAGCAATGTTTATAATCTTAAATTTTGAATTATTTCAAAATGCTCAAACTACAATATTTTATATGGAAATATTACCGATTTTTATCGATTGTTGGTTACATTGTTTTAAAATAATTTTTATCGATTCATTAGGAAATAATAAAAAATATGGAATTTTTTCCATATGCTTACATGAAGGTGTATAATGAGTAACGTTTATTCACTCTAGTTTATTTCTTTGTAAAATTCAAAATTTTATAATACGCCC
>CM063501.1:134053974-134083974 GCA_032207245.1 Pardosa pseudoannulata
CTGTCAAAAATGATTTATGAGCAACTGCCCACACGTATCTCTTCAATTTGCGCACCTGCCAATTTATTAAGATAAGGCTATTTGATTAATTTGAAGGCCATTAAACTTGCAAAAGTATGTATATGATTCTGATGAACTGGAAAACAGTGGAGAATTTTCGGAAATGGAGTGCTTTTATTTGTTTTCACTAAAGTAGAAGGGAAGTAATCACGCATCGAGGCGAAAATACGAATAATGAAAGTATTTTACCTTTTTTAATTTTAAAATTATTATTTTCAAAACTGAGTACATAAAAATATAGTAAATTTAATGAAATTTAATTGGTTACCCTTTGTATTAAATATATACGAGGTATTCTAGTAGCTTTCTCTGTTTCACAATACTATAATACGGATAAAAATAAACTAAGAGGAATACGACAAAAAAAAGACCTTTCTCAAAATACAAGATATAATACAGAAATAAATATTAATTTCAACCCTAACGGGATTTCTATGTGTGAACCCTTGTTTACACGGCATACATCGATGTGATAAACCAGTTCCTGCCAAACTTTATCCATTGTGGTAATATCAATGGTATTTACATCACTTTATGAATTTCGTGATGAATATCGTCTTATATTTTAAGTAGTGAAATGATGTTTAAACATAGAAATTCGGATAAATTACTGATTTTTAATAAATATGCCATAAAATTCTGTATAAGAAACTCATTTTTAATGAATTTCTAAATGAGTCATTGTTCGGTGACTTGACACAGGGAGTTAGCTCCCTTTGGCAATTTAAGCTACTTTCATGAGGGTTCTGATAATTCAAGTGGCATATAAGGTAACTAAAAATGTGTTTTTGAAAAGTCCCGATATAAAATGTAGCATGTTCTTAATTCTTGTGAGGTTTGGTCGTCATGGAAAAACCAGCTGGTCAACTTCGGAAACTGGCCATATCCGACGATAAGGTAATTGTGTGTACAGCATTTATTACAAATTACTTGAAATGTTTCAGTATTTCAAACACGGTTCCTTTTTGCTGTTTTAGCCTTATTTTTTTACGGTAGTGTTTGGATACATCGACACAAATATGAAAATTCTGTATATTTATTAATTCTAAAAGCAAGTCATTTTATCTTTTTTTGTCAAGTTATGAGAGTGCAGAACCTAATTTTACATACTAGTACTCTAGCATTGTAAACTCGTAAGCTAATTACACAATCCAGTCATCTTAATGTGACCAACTGTAAAAATCCAGAAGAACTACCTTTCACTAAGCGGTTCACTGTCAGACGTGCAGGAGGAAGGTTAATTAAGTTCTTGAAAGTATTCACTGGGATGTTGAGCCATGCCTACTCCAGTGCCGTGGTCAGCTGCGCTAGGTTACGCTCGTGAAGATCCATGGTGCGAACAACACGATCGAGATAATACCATAGTTTCTCGATTGGGTTCAAGTCCAGGGAATATGTTGGCAAAGGAATACGGTAAAATTATCCTTGGATTCTTCGAACCACGTACGCACATTTGGAGGTATATGACACGTCACATTGATCGGCTGGTGGATTTCATCCTCCTGAGAAAAAATAATTCGCATGTAGGGATGAACGATATATGCCGATAGAGGTCCGAAAAGATAAATGCATACTTGTGTTGATCCATCTTTTCTCCAACAATAATGAATGGATCCAGAGAATAACGCGAAAATATTCCCCAGGTCATAATGATCCTTTCTCCAGTTTGGACCTTTCCATAAATTACTACAGGTGTTTGCTTTCAGAAGTTTCATGCCCATGATTCATCGGAAAAAAGCCACCTGTGTCCACTCAGTTGAAGTCCAGTTGCAGTGAATTCCAGCCTCCGATGAACAACATAGGTGCACTAACATAGGTGCATTAACCAGCAGTTGTTGCTGGGCTGGAGCCTCCACCCATACGCAGCATCGTCCACTGAACCGTCTTTGTGGAGACACAGTCGGTAGTCCCTTCGTTCATCTGGGAAGTCAATTGCTGAACTATCTCAAGTCTATTCGCCTTCTTCAGCAGCTTCTTTACAAACTGTCGTTCATCTATGCCATCTATGGTTCGTGGTGCACCACATTTGCCACGTCGCTGATAATAGATATTGCCATTTCCCATGCACGGTATACATTTACTGCGGTGGCCACAAACAGTTTATAAAATTAGGCGTTTCGACAATACTACCGCCCTTGGCCTGAAATTAATTTTGGAAGTCAGATAAATTGCTACGTTTTCACATGACTCAACAAAATGAAGTGTTTTCCGAATGCCTACAAACGCACCTTAAAAATTCACCCTGATGACAAGTACTTTTTACGATTGGTTAGTGTTGAAGTATGCGGTGGTCCCATTAATAAGACTGGATGGTTTACTAAACCATTTAAGTCAAAAATGTATGACTTATTACAAGTTTACTTTAAACGTAGTAGAATGGGAAATATTTTGTTAAGATTTTATTCCTTGCAGATAAAAGGGTTTTTACAGAAAATCAGCAAAGTATTTCTAACATATGAAATTCTGAGTGGATTTACGGAAAGTCAGTAAAGTACTTCTAGCATATGATTTTTTTAGTGAAAAAATGAATTATATTGTACATGGATTATAACTGGTAGAATTATCCTTATTGTTAAGGACGTTTTTGCATTTACATTTATTTACAAAGTGTGTATTTATACGCCTAAATATGTAAATTATAAATTCATAAATATAAAATATATAAAATGAATTGTTATAAAATAGATATAAAATGAATTGTATATAAAATGAATTGGTATTTACATATATATATATATATATATTTATGTGTAAATAATATATATGAATATAATCGTTTATGTATAATTATGTTTATATATAATTTTTATATATCGTTGATATATAATTATGAGTATATATGAGTATTTATTATTTGTATGTGAAACAAAGGAAAATTTAATGCTTCCTCAATTCAACTTTATTTATAATAAGTACTTTTGAATATTTTCTTTTATAGTGTGTTAAACTGAATTGTTTATAAATACAAAATCAAATCTCTATATCTTAAGATATATATTAAGATTACAGAGTAAGGAAAAGAAAATCATCGATTCTTTTATTATAAAGAAGCAACACGTTCCTTCACCCTTTACAAATTAAAAAATAGTATTAAACAAGTGACTGAATCGGATATCTCAGTTTTGAAGAGATGAGTTCTTTTTCAAAAAACCAGTTCACAGCTCCGCTAAAGAAAGCACTTAAAAATTTTCAAGTATTTCTTACCTCAAGCCTAATGGATCTACAATGCGTTATCAATAATAAGTCTTGAACGATTAACAAATGCCGGAAGAGAGATCGTTTTCTTGCTTCACATAAAAGGGCTTCGAGGTTTAACGACCTTTTCGCAAAAAAGTGTGGGACTTCCCGCTACACAAGAAGAAAAAGGCAGAATAATGATGATGTAGTTTTAGATCAGATTATATGCTTTAAAGGCGGGAGTGCAAAAATTGGTTTTTAAACTTTTAAAGTTAGAAAATTATGAAAAATGTCAACTTTTAATGGGATTTCTTTTTTTTTTAATAAGCAATGCAACGTGTATATCGATTTGTCTAAAAGTAAAGTAGTAGAGTTTAAAAAAAAAAAAAACTTTTAAAAATTACTGTAGACTGGAAATTTATATAAATTTTGCCCTACTCAGTTCAATAATATGTGAAGCTGAAATCTAAAAATCATTCCCGAATGAGATCGATCAGTATTATGCAGGATACTTTTCTCATGATATAATATAACATTAATATGAACTAAGTCAAATGTAGTTTAAATTCTAATTAATCTTTACTGTCTTATTTCCGTTAAAATAATTAAAGAAGTGTATTATGCAGGATACATTTCTTTTGACAGAATATAACATTTATATGAAATCTAAAAATCATTCGCGAATGAGATCAATTAGTATTATGCAGAATACATTTTTAGTGCGCAATATACCATTAATATATATAAAATAAGTCAAAAGTAGTTTAAATTCTAATTAACACTTACTGTCTTACATTAAAATAATTAAGAAGTGTATTATGGAAGATTCATTTCTCGTGACAGAATATAACATTTATAGGAACTAAGTCTAAAATAGTGTAAATTCTAATTAAACTTTACTGTCTTTTTTCGGTTAAAATAATTAAAGAAGTGTGTTATGCAAAATATATTTTTTGTGACAGAATGTAACATTAATATCAACTAAGTCAAAAGTAGTTTAAATTCTAATTAACGTTTACTGTCTTATTTCCATTAAAATAATTAAAGAAGTGTATTATGCAGGATACATTTTTCGTGACAGAATATAACATTTATATGAACTAAGTCAAAAGTAGTGTAAATTCTAATTAATCTGTACTGTCTTATTTCCGTTAGAACAAGTGTATTTTGCAGGATACATTTCTCGTAATAGAATATAACATTTATATAAACTAAGTCAAAAATAGTTTAAATTCTAATTAATCTTTACTGTCTTATTTCCGTTAAAATAATTAAAGAAGTGTATTACGCAGGATACATTTTTTTGTGACAGAATATAACATTAATAGGAACTAAGTCAAAAATAGTGTAAATTCTAATTAAACTTTACTGTCTTATTTCTGTTAAAATATTTAAAGAAGTATATTATACAGGATATATTTTTCGTGACAGAATATAACATTTATATGAACTAAGTGAAAAATAGTTTAAATTCTAATAAACACTTACTGTTTTATTTCCGTTAAAATAATTAAAGAAGTGTATTAAGCAGGATACATTTTTCGTGACAGAATATAACATTAGTATGACCTAAGTAAAAAGTAGTTTAAATTCTTATTAACATTTACTGTTTTATTTCCGTTAAAATAATTAAAGAAGTGTATTATGCAGTATGCATTTTTCGTGACAGAATATAGCATTAATAGGAACTAAGTCAAAAGTAGTGTAAATTTTAATTAAACTTTACTGTCTTTTTCTGTTAAAATAATTAAAGAAGTGTATTATGCAGGGTACATTTCTCGTAATAGAATATAACATTTATATAAACTAAATCAAAAATAGTTTAAATTCTAATTAAACTTTACTGTTTTATTTCCATTAGAATATTTAAAGTGTATTATGCAGGATACATTTTTCGTGACAGAATGTAACATTAATATCAACTATGTCAAAAGTAGTTTAAGTTCTAATTAACATTTACTGTCTTATTTCCATTAAAATAATTAAAGAAGTGTATTATGCAGGATGCATTTCTCGTAATAGAATATAACATTTATATAAACTAAGTCAAAAATAGTTTAAATTCTAATTAATCTTTACTGTTTTATTTCCCTTAAAATAATTAAAGTAGTGTATTATGCAGGATACATTTCCCTTGATAGAATATAACATTTATATGAACTAAGTGAAAAATAGTTTAAATTCTAATTAATCATTACTGTCGTATTTCCTTTAAAATAATTAAAGAAGTGTATTATGCAGGATACATTTTTCGTGACAGAATATAACATTAATAGGAACTAAGACAGAAATAATTTAAATTGTAATTAACGTTTACTGTCTTATTTCCGTTAAAATAATTAAAGATGTGTATTCAACAGAATGAATATCTATAACATTATATATGTGATAACAAAAACTCTATAAAAATCATTCGAAAATGGAAAAAGAAGTTTGCTACATTTTCAAATATTGGTTCAAATATTGGGTTCTCATTAAATTTATCTTTTCTATAGATAACTGATATGTATTCAAACATAAAAAAATATTTTCAACTATTACCGGATAATCGAAAAATTATTTCTATATATGTATTATTATTACTATTATAACATTTATATGAACTAAGTCAAAAGTAGCTTAAATTCTAATTAACATTTACTGTCTTATTTCTGTTAAAATAATTAAAGATGTGTATTCAGCTAAATGAATATCTGCAACATTATAAATGTAATAACAAAAAAGCTTTAAAATATCATTTGAAATTGCAAAAAAATTTGCTATATTTTCAAATATTGATAATGTGAGTGAATTCTCATTAAATTCCTTCTTTCTATTGATAACTGATATTGGTTATACTTGATTATTGGTTCTTAGGACTTAGGGCCTGTCTCGCTAATCGCGATTAATCTCTGTTTAAACGGAGAATCGAGTACCACCATTGGTTGGCTCATAAGTTAATCGGGGTTAGCTGTTAAACAACTTTGGTAAGATTAAAGGCCTGTCTCACCAAAGTCGTTTAAAAGCAAACCTCGATTAACCTCTGTTTAAACTGAAAATAGCGTCCCACCATTGGTTGACTCCATGGGATAATCGGGGTTAGCTGTTAAAAGACTTTGGTAAGGCGGGTCCTAAATGAGGTTTGCCAATATTATAATTAGGATATAATTAGGATTATATCAGCCTGACTAATGGAGGTGGTTAATTTTAATTGTTGATTTGTTAGGTTGAATTCTTTCAAAATTAATTACATTTTGTCACTGATTGAGGGCCCGGTCTGATCAAGTTATTTAACTGCTAATCGCGATTAATCCATGGCGCCACTAAATGGTGGGAGGGATTCTTCTTTTAAACAGAGATTAATTGCGGTTAGCCATTAAACGACTTTGGTGAGACCTGCCCTGATTGTAATTAGACTAACGTGTACACAGTGTTAACAAATTCTGCCTAATGACATGGAAGTGTATTCCAGAGAAAACTTATTGTTCTTAGTTAATAAAAAAATAATGTAACAACACTGAAATGTGTAATGTAAGGCAAAAATGAAACATTTTTATTCTGTTATCTGTCACATTAAAAGAGGAATGAGTTCAATTTTCAGTTGAAAATAAGTAACTTAATCTCAACCTATCTAGCGTGTAACACAAGAAAAAGTTATTAAAAGAGAATTCGTAATTCTAAAAAAGAATACAGTTTATGAGAGAGGTGAAGAAGAACTGATAAATAATTAGATGTGGAACACATACAAAAAAATCGAATTTAATGAAACAATAAATCAATATTTCATAGAACGTTATGGCTTCTAATTTGAAATAATTTTTGTTCGATCCGTCAAAAAATTATTTTTTATCTACAGTTGTTGAATGGTTTTCTAAAAAAATGCTATGGTCATTTTAAGATATTAAATAAAAAGAATAATAATTAGTCCATTAAGATTTATTAAAACTTTGTTATTTTATTATTTATTGTTTACCTTGTCTTAAACAAATCTTAAAGAAATTTTCCGTCTTGTCTCTGACTATTAGTATTAATTGAGTAGCTTAAAAGACAAAAAAAAAGTGCAGCCTAGAAAGCAAAAATTGAGAAATTTCCTGCATTGAAGACATCATTTTCTTTTAATTTTCACTTATCAAAAATATTTGTTATAATTGATCATTATTATTTTTGAAGGATCAGTAAAACCTACAACAAAGTAAATATTTATTCCAATCAATTTAAAAAAATCAGAAAATATTTAAGAAATAACGTTCTTAGATATCCCGACAGTCCTTAGATAAAATCTTCTTAGTTAATTTAATAGCAAATAATAGGAAGATAAAGAATTTAAAATCGAATTTGTTTATTATATGAACAAATGTATGTATATACAATAATCTAAGGAAGCCTATCAACTAACATGTCACACAATGATGGCCGGATGGTAGAGGACTGATGCAGATGGCGGGTTCGAATTTTAACACTATGGATGTTCGTAGACATTCGGAATTGACATTAAGCAGTAGCTTCTGGTCTCGTTAGCCTTTGTATGGTAAATCTCATTACCATTTGTGTAGAAAACCGTAGTACTCCAATCCAACTCAGATACCATCTAATTCCCAAGTAAAAATTTATTCCCAATTTTTCATTATACTTTTGATGTACGATGTTAGTACACTATGAGTTGTCCAATTAATGATTATTTAACTAGAAAATTATTCATATAAGATAAATTATTTTGAACTAAAATAAAATTTACCTAAATTTAAAAATATTACTAAGATATTTAAATTTAAATTAAGCAAAAAATTATTTATTAATTTGTATTATTTTTGGCATGCTATGTTTGGTGTCTATTGTTTTAATTACAGCATTCTTTATAATCTTTCTAGTGTTATAATTAAAGAACTAGAAAATAAATTCATTTTATTATTGAATATTTTTTTTAATTTGAACGTTTACATTTTATATCAATTACTATTAAATACATTTGCACAAAACAATAATTATTACAATCTTTTAGTATCTGTTACCTACTTTTTATATTATTACCCAAGAAAAAAATTATTGCTGAAATACCGGTAAGCCCGTATTATGATTTATATTTATGTAATTACCAAAAAATAGAATAGTTGTAATTTACAAATTCTAACTAATTTAAATTAAGCATAGATATACACACTAACTGAGAATGATGACTGCAATACGCTCCACGGAACACTAGTTGGAAACAGCTGGTGTTCCGTAAAAGACACATTTAAAGAAATGCCACAGAATAATTTTTGATGTAACCGCGATGTTCAACTTGAGACGAGAAATTTTTATCAAAGTACGTAGTTCAATTTTTTTTCTACCATTTTACCCCCATATTTTTGTGAGAGGGGAATTTTTAATAGAGGATCCAAAATATAGACATAAATTTTAAAAAATCCAATATGCTCATGAAACCAGTTACGGTTTTCGTAAATCTTGACAAAAATAATAGAAGATAAGCAGAAATTATTTTAAATTAAATATTATTCTTCCTATAATATTTTTTATAAATATTTGGATAATATTTTGTTTAAGTTTTACAATTTAAATTTTTTGAAGTATCTGAATTTTATTTTATATACAGATTATTGTAAACATATAGTGTGTTTATTATCTCTATAGTATAATAAAAGTTTCCATTATTTTGTATCATGCTTTAAAAATTTCCATGTTAAAATAAATTTTGGAATCACAAGACTATAGTATGCTAGGTCACGAATAAGAAATTTAAATATATATTTATTGCGATATTTATTTATATAAAACATAACTGCATTTCAACTTTCATGACTTGTTCACTTTTCTTTTAATCTTCCACACATTAAAATGTATTTTATATCTAGAATCGAATAAAAATAATATATAATATTCTTTAGAAGAAAAACATTCCGATTTCAATTAAATAAGTAAAAGAAATATATAAATATATGTCACGATCAGGATTGGAATGCTTGTTTTTTAATTAATAAAATATTAAGGAAAAAGGAATGAGTGAAAGGGAATTAATCGATTAATTTTTCGTGAATCTTGACAAACATAACAGAAGATAAATAGAAAATACATTAAATATTATTCTTTTTATAATATTTTGAATCTCTTTTTAACAATTTATTTTTTTTTTTGAAGTATCTGCTTTTTATTTTATAAACAGATTATTATAAACATATAGTGTGTTTATTATATCTATAGCATAATAAGGGTTTCCATAATTTTCTATCATGCTTTAAAAACTTCCATGCTAAAATAAATTTTGGAATCACAAGAATATAGTGTGCTGGGTCACGAATAAGGAATTTTATATATATATTTACTGTAATATTTATTTATAGAAAACAGAATTACATTTTAACATTCAAGACTTGTTCACTTTTCTTTTGATCTTCCCCATATTAAAAATATATTTTATAACTAGAACGGAATAGAAATAATATTATATAATATTCTTTTAAAGAAAAACATTCCGATTTCATATAACAAATAATGGAAATGTATAAATATATATCACGATCAGGATTAGCAATATTTATTTATATAAAACATAATTGCATTTCAACTTTCAATAATTGTTCACTTTTCTTTTGATCTTCCACATATTAAAATGTATTTTATATCTAGAATGGAGTAGAAATAATATATAATATTCTTTAGGAGAAAAACATTAAGAATTGAATTAAATAAGTAAAAGAAATGTATAAATATATATTACGATAATGATTGAAATGCTTATTTTTAAATGATTTAAATACTAAGGAAACAAGAATGAGTCAAAGGGAATTAATCAGTTAATTTTTCGTAAATCTTGACGAACATAATAGAAGATAAATAGAAAATACTTTAAATTAAAGATTATTCCTTCTATAATATTTTTGTTAATATTTGGATAATATTTTGTTTCTCTTTTTAACAATTCAAATTTTTTTGAAGTATCTGAATTTTAATATATAAACAGATTATTGTAAACATATAGTGTGTTTATTATCTCTATAGTGTAATAAAAGTTTCCATAATTTTGTATCATGCTTTAAAAACTTCCATGTTAAAATAAATTTTGGAATCACAAGGATATAGTATGCCGGGTCACGGATAAGAAATTTTAGATATATATTTACTGCAATATTTATTTATATAAAACATAATTGCATTTCAACTTTCAAGATTTGTTCACTTTTCTTTTGATCTTCCAGATATTAAAATGCATTTTATATCTAGAAGGGAATAGAAATAATATATAATATCTTTTAGAAGAAAATCATTCCGATTTGATTTAAATAAGTAAAAGAAATATAGAAATATATATTACGATAATGATTGAAATGCTTATTTTTAAATGATTTAAATATTAAGGAAACAAGATGAGTCAAAGGGAATTGATCAGTTAATTTTTCGTAAATCTTGACAAACATAATAGAAGATAAATAGAAAACACTTTAAATTAAAGATTATTCCTTCTATAATATTTTTTGTAAATATTTGGATAATATTTTGTTTCTCTTTTTAGCAATTTGAATTTTTTTGAAGTATCTGAATTTTAATTTATGAACAGATTATTGAAAACATATAGTGTGTTTATTAATTCTATAGTATAATAAAAATTTTCATAATTTTGTATCACGCTTTGTAAATTTTCATGTTAAAATAAATTTTGGATTCACAAGGATATAGTATGCTGGGTCACGGATAAGAAATTATATATATATATATATATATATATATATATATATATATATATATATATATATATATATATATATATAATATATATATATTATATATTTATATATATATATATATATATATATATATATTATATATATATATATATATATATATGTATATATATATATATATATAAATATATATATATATATATATATATATATATATATCTATATATATATATATATATATATACATATATATATACATATATATATATATATATTATATATATATATATATATATATAATATATATATATATATATATATATATATATATATATATATATATATATATATATATATATATATATATATATATATATATATATATACTGAAATATTTATTTATACAAAACATAATTCTATTTCCACTTTCAAGACTTGTTCACTTTTCTTTTGATCTTCCACATATTAAAATGTATTTTATATCTAGAATGGAATAGAAATAATATATAATATTCTTTTGAAGAAAAGCATTCCGATTTCAATAAAATAAGTAAAGAAAATATTGAAATATATATCACGACCAGGATTGCAATGCTTGTTTTTAAAGTAATAAAATATTAAGGAAAAGAGAATGAGTCAAAGGGAATTAATCAGTTATTTTTTAGCAAATATTGACAAACATAATAGAAGATAAATGGAAAATACTTTAAATTAAAGACTATTCTTTCTATAATATTTTTGCAAATATTTTGATAATATTTTGTTTCTCTTTTAAAAATTTAAAATTTTTTTGAATTATCTGAATTTTATTTTATAAACAGCTTATAGTAAACATGTAGTGTGTTTTTATTATATCTACAGTATAATAAAAGTGTCCATAATTTTGTATCAAGCTTTAAAAATTTCCATGTTAAAATAAATTTTGGAATCACAAGAATATAGTATGATGGGTCAAAGATAAGGAATTTTAGATATATATTTACTGCAAAATTTATTTATATAAAACATAATTGTATTTCAACTTTCAAGACTTGCTCATTTTCTTTTGATTTTCCACATATTAAAATGTATTTTATATCTAGAATGGAATAGAAATAATATATAATATTCTTTAGAAGGAAAACATTCCGATTTGAATTAATATATAAATATATATCACGATCAAGATTGGAATGCTTGTTTTTAAATTTATAAAATATTAAGGAAAAAGGAATGAGTCAAAGGAAATTAATCGATTAATTTCTCTTAAATCTTGACAAGCATAATAGAAGATAAATAGAAAATACTTTAAATTAAAGATTATTCTTTCTATAATATTTTGTAATTGTTTCTCTTTTTAAATTTTTTTAGTATCTAAATTTTATTTTATAAATAAATTATTGTAAACTTATAGTGTTTTTATTATTTCTATAGTATAATAAAAGTTTCTATAATTTTCTATCATGCTTTTAAAATTTCCAAGCTTTAAAATAAATTTTCAATCAAAAGACTATAGTATGCTGGATCACGAATAAGGAATTTTATATATATATATATACTGCAACATTTATTTATATAAAACAAAACTGCATTTGAACTTTCAAGACTTGTTCACTTTTCTTTTGATCTTCCACATATTAAAATGTATTTTATATCTAAAATGGAATAGAAATAATATATAATATTCTTTAGAAGAAAAACATACCGATTTGAATTAATATATAAATATATATCACGATCAAGATTGGAATGCTTGTTTTTAAATTTATAAAATATTTAGGAAAAAGAAATGAGTCAAAGAGAATTAATCAATTAATTTTTCGTAAATCTTGACAAACAGAATAGAAGATAAATAGAAAATACTTTAAATTAAAGATTATTCTTTCTATAATATTTTTGTAAATATTTTGATAATATTTTGTTTCCCTTTTTAACATTTAGTTTTTTTTTTTGAGTATCTGAATTTTATTATATAATCAGATTATTGTAAACATATAGTGTGTTTATTAATTCTATAGTATAATAAAATTTGCATAATTTTGTACCACGCTTTAAAAATTTTCATGTTAAAATAAATTTTGGATTCACAAGGATATAGTATGCTGGGACACGGATAAGAAATTTTATATATATATATATATATATATATATATAATATATATATATATATATATATATATATAATATATATATATATATATATATATATATATATATATATATATATATATATATATATATACTGCAAATTTTATTTATATAAAACATTACTGTATTTCCACTTTCAAGACTTGTTCACTTTTCTTTTGATCTTCCACATATTAAAATGTATTTTATATCTAGAATGGAATAGAAATAATATATAATATTCTTTTGAAGAAAAGCATTCCGATTTCAATTAAATAAGTAAAGGAAATATAGAAATATATATCACGATAAGGATTGGAATGCTTGTTTTTAAATGAATAAAATATTTAGGAAAAAAGAAATAGTCAAAGGGAATTAATCAATTAATTTTTCGCAAATCTTGACAAACATAATAGAAGATAAATAGAAAATACTTTAAATTAAAGAGTATACTTTCTATAATATTTTTGTAAATATTTTAATAATATTTTGTTTCTCTTTTTAACATTTTAATTTTTTTTTGAAGTATCTGAATTTATTTTATAATCAGATTATTGTAAACATATAGTGTGTTTATTACAGACCAACTTCGATAACTTGACTTCCTATAAGTCGAATAATCCGCTAACTCGAACTTTTAATCAAGGGCGAATCATTTTCGAATCATTTCTATACTTTTCTTTAAAAAACTGTCTCGATAACTCGAAGTGAACATCTTCTAAGTCGAAGTTTTTGTGATAGATTTCCCCGGTAAAAAACACAATTCTGTTGAAACTTCGAATGCCAGTCCACTCGTGACCTTCGAGAACCTTCGATCTAAGGTCACGAGCAAGCACTGGACGCAATTCACATCTTACAACAATACCTTTAGACTATCAAAGGTACAGACAACACCTTATTTAACTGTGTTAAAAAATTTGGTGACTTTGTGAATGCCCACAACTTTAAAAATAACTGCTTTTTTTTAAATGAGATTTGCATGGTATGTATACTAATTAATATATAATGAGGCCAAATTTATTGACTTTTAAACCTTTTGAACCCATTCTTCTCTTGTTATTTACATAGGCTATTAAAAAAGTAAAATGCGTACAACTAAAGTATTATGGTACATATCAAAACTTCAAACCATGTCGACACATCTTAAGTGCCAGTTGAGAGGAATGGTAGGTAACTTCGATAACTCGAACTTTTGATAAGTCGAATATTTTTGGGGGTCCCCTTTGACTTCGAGTTATCGAAGTTCGACTGTATTTCTATAGTATAATGAGGAATTCTATAATTTATTATCATTCTTTAAAAATTTCCATGTTAAAATAAATTTTGGAATCACTAGACTATAGTATCCTAGGTCACGAATAAAAAAATTAAATATATATTTACTGCAATATTTATTTATATAAAACATAATTGCATTTCAACTTTCAAGACTTGTTCACTTTTCTTTTGATCTTTCACATATTAAAATGTATTTTATATCTAGAAAGGAATAGAAATAATATATAATATTCTTTAGGAGAAAAATATTCAGATTTGAAATAAATAAGTAAAAGAAATATATATCAAGATCACGATTGTAATGCTTGTTTTTAAATTAATAAAATATTAAAGAAAAAGGAATCAGTCAAAGGGAATTAAGTAAGATAAGCATTATTTTTATATAAAAATTCTATTCTTTAATATTTAGAAAGCCAATGCATAAAATGCTTTCATATTTTCCATGACAAAAGATTAAATTATCCTTTGAGACTAAAAGAGGCAAATCATGAAATTTACAGTCACAATGTATTAAATCAAGTTAACAGAAAACAAAACGAAATAACAGTATAATATTTCAAGATTTATCCTCGACATTCGTAAAAAAATAAATCCCCTCGTTAAAAAAAAGCGATTTTCAACAAACAATCGCTTTAACAGAATTATGAATAAATGCCTCCATGCCAAATGGCTGCCAAAACCATTATTCTAAAGTAGCGTGTGCCTTTTTCATCAAAAGGGAAAATGTATTTAATTATTTTTGTTTTCAAATTTTTTTTATCTCTCCTGGAAAACTTAATACACAGCAAAATCAAAAAGAGAGAGAAAACTAGCAATAAAGCAAGCTTCGGCATTCTTCTTTTGTTTTTTCCACATCACAGTAAGGCATGTCACTAATACAATAGCTTTAACATTATTTGTTCATATACCACGCCTGAGTGATTTCAAAGAGAATAATGGGAGGAGGAAAAAAATGTAATTGGTTTTTTTTCTTCCGTGCAGGCCTGATTCCTCAAAATAATTAAAAAGCAGCATCAGAAAGTATTGACAGACAAAACAATAATTGGATAAAATTCTAATTAATAAAGCTTTATCACATATAAGCTATTAAATTCCATTGGATTATGCTCATGAATGACGTAAAATATAAAAATTATTTATATTGTCCTGCTAATTAATACTTTTGAATTAAAATTTAATTATTGCTAGTGGCAATTAAACCGTTTAATATTGTCTAAGAAGTACAAAGAATTTAACTAGGAGCAATCCGGCCGAAATGTAAATAAAGGATAATTAAATGAGAATTAAACAAGTAGAAATAATCTACATTTGCTTGGGTTCTCAAATTAACAAATTAAATAATATAAATTCGACTTTCTCAATATAAATGCTATTACTAGTAGATGATTTTTAGATGACAAATATATTTGAAATCAAACTTTATGAAAGAAAAACAAAAATTCTAATGTAAGAAAGTTTAATTGATAATAATTCATTCTTACTTCCACATACTAATCATTTACTTATCCATACGATCCTTTACAATAATTACTTATCCCTAAAGATCCTTTACTTATCTCCAGCTGCATGTATAACTTATAGATAATAGCTAAATTCATCTGAGACTTTTATGGCACTAATGAATACCACTGTTTCCAATAGATTTCATTGGCAAGGTACCATTATATAATTTTCTTATATATTCAGTCCCAAAGTGTAAGCTAAAAGCCGAATGCACTGTAATTATCGGTCCTGTTAATCTGCAGAACGCAATATAAGCTACTCTGAAAGGGATTCATCTTCTAAACAAATTGTGTTCATGTAGATATATATGAATGCAACTATCTGCATTATAAAAACATTTAGCTGCTATTTTAGCCTCTAACCATTTAGCCCCAAAACCTCTAGAATACTTATGGTCCAGTGATATAACTTTCATACACAAGATCTTCACCTTTTTTAAAGATATACCATATAGAATTGGTCCATGTATTGTGATATACCCTGAATATTCGGCGACATAAAAGATGTAAATTTATAAGGAAGAAGATCCAACTTGAATTGAGGTGAACAATATATATAAAGATCCAGGTATCATTTTCATAACTACTAAGAGACAAAAAATGGGCTGAACACCTAATCAGAATCGATAAGTGCGGGGTGGATAACATTGGATACCCTTAAAAGAGGCATATCTTTTTTAAAGTGTATTGAATGTCTGGTAAAGAACTTAAAGATTTTAAAAGAGAGAGGGACGTGAGCTACATACCTACCTTACCTCTCAGCAAAAAGACTCGTCCTACAGTGCAAGCTGTGACTGAATTATTCGATAGATGGGGCTGGGAAGTGATTTACCATCCACTATATTCCCCAGCTACTAAGAGATTTTACCATTACTATAAGAAAATTATTAAAAAAAACAAGAACATCTAAAATAAGTAAAATTGATAAGTAAACAAAAGGGTATATAAAAGTCTAAAATTGTAAGAATAATTTAAAAAAATGGAATTAATGATAATATTTAAATGGAATATAAGAATTACAAAGGTATGAGGGTTGGAACTTTAATAGTGGCAGCACTGATGTAAAAACGCTAAGCAACAAATCCAAAGAACGTTACGTATACCACACGTAAGCTACACACCTACCTTATCTCTCAGCAAAAAGACTCGTCCTACAAGCTGTGACTGTTTTGTTCGATCGATGGGGCTGGGAAGTGCTTTACCATCCACCACATTCCCCAGATCTAAGCCGTGGTAACTTTGTCTTAATTCCTATTATGAAGAAACTACATTGTGGCATTCGCTTCAGAACTATTTCAAAGATTCTTGCGGCAATAGACCGGTCCTTTCGAACTATGAACAGAATAAGAGCTGCTACAGGTGTTCTGCGACATTCATATTGTTATAAACGGTTTATATACAATGCTGTCTACTATATTGAAGGACTGTAAAACATGGTGACAAGAATCATTTTTGCATTTCATGTAAATAAATAGTTGTCACTATTAAAGTTCCAACACTCGTATTACATTAAGGCATGATTTCCATTCGTGTTGATGCTTTGTTCTACCGCTAGATTTCTCGGAAAGTATTTGTCTCATAGACTCAAGGTTGTAAAACTGTGTTCCTAGTATTTAAAACACTTGAAGGGTAACTAATATGTGGATTTTTTTAATCATTACAAGCGTTACCAGAAACAAATGTTAGAACCCCTTTAATAGAGTTTCACCGGCTACCACTAGAGCTACTATAGTACCGTAGTACAGTAGAGATACTGTAGTACTGTAGTAGCCTGTATAAGGTCGCTCGCCTTTTACAGTTTATACCGTCTCCGCTCATAGGTAGGTCACTACAGCCTGTTCTGTAAACATCAACCATTTCTGTATAGTATTTCCTTTCCCTTTACCAAAGGAATTTTATTTTGTTGCTCACACATATTCATTATCCAAATCCCTTTATTTAGAATATGAATCAATATTTTAGTTTTTTAAATCATCAACAATATTTGTATCGGTCAATTGTACGCAAACAGTCATTTCTTGATCAATATTTAAATACGATTCATAGGTGACATCAGTCAGTATGGTTGCTCAATGCTCTGACCAAGATCCTAACAAAAGAAATATATATAAACCATAAAGAAAAACAGCAGAATATCTTACACTGGAAAATTCAAATTATCTGCATCTGTTCTAATCTAACAAGGACGAAATGAAGGTGTGGTTCTAATGAAAATTCATTAATTACGGAAAATAAAAACATATTTTCCTTAATTTGACGTAATAATACGATTCGTAGATGACATCGGTCAGTGCTGTTACTCAGTACTCTGATCAAGGCCTTAACAAAAGAAGTATATATGAGTCGTAAGAGTATACAGCACAATATCCTACACTGGAAAATTCCTATTATCTGTCTCTGTTCTATTTTTTGTACATCTTATCAGCATCTATCGCATATAGACAAGGACGAAAGGAAGTTGTCGTTCTAATGAAAATTCATGAATTACGGAAAATAAAAACATATTTTCCTTAATTTGACGTAATAATACGATTTGTAGATGACATCGGTCAGTGCTGTTACTCAGTAATCTGACTAAGGCCTTAACAAAAGAAGTATATATGAGTCGGAAAAGTATACAACACAATATCCTACACTGGAAAATTTATATTATCCGTCGCTGTTCTAATTTTTGTACATTTTATCAGCATCTATTGCATACAGATAAAGACAAAATGAAGGTGTGTTTCTAATGAAAATTCATGAATTACGGAAAATAAAACATATTTTCCTTAATTTGACCTAATAATACGATTCCTATCGGTTAGTACTGTTACTCAGTACTCTGACCAAGGCCTTAACAAAAGAAATATATATGAATCATAAGGGAGAACATCACAATATCCTACTCTGGAAAATTCCCATTATCTGCATCTGTTCTAATCTTTGTACATTTTACCAGCATCTATGGCATATAGTCAAGGACAAAATGAAGGTGTCGTTCTAATGAAAATTCATGAATTAATTAAATAAAAATATTTCCTTTAATTTGAGACGTATAATAGATTCGTAGGTAGTCTGTTACTCAGTGCTCTGACCAAGACCATAAAAAAAGAAATATATATGAATCATAAGGGGAACAACACAATATCCTACACTGGAAAATTTATATTATCCGTCGCTGTTCTAATTTTTGTACATTTTATCAGCATCTATTGCATACAGATAAGAACAAAATGAAGGTGTGTTTCTAATGAAAATTCATGAATTATGGAAAATAAAACATATTTTCTTTAATTTGACCTAATAATACGATTCCTATCGGTTAGTACTGTTACTCAGTACTCTGACCAGGACCATAACACAAGAAAATATATATATATATGAATCATAAGGGAGAACAGCACAATATCCTACGGTGGAAAATTTATATTATCCCTCGCTGTTCTAATTTTTGTACATTTTACCAGCATCTATGGCATATAGTCAAGGACAAAATGAAGGTGTCGTTCTAATGAAAATTCATGAATTACGGAAAATAAAACATATTTTCCTTAATTTGACCTAATAATACGATTCCTATCGGTTAGTACTGTTACTTAGTACTCTGACCAAGACCATAACAGAAGAAATATATATGAATCATAAGGGAGAACAGCACAATAAACTACGGTGAAAAATTCCCACTATCTGTCTCTGTTTTAATCTTTGTTCATTTTACCAGCCTCTATTGCTTACAGACAAGGACAAAATAAAGGTGTCTTTCTAATAAAAATTCATAAATTAATTCATAAATTATTTTCCTTAATTTGAGACTTATTCGAATTGAATTTAACCAAACATTCTTGAGTTTTCTTCGAATAAAGGATGGAACTTTAACATTACATAACATAGGAAAATCAGGGAAATATAGAATTTGTAAAATTTCAGTTATCTAATAATTAAAATTAACCAAGTTTGAATTACTTAAGTTCAACTGTAATTTATAATTACGTTTTTACTCAAGTAGAGTCACGTCTTGTTAAGTTTACGCTAGTTAAGTTTTAAGAGATTGTTGTTTTTATTTAATATATGAATTTATTTATTTCAAGTAATTTAATAAAGGCTTTATTTAGTATTGATTGCATACATAAATATTCTACTCTCAAATCTAACGGTATTAACAAGGCATTTGCTGGAGAAGGTCAATTTTAATCAGCTAAAATTTAGTTTCTATGTGACTTATGCACTTAATGTAAAGAAAATATGGATATATTTATTGAATTATTGTGATAGTTTTTAAGATATACTAATTTTAGTCTTTACTGAGATTAGAACAGTTGATTGTCCAACAAAAATTTTTTCCCATTCTAAAAAATATTTTTGAGCATAGACATGTTTCTTCACGATTTTCAGGTTGAAATTTAGAAAAGAAATTCTTCGTGAGAAATTTAAGATAATAAAAAAAAAATTCAAGAACATTAAAGAAGAGTTTATTATTATCTCTGAAATTGCATTGTTAAAATGCGTTAAGACTCAAAAGATATTAAAAGATAATAACGTTAAATAATCAAAAGAGCTACAATTTGTATAATAAGAGTAATAGATACATTTTATTATTTTTTCAGTCTCCGTAGTGTTGATATTTATATTTCCATTAAAAGCATCAGCAAAAGGTGTTCAGAAAACTATCTTTTTTGAGATTACATTTTTTGTTCAATAAGAACTTTAACAATGAGCATAATTTTTTTAACTAAATAGATACAGAAAATATATTATTCAATTTATCATTGATTGCCATTTGAATAGAACCATTAAAAGAGCAAAGAATATACCCAATCAACTATTTAAAACTATTTATTAATATAAATAAAAAATAATTGTTCATCTAACTGGACTAACAAAAGAACCTAATGCATTATATGCCCATGAATGGAAAGGAAGAAAAAGTTCTAGATTAACTGTTTTTTTCTCTCAGTTAATGATTCAGTTACGATTTTAGTAAGATAGTTAAATGGAATGAAATATGTAAATGTATCACTGACAGAAATCAATAGAAATATAATTTAGCTAAACAGCAGCAACAAAAAAGAAACGTCGTATACAATGCTTTATGTGTATAACGTATATGTACAGAAATAAATAAAATGAGAAATGACAGTTCATTTTCTAGGATATCTATCAAAATTTTTCTTATAATCCTCGGCTTAAAAAAAGCTCTTATCCTTAATGGACTTATTGTTGCTAAGAAGTATCAATAATGTATAACTTAATTATATTGCTATGTAATTGTTTTGCTAATTACTGTTGTTAGTGATGATGCTCGCTAGAAAAAAATGGAATAATAGGAATATAATGCAATTTTTAACATTATATATGATTATTGTTACATTTTTAATATTTTATGTATTGAACAAGCACTAAATATATGCTAAATATAAATTAAACTATAATTTCCCACCTAATTATAAATTTTAGACACCTTTAGTTTGTTGATGCATAATGAATAGTAGCAGAGCGCAAAACACATTTTATTAAAGACACCGAAATAATAACAATAATAATGATGATGATAATACAAAAATACGAGGTACATTGGGCTTTTATAGTTTTATAAAGACCCTGAGCGCAGCCAATCAAATTACAGGCACAAAACAAAACTAATCAAATACAACCAATGAAAACACAAAAGGATCAACCTAAAAAAACCTCGTACATTCGAGAAAGCTATTACTTAAATAATACTAAACAGTAAAAACACCAAGTCGCGAAGTATGAGTGCGATTTCATATTACAACATAGTTAAAACTAAAAAATACACAAATCTATAATCAGAGAATAGTGCTTATTAGACCTGATATTAAATCCCACACATTTAAAATCTATGCTTTTGAAAATAGAGCAAACTATAGCCTAGAGTATAGAAAATTTTGAAATAATTGTAGCAGGAGAAGTGTTTTAATTTTATATGGGTGAAAAAGCCTGATAAATTCCATTTTGAACTTATGTTACGTAGAAATGTAAAAGACACATGAAATGAAATGCAATGTGTCTTTCCTGTTACATAAAATCTTAACTTTGTAATATTTGTAACAGGATAAGTGTTTTAACTATATATGGGTAAAAAAGCCTGATAAATTCCATTTTGAACTCATCTTACGTAGAAACGTAAAAGACACATGAAGTAAAATAGTAAATAAAAAGTTTAGCTAAACAGCAGCAACAAAAGAGAAACGCCGTATAAAAGGCTTTACGTATATGATATATATATACAGAAATAAAAAAAATGAGAAATGGCAGTTATGTTTTTAGGATATCTATCAAAATATTTCGTATAATTCTCAGCTTAAATAAAGCTTTTACCCTTAATGGACTTATTGTTGCTAAAAAATATCAATAATGTATAACTTAATTATATTGCTATGTAATTGTTTTGTTAATTACTGTTGTTAGTGATGATGCTCGCTAGAAAAAAAATGGAATAATAGGAATATAATGCAATTGGTAACATTTTATATGATTATTGTTATGTTTTTAGTTTTTCCCGTATTCAACAAGAACTAAATATATACTAAATATAAATTATACTATAATTTCCCACCTATTTATAAATTTTAGACACCTTCGGTTTATTGAAACATAATGAAGAGCCGCAGATCGCAAAATATATTTTATTAAAAACACCAAAATAATAACAATAATAATAATGATGATAATACAAAAATACTAGGTACATTGGGCTTTTATAGTTTTATAAAGATCCTGAGCCCAGCCAATCAAATTACAGGCACAAAACAAAATTAATCTAACACAAACAATGAAAACACAAAAGGGTCAACCTAAGAAAACCTCGTACGTCCGAGAAAGCTATTACTTAAATAATAATAAGCAGCAAAAACACCAAGTCGCCAAGTATGAGTGCGATTACATATTTCAACATAGTTAAAACTAAAAAATACTCAAATCTATAATCAGAGAATAGTTCTTTTTAGACATGATATTAAATCCCACACATTTAAAATCTATGCTTTTGAATATACTTAAAGAAAACTATAGCCTAGAGTTTAGAAATTTTTGAAAGAATTGTAGCAAGAGGAGTGTTTTAACTTTATATATGTAAAAAAGCCTGATAAATTCCATTTTGAGCTTATGTTACGTAGAAATGTAAAAGACATATGAAGTAAAATGCAATGTGTCTTTCCTGCTACAGTAAATCTTAACTTTTTAATATTTGTAGCATGAGAAGTGTTTTAGCGTCATATGGATGAAAAAGCCTGATAAATTTCATTTTGAATTCATGTTACACAGAAGCATAAAAGACACATGATGTAAAATGCAAGTTTGCCTTTACTTCTTCATAATATCTTAACTTTGTAATAATTGTAGTAGGAGAAGTGTTTTTGATTTATATATATAAAAAAGCCTGATAAATTCCGTTTGGTATTCATGTTGCATGAAACATAAAAGACACATGAAGTAAAATGCAAGTGTCTCTTTACTGCTACATAAAATCTTAACTTTGTAATAATTGTAGCAGGAGAAATGTTTTACCTTTATATGGATAAAAAAGCTTATAAATTTCATTTTGAATTCATGTTACATAGAAACGTAAAAGACACATGAAGTAAAATCCAAGTATCTTTATATAGATAAAAAAGCCTGAGGAATTCCGTTTTGAATTTATGTTACACAAAAACATAAAAGACACAGGAAGTAAAAGGCAAGTGTAGTGTGTCTTTACTGCTACATAAAATCATAACTTTCTAATAATGGTAGCAGGAGAAGTGTTTTAGCTTTATATCGATAAAAAATCCTGATTAATTTCATTTTGAATTCATGTTACATAGAAACATAAAAGACACATATAAAATGCAAGAGTGTCGTTACTGCTACATAAAATCATAACTTTGTGATAATGGTACTAGGAGAATTGTTTTAGCTTTATATATATAAAAAACCTGATAAATTCCATTTTCAATTCAAGTTACACAGAAACATAAAAGATGCATGAAGTAAAATGCAAGTGTGTCTTTACTTCTACATAAAATCATAATATAGAGAAACTATTATAAATAGCCATAATCAAGGGATATTTCAACTTTGATAAAATTTGAAACCGTATGAAAATCATTTCGATCGTCTCTTACTGAAAAGAGGGAAAGTCACATGCTAAATACGTGTATATGAACTTCTGAATAAACTTATATATCCCCTTTTAGGCTGTAGATTAGAAACTATTAAAATAAATATAGGACGAGCAATGTTTTAAATTTATAAACTGAAATCTGATGAAATATTCTTCAAATTAATGTTATATAAGAACGGAAATGGTACATAGAGTATAATGGGAGTATGTCTGTACTGTTGCGCAAAATCATTATACGGAGAAAACAGTTCAGAACATATTGAATAAATATAGACTAAGAAATACTTCAATTTTGATGAAATTTGAAATTATATCTAGCTTATCCAAGATCCATCTGACATAAATGCGGAAAAGGAAGACATCAAATACGCGAGCATACACTTCTGAAAAAACTTATATCTACTTGGAGGGTACAGTTTAGGAAAATATCAAAATAGGTGTACTCGAGAAATGCTTGAAATGTATGTTTAAACTGGAGTTTGATGCAATCAATTTTAAATTCCGGTAACTGAAAATCTGAAATAACAGTCAGACTAAAAAGCATGTGCCTATACGGTCAAAGTTAATGTAATTGATATAACGATGCACCTTCTTCTCTTCTTCTTCGTCAGCACTACAGTCTGTTACATGCCAAAGAAGGCTCCATGAGCTTCCTCCACTTGACTCTATCAAAGACAATAGATCGCCAATGATAGACTCCTGGTTTTCTTAAATCTCTCTCTACAGAATCTATCCAACTGGTGGGGGGTCTTAATTTATCTCGCTTGCCTTCAATTTTTGAAAAGGTCACTATTTTAATAGGGTTAGAATCTTCATATCTGAAAAGGTGTCCCAGCCATCTAATGCGGCTGGTCTTAATAATTTTAACAGTATCTGGTTCTTTAAATCTATTATATATTTCATAATTATATTGAATTCTACAGACATCATTTTGTTTAGCTGCTCCAAAGATGTTTCTCGGTATTTTTCTCTCAAAAACGGTTCCTGGCGAACAGAAAATAAGATGCCAAAACTTCCGTATGAAAAAGTTCTTAAATATAATTTGTTGCAACAATAAGAGGTAATTGCCAAACAGAAAATTTTGCGCTGATATAACACTAAGTCCAAATTAGGCTCGCGGGAATTACATCAGTGGCGACGATTCTTATCAAAGCCGAAACCAAATCAACGAACTGAATATACCTATACCTTGACATTAAAAAAACAGTTTTTATATAAGACTAAACAGTAGCTAGCTAAATAGTTTCTTTTACCCACATTAAGATGAGAGATTGTCTCTATTGTACCAACACAATAATTGCAACACAATATGCGTATGTGCAACTGTACTACTGTAGAAAACCACGGTTATTCAAAGACCACATTTAGTATGTAATAAAATAACGAAAGTACGAAAGGTGTTTCGAATTTGTAGAATCATGAAATTATGGATTTTAAATTATTGTTGGCTGCACAAAATTACTCATTTTGAAGAAATGCTCAGAAAAAAAGCTCAGAAAAAATTTAAAAAGTGCGAATTATGCTTCACTTTTTTAGAAAAATTGAATATTGATATCATTCTTTTATATTATTCTTACTTCACAGTTGAAAACAAAATTACACAAAATTATTCGTGGTGCTTCACAGAATCCTATTATTCATTGGAATTCATTAGAAAGCCACAGCTCAGAATGTAATAAAGTAAATTTGAATGATGTTTCACTTTTATTGAAGAACTTAGTATTGATAAAACGCATAGTAAAATATGTACACTCTATGTTTCCCACTTATAGAAAAACTAGATATTGAAAAAAATCTTTTTAAAACTATTGTTAATTAGTAGTGATAAGTATATTTACACTAAAAATTGTCTAGAACATTGGTAAAATAAAAGATGCTTGGTAGCCATAGCTCTGAAAAAAAATAATAAAATAATAGCAAACGATGTTTCACCGTCATAGAAAAAGTGAATCTTGAGATAACATCCATTTCAAACTATTGTTAATTAATAATGGAAAAGAGATTTACACTAAAAACCATTTATAATGCTGCACAAAATCACAATAATTTGGAAGTCACAGCTGATAAAGTAATAAAAAAATTGCGAGCAATGTTTCACCTTCATAAAATGATTGAATCTTGAAAAAATACATTTTAAACTGTTATTATGTAATAATTAAAAATGTATTTACAGTATAAATTGTTTATAGGCTTCACAAAATTTACAGTCTTTTGGAAGTCACAACTCAGAATGTAATAAAATATGTGAAATCTACGTTTTACACTTATATAAAAACTGTATATTGAAAAAATCTTTTTAAAACTATTATTATTTAGTAGTAAACAATATATTTACACTAAAAATCGTCAAAGCACTGCACAAAATAAAAGATGATAACCATAGCTCTGAAAATAAAGTAATAAAATGATTGCAAGCGATGTTTCACCTTCATAGAAAAACTGAATCTTGAGATAAAATCCATTTCAAACTATTATTAAGTAATAGTGGAAAAGAGATTGATACTAAAAATGTTTTAAAGTGTTTGCACAAAATCATAGACATTTTGAAGCCACAACTCAGAAAAAGGTTAACAAAATAATTCGAAGCAATGATTCACGTTCATTGAAAAATTGAATCTTGAGATAAAATCCATTTCAAACTATTATTAAGTAATAGTGGAAAAGAGATTGATACTAAAAATGTTTTAAAGTGTTGCACAAAATCATAGACATTTTGAAGCCACAACTCAGAAAAAGGTTAACAAAATAATTCGAAGCAATGATTCACGTTCATTGAAAAATTGAATCTTGAGATAAAATACGTTTCAAACTATTGTTTCGTAATAGAGGATAGAGACTTACACGAAATATTGATTATCGTTTTGCACAAAGTTGCAGCTATTTAGAACTCTTGGTTCAGAAAGTAATAAATTTAATGTAACTCTGGCAGTATTTTAATTTTATAGGATAACTGTAACCAGATAAAATCCATTTTAATTTACGTTATTTAAAAGTGGTTGTCATTTGGCAAATTAAGTAAAATAAATATTCTTATAAATCTCTCAATATTTCTTCGAATTAATAGTGACTTCCTTTAAATATATTCTTTAAACTGCTATCAGAGGTTTAAACTAAGTTGGATATATATTTCTCCTAAAAGACAATTCTACGCTATCTTTTACGAAGCTTTGACATACTAACTCAATCTTATCTACCTAAAATACACATAAAATATATCCTTCATCCTCATCAGGGTGCATTTCCGAATCTATTTTGCATAGAATCATTAATTTAATTAGAGTCGGAATTTCCAGATGTTATCTTGACGGTCAAACATGAGATAAGGCGTTATTTACAATCGCCATTTATAGTTGCCATAGTTACAGTATGCAATCTACTCTTTTTCCTCCCTATTATTTTTACCGTTTATGTTATATCCGACTTTATCCTTTTCTGGCAATGTTATTCGGTTGTATTCCGAATAAAATAGCCTTTCTTTTATCTGTAGTGTGATATTCAACATCTGAGAGATTTAATTGCCGTCCTCTCTCTTTCTAAATTAGTAATCAAAGGTACATATATGACTGTATGCTAAAAAAGGACACTTAATGAGTATCATACAGAAATCATACTAGAAGAATGCTAAGAAATTTATCAGGAGTCGATATGATTCTGTTATATATATATATATATATATATATATATATATATATATATATATATATATATATATATAATTCCACATATACACACATATAAATGAGGAGATGAAACGACCTACATTTCCCTATTTTTCATGTTTTCCGATACTCTTCAGGTGTTTTGAGTTTTTTAATGGCAACGAAGAGGATTGGTTTGGTTTGGAGCTCTACGGTCTACTGTTTTGCACACGAGAGCTAATGAGACCGAGACCTACAGTTTAAAGCCGATTCCGAACGGCTACAAACATCCATGCTAGCAGCGGGATTCGAACCCACGAACTTCGGTTCCGAGGACCATTCGGCCATCTTTCGGCCCAACGAGGAGGAAAAAACAAAACATAGATGGACGTGAGAGAAGTATTAAGGTACCCGTCTACGTTCGGAGAACTTTTTCCTTTAAACGTAGTAACTAGTTCATGTTTTTACATTTTTAGATTTATTTTTAATATTATCATAGAGAATTGCACTTAAAAAATTTATTCCTAGAGAAGTTTTTATAAAATTTCTAATAAATGAAGAAAATTTAGTAAAAAAAATGAGGTTTATTTCAAAAGGTCTAATTTTTTAATAAATTAAATTATTTCAATATTTTTTTGATGCAACATATTTCTTATACACTGGACTAGTGAATCACCTAAAATCTTTCCTTAATTTACATTTGGTAAAAGATTTTGGTTCTTCAAAATCATACACATTGAATTTTTAATGAATTTTCATACCTTTACATCTAACTATGAGTGTAACATCATTAAAAATTAGCCAAATTTAAAGCTTTTAGGTCATTCACTAGTAAATACTATCAAAAGTATCCATAATAATTTTCAACAAAATATTTTAAGAACGTTTTCAGAAATCACATTACAAGTTTCAACATTTTATTAACAATACCGTTCTGAGAAAACTCATTTGAAGCTTATGAAAGCAACATAACTATTAAAAAATTAAAAATACATGTTTAAAATTTTTACAATTTCTTGCTTCAAAAAATTTCTAATTGCCAAGTTGCTAATTATTAAAAATACTCGAAATATTTAAACTAATCTTAATGAAAAATTTAAAAAGTTTTGTCAAAAAATTCTTCTAAAAAATTCACAACATTCCGGTTCGAAGACACTATTTCCATTTAGTTTTGACAGCTGTCACTGATGTTTAAAACAGTGTAACTTTTCTTTAAAATGCCGTAGAGACAAAACAAAAACAGTTTTAAAAGTTGAGATTTTACAGTAGAAAAAAAAATATATTTTTGGCAAAAAAAATGACGTTTTTAATGTAGACGGGTACCTTAACACATTGTATGCAGGACATACTATACGTTTTATACGATTGATATATGATATATATTACTAGTAAGGTTAGTGTAACAACATGGTTTGTTTGCGGGTACAGAAAATAACGGTACATACAGGAAAACGAAGCCGAATGTTCTTGTTATACATTGATTCTGGAAAGATTTAGACAAATAAAAACTAGTTTTTACATCAGTCGATGAAGAACAACAGAACGGGAAGGTTGATTTAAATAATAATTTATAATATTTAAAATTAATTTTTTATTTATATCCTTGCAAAAATGATATTATATATATGTATATTATATATATATATATATATTGTGTATATATATACATATATATATATATATATATATATATATATATATATATATATATATATATTTCTTTATTCGTCTATTTATATATTTATTTATATATTTCAATATAAAATACGAAACGTTGGTTAAAAAATTAAATAATTTTCGATCTATTGAGATTTAACTGAATAACTAAATTTACTCGCAAAACAACCGGTACAATTCCGCTGCGAAATATACAAGCACACAATGTGTTAAGAACGACGAATTGACTTAGATTTTAATATTTAGATTTTGAAGTAGAATTGCTTATTAATATTTATTGTAAATAAATGTCATTTTGTGCATTTTTCTCTTTAGTTATGACATTAGTGAATGTTATCCTGATACTTCACATAAATATACAGGTTGTATAGTAAACTTAATAACTAGACGGGTGCTTGTAATTACAAAAATGCCTTAACCCTTTGTAATCTGAATTAATTCACCATCAACTTTCTTACTGCATTTTTGCATGATTAGAGAAGTTTTAATAGAGGATAATCATAGAAAAAAGAAAATTAATTTTTGCTGTATTTTAGCAGTTAATTTCGCAGCTGGTACTTTTTAGTACCACCACATATTTATGACTCTAAGATAGAAAATAAAATATTAAATTATGAATAAAACAATAGTACAAAATAAATAATAAATAATAGTACAAAATAACTGGTAATAAGCCACTAAATTAACTCAATTGAAAAACACGTGTATCAACTCTACCACAAAATGACTTTCGAATGCAGTACGCCTATTATAAAATTCCTACTATTCGAATAAAAAGGATTCCCTTTTGGTACTGTCATTTC
>CM063501.1:134088974-134098974 GCA_032207245.1 Pardosa pseudoannulata
TTCCCTCCAACCCTATACTTCGTCTTATTGTGATGACACATAACCAGAATACTCGAAAGTGTTGGTTCTATAAAAAAAAATCGAAGAATGTGACACGTTTTTGTTTGATTAAATTTTATAGTTTAAGTCCATTTATTTAACAAAAAAAAGAAGCAATTCGACATATTTACAAAAGCAAATTTATTACAATACTGTTAGTTAAAACAGTACAGTAATGATTTTACAGAATTTCGTCTACATAATCTACAATTTTACAATACGTAAATTGTAGATTATGTAAGATAATTGCAGATTATGAGCATTGCCTTATGGAAATTACTTTCGTCGACACTCGTTTTATTGATGTAATTAATGCAATTAATTCATAACTGGAACGCATCATTTTCCAATATTTTCATGAGAATAATATGTGTTTTTGTTTTTGGTATTTGTTTGATATATATTAAGAGTAAAAGACTAAGAAAAATTTATTTTCCAATATTTCGCAATAAGGAAGATAATTTTGAGAAACTGGTGAACAAAAACTAATACTTTGTTTTATTGTGATTACACGTAACTAATATACCAGAAATATCGGAATAGGTTCTATAAAAATAATCAAAGAATTTGACGACAAATTTGTAATTGATTAAATTTTATAGTTTTAGTCTATTTATTTAACAAAAAAGAAGCAATTAGACATATTTTCAAAAGAAAATTTATTACAATATAATTAGTTAAAACACTACAGTAATTGTTTTACAGAATTCTGTCTACATAATCTACAATTTTACAATACGTAAAATTGTAGAAAACACTACTTTTATTTTGCAAAAAAATGGATGATAAACTATTTTTAACTACACACTTTTTAATTTTTAGAATGATAATCTTCATTAGGAAACTGTTAAGAAAATACCGAACACAGGTACTCCAGCAGAAAAAATTAAAGGTTATCTTTTAAGTTCATTATATAATACTATTTATTCTCTTTAAAAGAAAAAAGTGAAATAAAACTTTTCTCTTTCAGATTTGCTCATGCAAAATAAATTGGTTAGGTTGCGGTGAAAAAAGTTAGCAATAGTCTTAATGTTAGTGTACCTGATTTGTTTTTAATTACTGGATTTTTCTTTATCAAAGCATATCGAAGTAGCAAGAATTGATATTTACTGCTCTGATCCTAGTAGTCTTTTATGGAAATTACTTTCTTCATCACTAGCTTTTTTTTATATAATTAACGTAATTTAATTTTGCTTGAAATAATAAGAATGTTTTGCTTTAAATCTTCCAATGCAAATAAAAAGTGTTTTTGTTCTTGTGATTCTTTTATATTTTTTCCGAATAAAAATAAATAGAAATTTTTTCGAGAATTCTAATATGCCTACATTATACTGCAAGATAACTTTTTTAGAGTCAATACTTCATTTAATTATATTGTACATTAGACTGTAAGAAGTCTTTTTAAGAGTCAATATTTCATCTGATTGTATAGCTTAGAAATATAACACTCAAAAACCTTTAATTTTATAACAAGTAATCAGAAAGATTATCCAGTTTTTAGAGGATTTTGTAGCTTATATATATATATATATATATATATATATATATATATATATATATATATATATATATATATATATATATATATATATTAATTCTGAGGACATTTATTTATATGTTCAAAATTTCGAAGAAATTTTATTTTAAGTATTTTTTGAAAGAGAATTTATAAAAACACATACAAATTTTATGCAATCTTGTTGATGATTACCTAAAAATCTCTTCTAATATCAATACAAACAAAAATGAAATATAAGAAGCCTTTTTTAGAGTCGATACTTCATTTAATTATATTGCACATGAAACTACAAGAAGCCATTTTAGAGTCAATATTTCATTTGATTGTATAGCTTAAAAATATAACACTCAAAAACCTTTAATTTTAGAACTAGTAATCAGAAAGATTATACAGTTTTCAAACGATTTTGTAGGTTATGTTTTTTTAATTTCTGGAGAAGAATTTTATTTATATTTTCAAAATTACGAAGATATTTTACTTTGAATATTTTTCAAAAAGAATTTCTAAAAATACACACAAATTTCAATTTTGTTGATCACCAAAAAATCTCTTCTAATATCAATACAAAAAAAATGAAATAAAAGAAGCCTTTTTTATAGTCAATACTTCATTTAATTATATTGCACATGAAACTACAAGAAGCATTTTTAGAGTCAATATTTCATTTGATTGTATAGCTTAGAAATATAACACTAAAAGTCTTTAATTTTAGAACTGGTAATCAAAAAGATTATCCAGTTTTCAAAAGATTTTGTAGGTTATATTTCTTTTAATTTCTGAAGAAGAAATTTATTTATATTTTCAAAATTTCGAAGATATTTTACTTTAAACATTTTTCGAAAGAGGATGTAAAACAACACAAATTCTATGCAATCTTTTTTATCATTAATAAATCTCTTCTAAAAACAATACAGTTAAAAATGAAATATAAAAAGTCTTTTTTAGAGTCAATACTTCATTTAATAATTTTGTACATGAAACTACAATAAGCTTTTTTTAGTGTCAATATTTCATTTGATTGTATAGCTTAGAAAAATAAAACTCAAAAACCTTTAATTTTGTAACGAGTTATCAGAAAAATTATCCAGTTTTCAGAGGATTTTGTAGGTTATATATATTTTTTAATTTTTGAAGAAGAAATTTATTTATATTTTCCAAATTTCGCAGTTATTTTAATTTAAACATTTTTCGAAAGATAATTTAAAACAATACACCCAAATTTAATGCAATATTTTTGATCACCTAAATATCTCATCTAATATTAATACAAAAATAAAATGAAATATAAGAAGCCTTTTTTAGAGTCAATATTCCATGTGACAGTATAGCTTAGAAATGTAACACTCAAAAACCTTTAATTTTATAATAAGTAATCAAAAGATTATCCAGTTTTTAGAGGATTTTGTAGCTTATATATTTTTTTAATTTCTGAATATATTTATTTATATTTTCAAAATTTCGAAGACATTTTACTTTAAATATTTTTCGAAACATAATTTATAACAATACACACAAACTTTATGCAATCTTGTTGATCACCTAAAAATCTCTCCTAATATCAATACAAAAAAATGAAATATAACCTACGTTTTCACTGCCAAATTTCTGAGACTATTGGATAGTAAAAATCATTTCAGAAACTGTTAAATGAAATTTAGACACAGAAACTTTAGTAATAAAACTTGGAATTTATCTTTCAAGTTCAAAATAAACTACCATTAATTATCTTTTCGAAAGAAAAAAAAAGTAGTACAGATTTTCTCTTGCCAATAATTTGCCTTGATTGCGGTGGAAAATAATTGACAGTACTTTAAATCCTAAGTTTTTATCTGTTTTTAATTACCAGCCTTTATTTTTTGTCATTACAAGGAAATTTAAGCACCGATAAACGATATTTTGATGTTTTGTTTCTAGCAGTGATTATGGAAACTATTTTTCATCACTACTTTTTATGTAATTAATGTGATTTAATTTTATTTTCATAATAGAAATGTTTTAAATATTTTCATAGAAACAAGGAGTGTTTTTATTTTTGGGACTATTTGATATATTTTGGGAATAAAAATATATAGGAAATTTTTAAGATTTCCAAAACAATACAAGGAGCCTATTTTTAGGACTAATATTTTATTTGGTTATGTTTACACATAAATGAAATGCATGAAATTTGTTACTTTTTTAACAAAACATCAAAACGATTGACTAGTTTTCAACTGATTTGCGTTCTATATATTTAGTGATTTCCTTTCTTAATACGTGTCAGAATAGATCAAGAGATATTTTCAAAAGTAAATTTATTACAATATACTAAACTTTTGTGCAGTACTGCATATCGCTTAAAAACCTCTACTTATATCTTATCGAAAAAAAAAATAAAAGATAAACTGTTTTTTAACTGTCATATTTTTAAATAAATGCCATTTGGGAAATTGTAAATCAAAGCCCGGTTGCTGAAACCATAGCTATTAAACTTAAAAATTATCTTTCCAGTTCATAACCTGCGATTAATTTTCTTTCAAGAGAAAATTAAACAAAACTTTCCTTTTACAGATTTTCTCTTGTAAATAATTTGCCTTGATTGCGGTGGAAAAAAAATTGGCAGTACTTTAAATCCTAAGTATTTATCTGTTTTTAATTACCAGCCTTTATTTTTTGTCAATACAAGGAAATTTAAGCAGCGATAAATGATATTTTACTGTTTTGTTTCTAGCAGTGAATTATAGAAATTACTTTTCATCACTAGTTTTTTATGTAATTAATATGATTTAATTTTATTTCCATAATTGGAATCTTTTAAATATTGTCATGCAAATAAGGAGTGTTTTTATTTTGGGGAAAATTTAATATGTTTTGCGAATAAAAATATATATGAAATTTCTAAGATTTCTAAAACATTACAATTAGCCTATTTTTAGGACTAATATTTAATTCGGTTATGTTTATACACAACTGAAATACATGAAATCTGTTACATTTATAACAAATTCTTAAAACGATTGACTAGTTTTCAACTGATTGCATTGTATATATTTAGCGATTTGCTTTCTTAATACGCTTCAGAATAAATCAAGAGATATTTTTAAAAGTAAATTTATTACAATATACGCACTTTTATGCAGTATTGTAGATCACTTAAAAAACTCTACTTATATCTCTTTGAAAGAAAAAAAATTAAATATAAGCTGTTTCTTAACTGTTATATTTTTAAATAAACGCCATTTGGGAAATTGTTAATCAAAGCCAAGTTGCTGAAACCCTAGATATAAAACTTAAAATTTGTCTTTCTAGTTCATAAACTACGATTAATTTTCTTTCAAGAGAAAATGAAATAAAACTTTTGTTTTACAGCTTTTCTCTTGCCAATAATTTGCCTTGATTGCGGTGGATAATAATTGACAGTACTTTAAATCCTAAGTATTTATCTGTTTTTAATTACCAGCCTTTATTTTTTGTCATTACAAGGAAATTTAAGCACCGATAAACGATATTTTACTGTTTTTTTCTAGCAGTGATTTATGGATATTATTTTTCATCACTAGTGTTTTATGTAATTAATGCGATTTAATTTTTTTACATAATTAAGATGTTTTAAATATTTTCATGAAAATAAGGACTGTTTTAATTTTGGGACTATTTGACATGTTTTATGAATAAAAGTATATAGGAAATTTTTAAGTTTTCCAAAACATTACATACCAAAACATCATCATAATATTTTATTTTATTATGTTTACACATAAAATACAAGAAAACTGTTAATTTTATAAGAAATTCTCAAAATGGTTGACTCGTTTTCAACTGATTTGTATATATATAGTGATTTGCTTTGTTAATAAGCTTCAGATAAGATCAAGAGATATTTTCAAAGTAAATTTATTACAATATACTCAACTGTTATGCAGAATTGTAAATCATGTAAAAAACTCTACTTAAATTTCACAGAAAGAAAAAAATTGAAAGATAAACTGGTTTTTAACTGTCATATTTTTAAATAAACGCCATTTGGGAAATTGCTAATCAAAGCGTAGTTGCTGAAATCCTAGATTTAAAACTTAAAATTTATCTTTCCAGTTCATAAACTACAATTAATTTTCTTTCCAGATAAAATTAAATAAAACTTTCGTTTTACATCTTTTCTTTCAAATAATTTGCCTTGATTATGATCGAAAAAAATTGACGGTAGTTTAAATGCTAGGGTATCTGATCGGTTTTTAATTACTGGATATTTTTTGTTTGGTAATCCCAGAAAATGTTAGTAGAAAGGATATTTTACTGATGGAATCCTAGTAGTGCATCAAGAAAATTACTTTCGGTCAATGCAATTAGATTTAATTTTCCCGTAATAATTGGAATGTTTCACTTTTAATGTTTTGCTTTTAATGGAGAAATTTTACTTTTGTGTTAATTTAATGTCTTTTGTGGAAAAAGAAGTAGGTCATTTCATTTATGTTATGCAGTTTATTGGCATAAATTCTGTAAGTAACTCATGTTTAGAGTTATTTATTATCTGATTATGCTTATACGCAACTATAATGCTTGTAGAATAAATTTCTATTAAATGGGATATACATACACTATCTACCAATAAGTATTTGAACACCTCTGTAAATGATGATATCTGTGGCCCTGAGGTACATCACGGCCTCCGGCGGTATACATCGTGTAAGAAACAGCATTAATCGCATGCAAGATGCCACGCACTTCGGAGCTCTCTGATTTCGAGAAAGGTATAATTATCGGGTACCATAAATGTGGCCGATCCATAAAGAACATATCTAGCTATATGAAGTACCCACATCGACAGTGGCCTATGTGATTAAGAAGTGGAAGGGGAGTGGTGATTGTTGGAATGTGCCCCGAGTCTGCAGATCAACGAAACTGGGAGATAAAGACCGCCGAGTGCTATCCAGAGAATTTCGGAAGAATTGCACCCAACCGATGGCCCTCAGGAGTTTCAACAATCATCCGGGAGTATTGTTTCAATGAATACCATCCGTAAAGAAGCACATCTGCTTGGTTTTCATGGTCGTGCTGCTGCCTATAAGCGTTTGATCACAAATTTCAACCACGCTGCTCTGTTAATGTGGTGCAAAGCACATCGAAATCGGATCGTAGGTCAGTGAAAAATTATCGACGAATCAAGGTTCACCCTTTACCGTTCGGATGTCTGGGTCTGGAGTCTGCCTGGAGAACGTCTCCTGCCAGAATGCATTGTGCCAACAGTCAAGTTCCGGCGGAGGTGGAATTATGGTCTGAGTATGTTTCTCCTGGTATGGACTGGGATCGTTGGTCCCTACTCATGGTAAGCTTATGCCTTCTGCACTATTTTGGATGACAATGTACTTCCTACGATGTGGCAGTTTTACGGGTTCGACCCCTGTTAAATTCTAGAAGACAATTCCAGTTGTCATTTTTCGAGATTAACCAAGGCATGGTATGGTGCCAATAGAGTTAATCGAATGGACTGCCCTGCCCAGAGCCGAGACCTGAACCCTATCGAGAAAATCTGGGACGAGTTGGATCGCTGAGTTAAGGGGTGCACTATCTGTCCAAAATTGGTGAATGAACTTGTATGTCTACTCCAAGCTGAGTGGGAGACAATACCACTAGCTGTAATACAAAGACTTGTGGAAAGTGCCCCGGAGGGTTCAAGCTGTAATTGTCTCTCGTGGAGGCTCTACCAACTATTGATTTTGAATAAAGTTAGTTTTACTTTTCTATCACAGGTGTCCAAATAATTATTAGTAGACAGTGTATACCCTGAATTAAGACATTTGAGAATAATAGTGTGTAAACAATATAACACAAAATATGTAATTATATTCAACACACAACATTCTTTCTACATTTTTTCCACTTTCTTTCATTATACTTCAAGCTTTTTTTTCAACATTTGTTAGACAAAGTACTGTAAGATAGAATATGCATTTACCGTTTATCAACTCTGAGAGATTATTGTGTGCACGTGTGTAAGCAGTATAGCTCAAAATACGCTGCAAATTAGATTCGATAAACAAGAGACTTTTCTAAATGTATATCTGCTATCTTTACATCATGGTTGTTTATATCTAATTGTCGATTAATTAACACATATTTCTGTAATATTTAATTACAAATTAGCTTTCGCTTACTTTTAAGACTAGGCAAAAATCCCTTTTCAAAATATGTTAAATAATATTTTTTTAATTATCCGATAAATTTTGTAGATAATAAAGTATAGGAGATCGTATTTTTATTTTCCTGTATATAGGTAGGCATAAATATTGCAAATAATATACGTTAACTCATTAATCCCTTAACTGCCGCGAGCGCATATATATAAGCTTTGCGCTTGGATGCATTAACTACCTCGTAATGCTTATATGTATACATTGTATATGTTAAATGTTGTGTGAGTGTACTTAATGAAAATCAGGAATTTACTAAGAAACGTATTGCAATAAGACTTACATATACGCCCATAACAGTTAAAGCATTGACTGCGCAAGACGTATATATACGCCCGCGTCAGTTAAGGGGTTAATGATCACATCATTTCTGCTAAATAGTTATTGATTTGATTCTTAAATCGAAGTTTCCGATCGAGCAGAATAAAATAAAGGGAAATTTGGACAGCTAAAAATATTCAAAATTAACCATTTTAGTGATAAGCTATCATTTTAAACATCAGAACAGGCCATAGGAAAAAAAACTACATTTTAGGAATGTGTTTGTTTTTCTAATGCTAATTGCAATACAGGCACACATATATTTTAGGCAATACATGGATGAGAAGCTGTTATCTATTTAGCATCAGCTGAGGAGTACGTGTACCTTAATGTATGCTACCGACGTGAATAACATTACCCACGCAGGTACCAAGCAGAAGCCCCCAGGACCCCTGTACCCACAACCTTTCAGTTACGGGATAGCTGCCTTTGCCGACTGAGCTACCGCAGCTCCGTTTTAGAAACATCGTGATAAACAATATTACGACGATTGATATCACGTGTAAATACAGTATTTTAACCCCTTCCAGGTTCATTTTATTTCGGGATTATAGGTAAAAAATGTCCATTTTCTATGTTTATTCTCATACATACATAGCTTTTTTGAACATAATAGCATCATTCGCAGACAAAATTTCCTAAACATTAATGTAAAAAAATCAATTTAAATAAATGAGTAATTTACCTGTATAGTTGGCTTTCAGAAATCATTAGACTTTAAAGTCAATTCACACTAACTATAAATATTAAGCTTAGAATACCCAGCTTTTATCTTGAATTAAATTTTATTTATATACTTTGCATTTACATAAACGATTATGAAATTGTTAATCAAAATTTGATCGTGTATTATACAATCGGAAACACGGTACTGCACAGAGTCCAACATCGTAATCTGGACAGTAGAAGCTTGTTTCTCTCCTTACTTTCTTCCCTCTGCTGTCTATCTTTGAGCAAGAAATAATATAGCAGCCAGAAAAGTAAACAAAAGCATTCGAAACCATAAAAAACACATGTGAGTAATTCGGAAAAGACTGATTGCACAGAGTCCAACATCGTAATCTGGACAGTAGAAGCTTGTTTCTCTCCTTACTTTCTTCCCTCTGCTGTCTATTTTTGAGCAACAAATAATATAGTAGCCAGAAAAGTAAACAAAAGCATTCGAAACCATAAAAAACACGTGAGATAATGCGGGAAAGACTGATTACACAGTGTAAAATTTCACAGTGCCAGAGCTACACTCGGGATGAGCCAGGATGGTACATTTCGCCTGGCCGAGTTCAGCTCGGGAAAAACCGGGAAGGAGTTAAAGGAAAATTTTATAATAAATATGGCCATTCGTCAATATAATTACAGCAAAAGTAAATTTTTATACGAGGCGAAAATAACTCATAAAATGTCTGTGAAAATGAAAAATCATGTACAATAGCAGGTACTCAAAAATATATTTTTTTATAGGATGAATGTCTACTTTTGCTGAAACTTACACTCGTTCCAAGAAAAGGCAAATATAGAAACTACTTTTAAGCTGTCTTGAAAAAGGGAATTTGTTAAATATTCTTGAAACTCGGAAAATTGTAAAATTAATAGAAGCATTTATAAAGACACCAGAAGCTATAAGTTGAATTACAATACAAAATTTTTCACTATTAACAATTTAAAAATAAACGATAGTTTTAAAACCTCTTAATTGGAGATTGCAAATTATGAGTTCAACAGAAATCTTAATAAGCAAAAAAGCAAAGCTAAATAAGCTAATCGAAATAATCAAAAAAATAATAAGATATTAAAGTGATGATTAAATACAGGAAAATTCTTAAAAATCGGCTAATAAAAAATTATATCAACGTTGTATTGGGCTTGTTAAAAGAATATATATAACTGTAATTATTTTTCTTAGTTTTAATGAATTACATATCAATTTTAAAGCCTATAAAATTGCTCCAATAATAAA
>CM063501.1:134103974-134116474 GCA_032207245.1 Pardosa pseudoannulata
ATTATTCTAAACTAAATTCCTAGGCACAACAGCCGATAAGATGCCAGGGCCTACGGTACCCATATCTCTTTCTGAGACCAAAGGCCCTGTTGTGCAAAGCATACGTTCCTGCAGGTTGTCTAAGATACGCGGAACTGACCATTTTACGCAGTGTTTAAGCCCGAAAGATGTTTGGTCATTAGTTTGTCTACCGAATGAAGGAATGAAAGGCTGAGTCAACCTGGCTCAGCCGGGGAATCGAACCTCGGACCTGTGTTGCGGAAACGCGAAGAGTTACCACAGCACTACTTCAGTTTGGGTTAATACTTAGCAAAAAATAATTATGATCATCATTCTCATATTCCAGTCTAAACGCTTATACATTTTTTATCAGTAGCCCTATTTAAAAAAAACACTTATTTTAAATACGCCATGTTTATTATATGTCATACGTTTAGGAGTATGATGTAGAATATTTTGATATTCACTTAATTTCAAAACACGTAAATATGAGTATTTACAAAGATAATTTTCAAAAATTATGTAAATTCACTGACGCGGACTTTTTTATTCTTTTAAAAGGTAAAATTAATTTAAAATAATATTTAAATTCAAGCCAACTAACGAAACCAAAATTGTCCTTTGGGAATAGACTATGCTAAATGAATCCAAAATGGCATTTTCCTTTAAGTTTAAAGCCAATATATTCGTTATAAGTAATAATACTAAAATATATTTCCATTTATACTATAACAAGGTTATTAAATACTCTTTTTCATTTTTAAATATCTCGGATATCTGGTTAGCGTTGCCATGACTAAGCTAACATCCTATTATAGCTTTACCAAATAATAATAAACAAGGTATAAGAGCAGGAAGTTTTAAAATGTATTGAACATTTTGTTCTATCTTGCAAAGTTTATTGGTAACGACAGAAGCTTTATAATAAAATTGTTATTTTTAGGGAATGTATATTTTTAGCAATGTTTTGAAAGGTAGTTAAACTTCTCAAGATTTATTTTCATATAAAATATTAATCGTATAAAAACTATGGTTTCAAATAATATACAAGCAAATGAATTAAATAATTTCTGACACTCCTAAGAAAGTAGAAGGTTTAAATTGCATTAATTCACGATCTCTTCAGTAATGGAGATTTATTTTTAGAAAATATTATATAAAACTTTGCAGAAAACCTTTTAAATTTGAAATAAAAATTAAGGACAAGAAAATATTTAATTTTCGTAACATTTCATATAGGTTTGCTTATAATAGGTTTGCATATTTAATTTAGTCAGATTATTTCCTCATTCCCTCTATATGTTTGTAGAATAGGGGAAAAGTAATTATGTTTGCATATGCTGGATTTCTTTTCATTGTTTGCTTAAGCAATATTAATAAACATGCAGCATAAACTTAAAAAAATTTTGCATATACATACATAACCATTAAAGCACAATAATATAGTCATATATGAAAGAGTCAAAATTTAGGCTACTGTTTTATCAGTCGGATGTATCTTATTTGTTTGATTATTGATGTATAGTAATGATAGTAATGATGCATACTTTATAGAAAGATTATTTTATAGTATTGATTCAATAAGATATTAGTAGTTAATTTTTTTTAGCTATTTTTAATGTGTACATTTAAAATGAAGAAATTATAATCTTACAAAGCAGGGTTTCTAACAACAATCTTAAGCAAATAAAAGACTTAATCATTTGTTTTTTGATTAAAATAGGCATATTATTCCCTATTGGTATCTCTGTCCTGCTTCAAGAATTTTACGAAAATAGATCAATTATGAAAGTACAGACTACATCAATGCATCAAGCTTCAATGTGGCCCTCGTATTACTTCTTACAAATTTGAATTCCTTCCAATATCTTCAGAGTTTTACCTTTGGAGATAATGGGTTTAATTCTGGATAGTTAGCATGTAAAGATTTTGAAAAGGAAATTTTACTGTACACATTGTTTCATATTTGTGACTCTGTTCTATAAGAGGAAAATTGAGAAAATATGCCAATGATGAATGTACAGCCCGCATTAATACATAAAGCTTCCAATGTGGCCCTGTTACAAGTTCTTACAAATTTGAATCCCCTGCAACAGCTTCAGGGTTTTACCTTCGGAGATAATGAGATTACTTCTGGGTAGTATACCTGTAAAGATTTTGATAAAGAAATTTTACTATACACATTGTTTCTTATTTGTGTCTCTGTCCTATAAGCAGAAAATGGATAAATATGCCAATGATGAATGTACAGCCTTCATTAATGTATAAAGCTACCAATGTGTCCTTCGTACAAGTTCTTACAGACTTGAATTTCTTGCAATAGCTTCAGGTTTTACCTTCGGAGATAATGGGTTTACTTCTGAATAGTCTGCATCTAAAGACTTTGAGGAATAAATTCTACTATACACTTTGTTTCATATTTGTACCTCTGTCCTATTAACCACATTAGCAGAAATTTGAGAAAATATGACAATGATGGATGTACAGCCAGCATCAATGCATCAAGTTTAAAATTTGACTCTCTTATAATCTCTTAAATATTTAAAACTCCTGCTCTAGCTTCAGGGCTCTAGAGACGGAGATAATGGGTTACATTTAGTGGTTTTTCATGCAAAGATTTCTTCAAGAAATTTTACCTCATGATAAAGAATTTTCTCCATACAAAGCATACAAGCGATGGTGCAACTGGATTGCCTCGGCCGAACCCTCTAATCCAGAGATTTCTTATAGTAAGCAGATAAATGACAACGAGCAGAAAATAAAACAACTTAAAGATGAAAGAAGTGGATAGGGAGGTGGATTCGTTAGTTCATACCACAGAAACTAAAGAGTAGAAGCTTAGGGATAGAAAACACAAATATATTTTTTGGCCAGTGTAATGTGAGACTTTTTATTTATGTTAGGGAAAACTAATTACTGGTGTTCAAAGAAAATTGTAGAATAGTTTTTTTTATAAATATTTTAAAATGTACTATATATTCTCGATTTTTTAAAAATTTAGTCAAGCCTAATACATAGAAAATTATTAATATTCTTAGCTTATTTACTTGCTAAAAATAAATTTCAAAACAATAAATTTTACTGTACAAATTGTTTCCTATTTGCACCTCTGTCCTCTTAGCGTAAATTTGAGAAAATATGCCAATGATGAAAGTACAGAATGCATCAATGCATCAAGTTTCCTACGGAAATAATTTGTTTACTTCCTAGTGGTTTACTTGCAAAGATTTCTTGAAGAAATTTTACCTCGTGATAAAGAAGTCAAGGGTTTCACTTCGCAGGAAATCGAATCCTGGATAGTTTTCGCTTATAAATTCCATTAAAGACATTTTACCTTCTGATAGAGCATAAAACTTTCCTGTGTAATCTGGGACAAGTTATAAATTTATAATGTTAGAATATAATTAGTTGTGCTCAAAGAAGCTGTTTCAAAATATTTTACAAACAGTATAAATTTAAGCATATTTCCTGATTTTTTTTAGTCACACATCATCCGTTAAACCTTATCCATTATTTTGGCATATTTGCAAGCGATACATTTTAGATATTGCAAACAATAGGGCATTAAATGTTACTGTATACTTGTAAATTGGAAGTGTTCTTGATATCCATTTATGTTTTTGAACCATCCTTTAGGGAATAAAACGATTATATGAGATATGTAAATTTTTCCATAAAATTATATAAATATATAGATATAAATAACAACTAGCAAATAGCCCGCCATGTGACGGGATCAGTTAAATTTTTAATTTTCCAGAAATGTAAAGTACCCTATGAGACAGGCAGGCAAAAAAAAAAATGGTTTCTTTTTTGACTGAGCATTATCTGGTACACTCTCCTTAATTTTTGTATCTTCATACTCTTCTAAAGTCTCCCGATACTGTGAATGCAGTTTAGAATCACATTGAATTCGTTTAGTCAAACAGTGTGCTTATGTATAAAAAACAAACACACAAGAGAACAAACTTCTCAATTTTTAAAGATATATAACATAAACTCTAGATATTTATTAGTGCGTGAAATAGACTCCTAGATTTTTATGGAAAGAATTTGTTGTTAATACCGATGATAAAAGTTTCATTGTAACAAAAAATTATTGATGATTAAATTTAAAATATCACATATGTACTTAATCTATTATTTAAACGAAATATAAAAGAAAATTATTTACGTAATATCTAAGTTCAGTGATAAAACGTATGAAAATAATGCAGAAGATATTTAAATAATTTTAAATAAGAAATGATTAAACGAGATGGTTAAAAGAATGACTTCAAAAAGCTAGAAAAATGTAATTTTTACCTATATATTATGTGATAAACTGATAAGTTTAATCGCCTGCTCTCAACCAGGGATATTAGGGTTTGAAATAATAGCATTAAACTCTCGAAAACTGTGGAAGGTGTGGATTTCGAACATTTTAAAGACTAGCTTTGAAATTTTCTAACCCTAACTTATCTAGATTCCAATATGGATGCTCTTATACTTTCCATGTCCAACCGCTTCATAAATTCATGGATAGACGAACAGCTATCTTAGGTTATTATTATATAGGGGGTTATGTATTCTCAAAATTAGAGAAAATTTTCACCAGTTAGTTCAATAATTTTCAATCGTATATAAGGATAAATTTACAACATTTCAAAGAAAATCATTTTAAAATGGTGGTGCAGGAAACAGTGTACCTTGAATCTCACCCACTATTCCAAGAGGAACGAATGTAATATTTTATTTATTAAATTAGGAAATAACGGAGAGAAATTAATTAATTTTACTAAAGCTTTATGCTTCGTTAAACCTGTCTGGAAAAATAATACTGGGTACAAAAGAATTCCCAATAAGCATATTATTTACAGCACGATTAACATTACAGTTATATAAGGCGAATGAAATAAATTTTAAATGACATCCCAAAATAACTCCTGAAACTATATCTCACATTTATATTAAAATATTATGATTAGATTTTATTAATTTTGTTGAAGTTTCTGTAGGAGAATGGCAAACCGCTGCAATTCGATACCGATTTTTAGGTCCAGTTGCTGGTATGAATACCCGTAACAGTTCAGAACCAGATTTAAGCAATAGACTCATTATCCCTCATAAAGCAAAATGACTGTGGTGCTCGCTAAAACTTTAATTTTTTTGTAAAATTAGGACGTTTAATTTTAAAAATTAAAATATATACTGATATTCATATTAAAATCAGAAAAAAATTTAAAATGAGTATTTTTAAATTTGTTGGAATAGGTTTTAAAGACTAAAGACACGTACTTACTACAGTCACTTTAGCAATTTACTTTCTTAAATATAGATATAGTATGAACCTATTATATTGAGATTACATGCATTACAGAAATATATATATATATATATATATATATATATATATATACATATATATATATATATATATATATATATATATATATATATATATATAATATATATATATATATATATATATATATATATATATTATATATATATATATATATATATATATATTTATATATATATATATATATATATATATATTTATGTATATATATATATATATATATATATATATTATATATATTATATATATATATATATATATATATATATATATATATATATATATATATATATAGGTATAGGTATATAAATTATAAGCGCACAAGTATGTTCACTGATTTAATATTCTTCAAAGTTAAACTAATACAAAAATAAATTTATTTTCATATTTTACATCATTTGCTGATGAAAGTTTATATCACTGTGCATCAGGTATATGCAATTTTCAGATAACTATTATAATTTGAAAGAGTTTTATCTCATTAATTTTTCAAGCACATTTGGTATATAGAATACATTTTTTTCTACTATTTCAATTTCGCTTTCCCTGAGGCATTCGAGCTGCATTCACAATATTTTTTAATGCATATACACGTCTGGCGAATTTAAAATACAATATAATTACACTAATTTATTTATATTTAAAAGAATTAATGGATATAGAAATAAATATGATTTAAAATATCGGAAATCTTTTGAATTATTATAAAATTATCCCCTGCAGGTGGTGAAGGAAACATTTTTAAATGCATTAGAAATGACATCATAACAGTCTTCCTCTTAATAAATATATTAGTTTCCGTTATTTTTTATTTTTTAAGTACTACATTATTTTAAAGTGAAATTAAAACAAATTACTGGCTAATTAATATAATGTAATATACAGTAGATAAAAGTTTTTTGACATTTAATACTGTACATGCAAGACAGACTATTTACTTCCCCCCTCCCCAAGCAAAAACACTTTTTGTGTGATTTGTAAAAAGATATTTATTTGTATAAAATATTACAAAATCTTAATTTTTAATTTCTTTATTTAACGATAAAAATTAAAAATAACTGCGTCATGGAATAACATCACTGAAAAATGGTAAATTCGGGAAACTTTAGGGTAGTTTTGGATTCTAGAAAATAGAAGAGAAATATAGAAGGGTATGCTTCAAAGTTTCACAAAAATCAGGAAATTTTTTTAAATTTCTGATACTTTGGGAAAATTTGGGGTAGGTTATTTTGTAGTGACCAAAATTATAATCACCGGGTAAGAATGATTCTATTTCAAATTATAAAATGTAGTTTTGCACTTAAATCAACAGCACAAAGGAATGTTGTTTACATTTTAGGTAAAACTATTTTATTTTTTTTATATACACCTTTTTATTTATAAAATATATTTTATTTATTTTAATATAAATATATTTTATGTTTATATTATATTTTTATTACAATTTATAATTTAAGGTATTGTAACTTTTTAAAAAATAATTATTACCAAGTCTAAGAAAACATTTCATAAATCTGAGAGTTAAGGTGCTAATCTTCGTACTAGAGTTCGTGGTTTCGAATCTCACTGGGGCATTAATGTTCGCGGTCTTTCGGAATCAGCTTTAAGCAGTAGGTTCCGGTCTCATTAGCATTCGTGCTGCAAAACGGTGAACTGTAGAGCTCAAAAACCAAACGAAACCAAACCATTTAATCAATGTTAGTTTCATCATTCAGAGCCAGTGTCACCAAATTCGTTTAACGGTTAACCACGAGTAACCCATGGCAGCAACAAATCACTAACAAATAATGAGACAGGGCCTGACTTAGATTATTTGGGTGATAAATTTCAGCTGCATTATGCCCACTGTGTATGAAAAAGTAAATTGCCTTCAACTTCTGTAATTTTGCCTACTCTAATTAAATGAGTTTTTAAATTCTTATGTTCAACCAAAAGTCGCATAGGTTGAGGTCTAGGAATCGGTTTGTCCACACAGTAGGAAAACGGATACTGAATTTTAGAGAACCTTTTCAAGAGAAAGGTTAATGTATGAAAGAGCTCCATTTTTTTTTTTGGTTTTGAGGGGTATTTAAAACATCTAGTCACTCTTGATAAACCAAAAACTATGCCTGAAATTTTTATCCAATTTCATGAAATGTTGACCCGTAGTTCATCAAATGATGAACTTAGGAAATATAGGAGTCAATAGGAAGGAGTCAATTACTGGATTAAATTTAAAGGTATGAAGGAGCTTCATTTTGGTTTTTGGTTTTGGGGGGCATTTGAAACATATAGTCAGTCTTAATAAACTAAGAACTTTGCCTGATCTAAAACACAGCATTTTATGACATCTTCTCTGCTTTACCCCGGACACTCTGCAATGAACTGTAGATCATATTATTTTAAGTTTTCAAATGGTAGATATAAATGATGATAATCATGTTGAACACGTCTTCTTGTAATATTTTTTAAAGCAGAGTAAATGTTGGTTAAATATTTTATTCATCAGTAAAAGCTCTCTGATGGTAAATTTTTTATTTTTTTTATTCGTTCAAACAAAGTTCCATTTTTTATTATGTCTAACACATCATTTCAAAACAATCCATGAAATAGTGTCAAATGTAGACAAATTTTAAATAGGAAAATTTAATTATAGACTTCCAGTTGTTATTATACATTTAACTTAGATGTCTAACACAAGATCAGGAAATTTCCCCAATTTCATGAAATGCCAATCCCCAGTTCATCAAATGATGAACCGATGTTCTACAGGAAGGCAGCTTTCTGCTGGATTAATTTTAATTGTAATAATTATTAAATATGTTAAAATATTTTGATATTAATTTCACTCAAGATCAAAATATTTCATTTATTATGGTTGCATTATTTATTTATATCTTGATTTAGATTATTTGAATGAGAAATCGCAACTCTATTTTACCAACTTTACATGGAAAAGTAACACGCCTTTGACATCAAGGATTTTGGCTACACTAAATGTGTTGTGAAATCAGAAGGCCTATCAAGATGAAAAACTGTATCAGCGTCTACTCACGACTATACATTTTATTAAACAAATGCATTAAATTACGAACATATGCGTTATTGGGCAGCATCTTTCATCTGGATCAAGATATATGTCCATTCTTTCGTTATTGCTATGTCGGCGAAATTGAGAGACAATATGAAAATCAGGGAAACATGAAAGTACTTATTGTCTCGAACTTTGTTCACATTATGTAATGGCATTTTAAAGACTCTATTATTCACGAACAATTTTCATGTTGTGATAATTACGTAAATATCACTTGCCAGTTTCCGTTAATTGTAGGAAAAGTATTGTGTTCCCGAAAATTTCAGAACTCAGATTTCACTCATTTTTTTTATGCCTGATTCAATTTTAACACGTTTAAACATTGAAACTGTACATATGTACAAAGTCGCCTTTCATTTGAAACTATACATCGTTAGCTCAATCGATGAAGGGAGCAATTTCGTAACTGGAAGCATGCAGGTTCAAAGCTCAAATCAGTCAAAGATCTACAGCGTTCACTAATGGAAGTGGAGCCTAAAATAGGTTCGGGGTCACAATGTCCTGTACGTTACCTTTGAATATGATATCTTTAGAGGTGGAAGGCTAAGCTTAGAGGTTCTGAAGTAGCACATTTTTACAAAGGTACGAGACATACATATAAATTTTGTTCATATATATATTTATATATATACAACATAAAGATGCACTAGGAGACAAAGCAAATAATGAGGCTATCCTGTAGTACTATCAGTTGATTAGAGAAGTAAAAACAAAGAGTTAAAATACGAGGAATAACATCTGTAGGAATAACACTCAAGAATGTGTGTTATAGTATGACATTAAATGGATATTCTAAATTCAAACAAAAATAATTTACATTAATTAATTATACTATTTAAATTTGATGCAGTATATTTCCTATCACATTGATATAAGATATTCTTATTAATGTAATTATAGTTATATTTGAAATATATTTAAAATTACGCTCAATATTTACTTAGCAATAAACTATTTATTAAACTTAAAACTACAGATTTTGTGTTTGGAGAAACTAACAGAACAGTTAATCTCTAACACATAACTTTGAATTTTTAACATGTTTCTATTTATTAACTTTCGAGTACAGTTTAATTATTTTAATAAACTGATTTGCAGTATTTTTTTAAAGGCACACTTGAAACAACTGAGATAGAACTTTTGAAGTTAAGGATTTCAAAATTGTAATGGGAACTTTTATACATAACACAAAATGTAAATTGCTTCAGACTATATATTTTAAAATTTGATTATAAGTTATTGCATAAAGGATCGGTGCTACTATATAATAATTCTAAAGTTTTAAAATAGAAGTTTTTATACATGTTTTTTATTGCTGTAATTGAATAATATTAAATATTGTACCCCAATTGATAAGAAACAAATCACAGCGTTCATTATTTATATTATATATGATATAACATAGAATAATAATAATCTAACATATAATAATAGATAAATAAATCAGTAAGCATCCTAAAGTTACTATTACTCTTAGGTATATCAACATTTTACAGATAAAACTGATTATTTTGCTAAATATAATTGTAAAATCTCTCTCTCTCTCTCTCCCTCTCTCTCTCTCTCTCTCTCTCTCTCTCTCTCTCTATATATATATATATATATATATATATATATATATATATATATATATATATATATATATATATATATATATATATATATATATATATATATATATATATATATATATATATATATATATATTATAATTTTACTGAAGTACAAGCTGCCGAAATATATCATCACAAATTTATGTACATAACTTATTTTGAGAAATTTCTACTTTGTAATTCATTTTATTCTGTTGCTGAATTTAACTTAACAAGCTTTTGCATTTGAATAAGTTAATTATTTTTATTTTTCATTCAAAAATAGTACTCCCCCCAAAAAAAAAGGAAACTTTTCAGAATTTCCTATGAGTTATACAAAGCTGATGAAATCATCCTACTCAAACAAGTGTAAGGAAATTGAATTGTATCGAAATATTCATTCGCGCCAGATGTTTTGAAGTTCAAATAAATTATTCAAAGGGTTCTTTATCATCTAATACTCATAAAGCGATCGATAAAAAATATATATTAAAGTTTACGAAAAAAATAGGTTTAAGGTAATAGACCACTTTTGGCTTTTTCTTTCCCAGATTCAGAAGAGCAGAGTCATCATAAAGAAAACTTTCACCGTTCCTGAGATGATTTCAGGTATAAAATATACCTGTCCAGCCATAAGAAATTTTTCGCTGTTTTAGAAATGAAATATATCTATCTTCACAAGTTGCTCTCTCCATCTCTATGTGTATAATGTAGGTATGTATATATGTATATATATATATATATATATTATATATATATATATATATATATATATATATATATATATATATATATATATATATATATATATATATATATATATATATATATATATATATATATATATATATATATATATATATATATATATATATATATATATATATATATATATATATATATATATATATATATATATATATATATATATATATATATATATATATATATATATATATATATATGTGTGTGTGGGGTTAAGGAAAAATAAACTAGATCGGAAGCTAATTTAGGTTTTTTGTATAAAACCCCATAGACTGCCCAAGAAAATTCTCAGACCATTACAGCTGAACCTTTTACTAATTAATTGACTTAAATGTAAACCAAAATTCAATATTCATGGTTATTCAAAGTAAAATTCTTTCTAATTAATATACCCCCTATTTTTTTATATTGCTACCTTCTATAGCAGCAGTGTTTTTTACGGCTTCAACTTTGGAAGGTCAAATCCAAACATCCATTGGTCTTCATGTCTACTTGATTGGACGTAATTTTCTCATTTGAATAAAATTTATGATTTCTTTCTCCTCATCTGTACTTTGCTCTGAGCGTTGTCGCTCTTTTAGAGAGGGGAAAAAGAAAGTTCATTAACACTTAGGTCTCATTAGATTAATTGTTTTATACTGTAGTAATCACTTATTTGACAACTTATAGTGGTTCTTCTTCTTTGTTTTACCATTGCTGTATATATGTTACATTGCTTTATTCTGTTTTATTTTATTATCTTACTTATCTTTACGGTATCTCACCAAACTCAAGTAACCTAATTCATTGCACTTATTCCCTAAATGCTGATATCCCTTTTTATTTTATACCAACTCAATATCAATAGCTTATGTGTAATAGTAATTATCGAATTAGAGGGCTTGTCGCAGGAGGTTCAGTAGCCAACTCTACCGGTGAGGTCCAGTGAGGCTTGCAAAGAGAAATTTACTATATTATGATTATATAAGTTAAAACTTGCACTGTAAAGGTTTTATTTTCCTTTGGAGATTTTTGTCTCTCCAATGGGTTAACAGTAATAAAGTAGTTGAGAGAATAATTACTAAATTATAACAACAAAAATGTGTTTACGTATAAACTAGTATACAATGTAAATAAAATAAAAGTAAATTGACTGTTATAAAAATCATGACATATACAGGTATTTTGATTTGAAATAATTTTGTAACTTTATATCCTAATTCTACCGATGTACTTTCCCACGATGGTTAGAACCTGCATACATAGCTGTGGAATTAATTTCCGAGAAGAATTTAGGTTCAGCTGTTGACTTCGAGTTTTAGTGGTTACCCCTGTGGAGAAGTTATAGATCACGGAGTGGCACAAGTGTAATGGTCAAGTCCTGCCAGGGATGATGCGTGAGATATGGGGGCAGGGGCTAAGCAATAATGTCAACTTTCTCCAAAGGGTCCATTTTAATGAGCCAACCTGCACACACGAAGGGGATGCAGATGTAAGAAAATTTCACCAACAAGTGATTGGGGCAGAGAAGAAAAGGGGAGTTGAACCGAGTTGAAAAGGTATGAAAGTTGGAAAGAGGAGTCGATGTCGGGATTTAAGAGTTGATGGACATCCAGATCCAGTGAGCAAGCCCGGGCCAGCAATCTATTCCAGTACCGCATGCGTATGATCGACGCCAGCATAGACGTCCAGCAAAATAACGGAGCTACGCCAGTACCGACGTCCTTTACGCCACACGTCCGCACCG
>CM063501.1:134121474-134136474 GCA_032207245.1 Pardosa pseudoannulata
AAAGCTTTCTATAATATAGATGTAAATTTTCTGTCTCTCCAACACGTTTTCCAGCTGTAGCTGGCAAATGATTCAGCGCTTTTCCTGATTTTACACTTAACTTCGCCGAGTAAGTGGGAAAATTCTTTCTGTCTTCGCTCTTGGGTGCGCCTGTATTTAAGCAGAGTGATTTTGTATTCCCTTTGTCTGTCGTTGACTCGTAAAGATGCCCTTTTTATCAGCTCTAAAATAAAGTTTTAATTAAACTTGTCCTGTTCTCTTCAATGTGGCCAGACTGCATCGTTCATTATTACTGATAAATGATTAGCTTTCTTCTTGTCCAGCAGTTTATAATTATTTGATTACATATATATATATATATATATATATATATATATATATATATATATATACCTTGTATCTGAAAAGACATAATATGAATCTTTTGTGTTTTTCAGTGGTCAAATGTACTGGACGTCAAAGAAATCAAAGTGTTAGGCGAATTCTCATTTATTAAAGAAGAAATATGACTCCTTTTGTGGATACAATTCTTCTTGCACCAAAGTAACTTCAATAAGATAAAAGAAAAGATATTATACCTACATGAATAGGTTCAGAAACAAGTTTGCCTATTTGACGAGTTCAGTATAGATCAAATGACGAATGGGGTAAATTCCATTGCACTTGATAACATGGTTGTTATTAATTGCTAGAAAATCTGTGTAGCGTAGTGTATTTAGGAGATATTTGCATCGAGTCGTTTTGTGCTTTTGTGATGTTTCTAATGGGGGTATTTATATAATTTTGGAAATGTTGTACTGAGTTAAGGAGATACTGCACTAATATTATAAACGGAAAATGTTTGTATGTAGGGGGTAACATTTGCAACTACTGAACATATTCTGAAAATTACTTTGCTCAGGGATAGCTATAACATCATTGAGCAACTTATGTGATACTTTATATAGGTAAAAATAAATTTTCATTTAGAAATTTCAGTATTTGTAAATCAAGCCTGCAAAGGAAAGGTGCTTCTTGGTTTCGTTACAGGCGTTTCCTGCCTAAACGTTTAAGAAAGGAAATAATGTTCTACAAAAATATGCGTTATTAGTTATTGTCATTTTTTTAGATAAATAATAAAAATAACACGATGTTACTAGCTTTTATATATAAGCCGTAATAACGTTTTATGGCTTGTAAGAATACTATAAATTCTTATTCTGTATTACACACCTATTTTATATCTTGCATTACGGATACACAAATTATTGTTTCTTAGTCTTTTTATTTACCTCAGTTTTAAGCTTTATCAGAAACAAAAAAGTAAAAAAAAATGGAATTAAAATTAGTGCTTGTGGACACTTTCAAATGTTACACATGTTTAAAAAAATTAAAAATAAAGAAGTTTAAGCAAAATTTATTTTTCAAAATAAACAAAACATTAATAAAAAAATGAATTTCTAGATAAATATACAATCTGATTTTTTAAGAGATCCATTTATTTATTTTTTGTTTTAATAGAAACTGATCTACGGGATTATTATTGCAATCCAATACTGTCAATAATTCCCTGTGGGAAAATCATAAATACGTACTTGTACGTCTTCTTCCATTGAAACTCCCCCGGTATTCAAAGCTTTAAAAGTTTGAGCAGTGCTTTAAAAGTTACACGCAGCAACATATGCTGCTACCGTAAAGAAACCGAAAAAAAAGGCATCCTTTTTTTCCCGATAAAAATATCCGGGTCTCTTTTTAAACGCAAATGTTCCAAGAAAGCTTTCACGGGACCACTTTAGATAAAATCCTAAGCCATATACATCCCTACCTTCCAGTCTAAAGGAATGTTGCTTCGATCCTAATAAAGTGACTGTAAAGGCTAGAGTAAAGAGGGGGAAGCGAGTGTTCTTTCTTCGACAGAGATAACGGAACTAAAGCTGTGGTTAGTGAGCTTACACTAGGGCAGTGATAAGAAATGTAGCAGATGGTTTAGAGAAGGGCAGAGAAGGAATGCATTGTATCAAATGCTGGGAGTTGCCCCTTATGAAATTTTTATGAATTCATTTCTATTTACAGTTTCTTTTCGTCTCATGTACGTTCGTATACATAAATACCTGAAAGATTTGAAACATCTCCAACAGAAAAAATAAACAACTATTGAAAAATATTTGTATTTTACAAATACAGTTTTATAATCATTCCAAGAATTTCATTTCTGAAAAGTGTATGAGGGACATTGATGAATATGCTTCTCTCAATTATATATTTTGCCTTATTACAGCCTTTTTCTATATTCTGATAAATTTTAGCTAATTATCCCAACTAGGTACTTTATAGAATTATCATCATATTATAGAATCATCAATTTAATTCTTTAAATGATTATGCATAATTTACTTTAGTAACTTTATTTTACAAATGCAGCTTTATAATGATTCAAAGGCGTTCATTTCTGAAAAGTTTATGTGCAACATTGTCAAAGATGCTTCTCTCAATTATATATTTTGCCTTGTTACTACCTTTTTCTATAATCTGATAAATTTTAGCTAATTATCCCAGCTAGACACTTTATAGAACTAAATCATCAATTTAATTCTTTAAATGATTCTGGACAATTTATTTTCATCATTTTATTTTACAAATTCAGTTTTATAATGATTCAAAGACGTTCTTTTCCGAAAAATAAGTGTGCAACATTGACGAAGAAGTTTCTCTCAATTATATATTTTGCCTTATTATTACCTTTATATATTATGTGATAAATTTTAGCTAATTATCCCAGCTAGATAATTTATAGAATTAATTCATCAATTTAAATCTTTAAATGATCATGCATAATTTATTTTAATCATTTTATTTTACAAATGATGTTTTATAATGATTGAAAGACGTTAATTTCCGAAAAGTATATGTGCAACATCGACGAAAATGCTTCTCTGAATTATATATTTTGCCTCATTACTACCTTTTTCTATAATCTAATAAGTTTTAGCTAATTATCCCAGCTAGATAATTTATAGAATTAAATCATCAATTTAATTCTTTAAATAATCATGCATAATAGACTTAACTAAACTAAAGTACTATGATTCAAATTAATCTTTAGATTAAAAAAAATCTTAAATTACTAATAAATCCTTTCACTCTCCTCTAACTAGTATTTTTTTTCTTTAAAATTTCTTGATTTCTTTAAAAAGGGCAAATATCATTTTCCTTCCAACCTAAACGTAAGGTTCGAAGTAGACAAGAAGAAATTTAAAGGATTTGATATACCCTCCTTTGGGAAAAATATATTTAAAACAATCCTCCTTAGTAAAAACTGAATTAATTTGTTATGAGTTACGATTCCTCCTATAATGAAACTTTTGTAAGTAAAGATTGACTAGTATTAAAAAAAGTCAATTCAATGAACTTATCACAGGACTCAGAAGTTTCAAAATTTATTAATATATATATATATATATATATATATATATATATATATATATATATATATATATATATATATATATATATATATATATATATATATATATATATATATATATATATATATATATATATATATATATATATATATATATATATATATATATATATATATATATATATATTATATATATATATATATATATATATATATATATATATATATATATACAAATCACTTTTTTTAAACCTTGCTTAAATTTTAGGATATAAACTTTTGCACTGGTAGTATTTGTAATACTGTCCTTGAAAAATTGAAGATGCACTTAGTATTCAAGAAATTTTTACCTCCGAAACGCCTTCTTTGGTAGCGGTAACCACCTGTTAAATGTTATTTGTCTTTGAATCAGTTATTTAATAAATAATTACGAGATTACGACTGAACAGATGGTGAACACAATTTTTACCGTTGATAGCCTTAGGAAAAAGAGTTAGTGGTTTACTCAGTAAGGTAAAAGAACAGGTTTTGTCTTGAAGCTTGTCTGAAATCCAAAGTCTCTTATTTTCATTATTCGAGTCATGGTAATTCGAGGTCATGTAGAATTATATATTTAATTTAATTAGGTACTTACACATAAATACTAACTAGGAAGTAAACCTTTTTATGGAAAAACTGGAAAAAAATTTTGAGGGCTCAAGGATATTGAAGAATTTTGTTTTGTGTCTATTCGTAAATTCCATTAGTTTTGGTACAGATAAAGTTTTTACACGCTTTCAGGTATAATTCTTTAATAACTATTGTGGAGTTTGTATATAGAAAAATATATTGCGGTAAAATATAAGATAATATTTATCAAATTTGCAGAGTTTGTTTTAAATTAGTTCTGAATTAACTTCTTATTTTAAATTTTTTAGTTTATATATTATATATGTATATATTTTTTAACATATATAATATATGAACTACACATATATTTCACATGCACACTACACGTATATTTCACATGGAATAAGGAAATTAAACTGCAAAGCAATTGGAATAAAAGAATAAATTTACACCAACATAATTATAGGGAGTTAAATTTCAGATTGTGTTAGCATTTGAATTCACCATAAATAACATTTTAACTATTTTGTTGAGATACATATTCAATCATTAACATACAGTTATTCTTAACAACTTATGGTTAGTTAATTTATTTAAGATTTAAAGAAATTACAGCAGTTGTTGAAAATTAGAAATATACATCCGCCTAAAAAAACTTTAAATTTCCTCTGAAGTATTAATGACATTAAGAGTTCTTAGAACAGATAAATAATTTTCAAAAGATACTCTGGCCCACACCGGAAAAGTTAAAAAAAGACATCAATTTTAATTTCGTACATTTATCTATAAATTGATAATATTTGTATATTTCAAAAATACGAGAAATAAATAATATAAAATGCAAATAATGTGAAAATTGGAATTTTATAAATATATTTTAAGTGCAATTTCACATTTTGATCAGAATGGTAGTCACACACATTGAAATTTACGATATACGTGGTATCCGTAATTAAACATTCCTACTTCATAATTGTCTACAGTTGAGACTATTCAGAAAATCATGAAGTGTTGAGCATGACATAAAAAGGGATGGAAATTTGTTGAAGGGGATGAAAAAACAGTTCAATACTTTACCATTAGAGAGCGTTCTTTAATGAATTACACATTCAACAAACATTTACTCTAGTTGAAAAAGTTGTTACAAGACACGTTCAACAAAACGGCCATCATTGTCAGCTACCATTTGAAATTGTAAAGTAAGATGTTTCACAGTTATTCACACTGTGTCCAGAAAATGCTAAGAATATGTTGGAAATGCTTTCCTTCAGATCAAGTATAGTTTTTTTTTATTTATCAAGACTGACTAATTGTTTCAAGCATCCAAAAAAGCTAAGATAGAAATCCTCCTCACACCTTTATTTTTACTTAAACTATGCACCTCCTTCATATATGAACAGTGATAGAAAAATTCGAACTATGAAAGCACAACTAGCAATGAAGCATAAGGTTCCAAATGTGACTCTTGATCTCTTATAATTTGAAAACCCTAGTTCTAAGCAAAAGGACTAGAGCTCTATTTAAAAATAGGTACATCGCGCTACTCTAGTACAATCCAAATCTTCATGAATCAAATAAATTTTCCGAAAAAACATTTCACTGTTTATCACGAATCAATAATTAATGATAAATAGCCAGACACATCTGTAATTTTTTTAAAATTTTATTTATAGCAGCAAAAAGGGCTAAAATTTTAAATACTTAATGCCTTTTTAGTTTAAATAAAAGACCGAGTGAAAAGAAGAACACGTGTTCTAAATAAAACATCATCATCCACGGGGCCGGAATAATTGACTTTTGATGTTAAACCTGAGAGATAATGACGAAACTTGGCAGAGAAAAAATAGAAACCGCAAAAAAACAAGGACCTAGAGAAGACAAATCTGTGTTAAACATTCTCAAAGGATTAATCAGGTGGGAAAAAAAGGATTATAATGATGCGTATTTATAAAGCTTCCAAAATGAGCCAAAAGAGTAAAAATGGTTGTATAAGAAAAGAGGACTATATGTGAGACGGAGATGTGTTATGAATTGATAAATTTTCTGGTAAAAATGATTAAACGTGATGTAACAGCAGAAATGAAAACTTTTATTTCTTATTTTCTTTGTATATAATAGGAAAATTATTATAAAACAGACAATTAAACTGTTTGATTTTATTCAACAATTTTAATAAATTTAGCGGTTAGAGTATGAGTTGTTGTTTCTCATACCACTTCAAACAAACAAAGCACGGCTGTCGTATTAAGGCCAAGGGATGAGCCTTTCATTTCAGTGAGCACCATTAAAGTGAAAAAAACACTTCACTCAAGTACGGAATTTGGAAGCAGGAACCAAACAGAAGACCCATAGACCTGACGTGCCACCCCTAAAGGTACTATTTGCGACCTTGGAGGACATTTTGTCCATGAACATATTTTACGTGCCTCAACAAATTTAACGAACTCGGCGGGTCTAAGGCAGCCTCTGGTTCCGAACCCGCAACCTCTCAGTTACGAGATCGTTTCCTTTAACAATTAAACTACCGCTGCTCATAGTACGTGACAGATTAAAGAGGGTAATTTCAGAAAGAATTGCGTTTTGTGAGTTATTAACTCATAAGATCTCAGATCAGCAGCATGAAAATGTCTTCGTGTGTGACGTATGTCTGATCACACTAAAATTCAACAGGTTAACCCTACTGAGTAGATTTCGAAATATGATAATGGACAAGTATCCTGCTGTTTCGGAATAGATCCTGGTAGGGAAAATATTCTGTAAAAGTAAAAAAGAAAGAAGAAAAAAATAGTGGTATATTGCTATGTATCAGACTTTCGTTACCCGAAAACGAAACAGGTAAAAAAGCGATACTGTACAAGACGAAATTTTTCATTCAAGTTAACACTAGAACCGTGGGAGGGTTCATTTTTACACAAAAACTATTTTGTGTCCAAATTTTCAAAATCTTACTAACTAAATTGAAATAAACTTCTTGATTTTAATTAATTTTATATCCATAATATTCAATGAAAACAGAATATTGAGGAATCTGCGCATATTCGAAAAAGGGTTCATTTCTAATCTTCCAAGTGTAGTAACAAAACTGTAGATATTTGTTCAGACTGTAAAATACAGATATATAGGAAATATGCAAAATGCATATTTCTTATATATTTGTATTTTAGGAGGGCTAAAAATTATTGAAAGCCATTTATGAAAAACAAAACTTCATGAAAAGGAATTTTGTTCACCATGTTTTGATCATATGTAGCCGTCGTAAAGAGAATATACAATATATAAATCTACTTGTCATATTCTAAAAAAGCCGAGTGGTAGAACGCCGCTCTTCGGAACCGGAGTCCGTGGGTTCGAATCTAGTATGGATTTTTGTAACCGTTCGAATCGACTTTAAACATTAGTCCAGGTCTCGTTAGTCCTCATGAGCAAACCTTAGACAGTTGCTCTCCAAACCAAACAAACCCAAAACCACAAAAGACAATAAAAATGAAAAAACTGTAAATAATAACAGAAAATGTAATATGTTATAAAATTTTTATAGGATTACCATCTACCTACAAGTAAAATAAATCGTTCCGTAAAAATATAACAAATTCTAAAAACTATTTTTTAATCGTTACTAAAAAGGAACTCTAAACATTAATGGTTTAAACCCATATGAGCCGCAAGAATAAAAAGCGATACCAGCACATTTCTGTCTTTTCATAATTTCGAATTCTAAACCTCATGTGCCTTTTAATCGCACATGACGTCGAAAACTAAAAATTTTTCAAGCCATCTTCGCAAACCAAATGGGACTTTACTTCCCTCTTCTCCTCTCTCAATCCAGTGTACTTTAACAGCAGGAAACAAAAGAAATGTCCTTATTTTCCTTCTAGTTTCACAGCATTCCGGGTGTTTAATGATTCTTTATATTCTCACCACATTCCATTCAAAGAAAACGAGCTAGACTTCGCTAGACACATAAAAGACCTCGCAAAAAGGGAGAAAAAAAACGGCATAAGAATATTCGGAGAACTTTATCCTTTTGTTTTGCTTATGGGCAATCACGAAGGGCCTTATTAAAAGTTCGAGGCATTTTTTCCCATAAACTCTGGATATTTTGTGACGCCTAACGTCCTTCGGAAATATAATTCTCAATTCTTTTGTTTTAAATGGGAGCTCTTAGCTGCGTGGAACTCGCCGTGAAATAGTTTCAATTCATTTCAAGCCATGATATATCTGGGAGAATTACGACGCTTAAAAGCGTACTTTAAAAGCAATTTTCCTAACTTTATTATTGTTTATTTAATTAGCTTCTGGGTATTTTTTTAATTATGCCGAGAACACATGGCTAGTGTTATTGTTTAGAAGCTATATAAGTTACAAAAAGTTTGACAGATTCTTGAATTCGTTTATAAAATAAGATTTATACCTGCTTATAGAAAGTTCAAAGCTGTGACTTTTGGAGCTTGTACCGCCTGTTTGTCTTTATTGAAGACTTATCATATTAAAATAATTTTAAATTATTAACTTTTACCTTTATATGAAATAACTTTTACCTTTATATGCAATTCTTCTGTGAGTGTGTTTGAAATAGAATTCCTCCTAAATTGCTGGACTGATTTTGAGGAAATTTTGTGTATGTATATACACATATGAATAGATATATACATAAATACATACACACATATGTAATATATATATATATACATAAATACATACACACATATGTAATATACATATATATATACATATATAATATATATATATGCATATATATGTATATATATGTATATATGTAAATATGTATGTGTATATATATGTATATGTATATATGTATGTATATATGTATATATGTATGTGTATATATATGTATATGTGTGAATATATATACATATATATATATATATATATATATATATATATATATATATGTATATATATATATATATATATATATATATATATATATATATATATATATATATATGTATATATATATATATATATATATATATATATATATATATATATATATATATATGTATATATATGTATATATATATGTATATATATATGTATATATATGTATATACATTTATATATATATATACATATATATATGTATATATATGTATATATATATATGAATATATATATATGTATATATATATGTATATATATAATTCTTCTGTCTGTGTGTTTGTAATAATATTCCTCCTAAATGTCCGGACTAATTTTGATGAAATTTTGCGTATTTACTTAACTTTATTCGAGAATGCTTTAGATTTACAATTTGATCGGATAGAAAACGTTTTTTTATTAAAAATTCAGAATTGAGTGCTTATTGAGATTTCTATAATGTCGCTTATCTACAGCGGGATTCAGTATCAGAAATCCCAAGATCGAGTCCCTGTGTATGCGAAGAGTGAATTTTAATTTAGTCTAATTGCGTTTGTGATGACTATACGAGTGGTGGAGTCAAGTATTTTTAAAATATTTTTTCCGTCAAAACGGTACAATATATTTTATTTAAAAACATTTTACAAATTTTGTATTTACAGCGTTAAAACAGGACTATGTCTGTCGGGTTGTCTAGTTTCCTTTATTTGTTAAAATGTAATAAAGAATCATCCCAAATTAGTTATTTAGTGACGCCTAAGGTACTTAAAAAATAAGCTTCTCAAGTGTTTTGCTTTAAATAGGAGATTTGAGTCTACCACGAAATAGTTTTAATTAATTTTAAATATATATTTAGAATATTCATAACGTGTAAAAGCGGACTTAAAAAGCAATTTTTCTAACTTTATTACTGTTTATTTAATTAGCTTCTAGGTTTTTTTAGTTATGGCTGGAACATATGCATAGTGTTATTGCTTAGAAGCTATATAAGTTATGAAAAGTTTAACAGATTCTTGAATCTGTTATGAATTACGATTTATACCTGCTATTAGCAAGTTCAAGCTATATCTTTTGGGGCTTGTAACTCCTGTTTTTGTTTACTGAACAATTATTAAATTTAAAAAATTTAAAATTGATAACTTTTATCTTTATATATAAAATTCTTCTGTTCGTATGTTTGTAATAGAACTCCTCCTAAACGGCTAGACTGATTTTGATGAAATTTTGTGTATGTAATTAATTTGATTCGAGAATCGTTTAGATTTAAAATTTTATTCTGAAGAAAACGTTTTTTATTAAAAATTCAGAATTGGGTGAGTATTGAGATTATTATAATGCCTTATGAAAACCTACCAAGCCAACTTGTCTGTGGTACAGTGATCAGCGCAACGGGCTTCAGTACGAGAAATCCCAGGATCCTTCTGTAGGCGGATCATAATCCTCATAAACGGCAGGACGGATTTTGTTGAAATTTTGTGTATGAAATTAACTTGATTTGAGAATGGTTTAGATTTACAATTTGATCCGATAGAAAACGTTTTTTAATAAAAATCCAGAATTGAGTGCTTTAGATTATTATAATGCCGCTTGAAACCCTTTCCTGTAAACGTGTTTGGGGTGGAGTGGTCAGCGCAACGGGCTTCATTACAAGACGTCCCAGGGTCGAATCCCTGTGTAGGTGAAGTGGGGATTTTATTTTAATCTAATTGGGTTTGAGATGACTGTACTCATAGTGGCGCCAAGAATTTTTAAATATTTTTTTTCTACTTGTCCATCAAAATGGTCCAATTTATAATGCATTTTAAAAATATTTTACAATTTTTGGATTTACAGCGTTAAAACAGAACAACGTCTGTCGGGTTGTCTAGTTTCCTTTATCTGTTAAAATGTAATAAAGAATCATCCAAATCATTCACTTAATGAAGCATAACTTACTTAAAAAATAAAATTCTCAAGTGTTTTGCTTTAAATAGGAGATCTGAGTCTACCACGAAATAGTTTCACTTCATTTTACATAAATATATATTTAGATTCATAACGTGTAAAAGCTTACTGTAAAGGCAGTTTTCAAACTTTATTATTGTTTATTTAATTAGCTTCTAACGTTTTTTTTTCAGCTATGGCTGGAAGTTATATCTAATGTTATTGTTTAGACCCTATATAAGTTATAAAAAGTTTGACTGATTCTTGAATCTGTTATGAAATACGATATATAATTGCTTTTAGAAAGTTCAAAGATTTGTTTTTTGGAGCTTGTAACTGCTGTTTTTGTTTTTTGAAGAATTATCAAATTAAAATAATTTGAAATTATTAACTTTTTTATATAAAAATTTTTTTTTGTGTGTATGTTTGTAACAGAACTCCTTCTAAACAGCTTGACTGATTTTGATAAATTTTGTGTATGTAATAAATTTGATTCGAGAATGGTTTAGATTTACAATTTGATCAGATAAAAATATTTTTTTTTAAAAATCCAGATTATTATAATGCCACTTGAAACCCTTCGGTGCCGACGTGTCAGTGATGCAGTGGTCAGCGCAACGGGCTTCAGTACGAGAAGTCCCAAGATCGAATCCTTGTGTAGGCGATATATGGATTTTAATTTAATCTAACTGCGTTTGGGATGACTGTACGGTTGGTGGAGTTAAGCATTTTTAAAATATATTTTTCTTATTTTTCCATCAAAATGGTCCAGTTCATAATTTATTTAAAAACATTTTACAATTTTCAATTGTGCCTGTGGTGGAGTGGTCAGCGCAAAGGCTTCATTACAAGACGTCCCAGGGTCGAATCCCTGTGTAGGCGAAGTGGGGATTTTATTTTAATCTAATTGGGTTTGAGATGATTGTACTCATAGTGGCGCCAAGTATTTATAAATTTTTTTTTCTACTTTTATATCAAAATGGTCCAATTTATAATGCATTTAAAAATATTTTATAATTTTTGGATTTACAGAGTTAAAATAGAACAACGTCTGTGGGGTAGTCTAGTTTCCTTTATCTGTTAAAATGTAATAAAGAATCACCCAAATCAGTTACTTAGTGAAGCATACTTAACCCTCTAAGCGGTTTGCACGTACAATTCCGCCGGCTGACACAGACAATTTTCGACATCCAAAAACGTTCCGAAAATAGATGTATTGTACATTTCTGACAGTGCTTTCCCCCCCATGGAGTTTTGAGGTAGGAGGTTCAGGTCGATTGTTTATTAACTGCACTCCTCTTTGACTGATATTTATTGAGGGATGCACCCCTACTCTCTGAGGAACAAAGACGCCGATAGCTTCTCATGGCTTTTCCAATCTCTATTTCGAAGTATTTCGTTTGTGGTAACAGATATATCTCTAACTGCACCACTGAAATTTCTTGGATGACTTTAGTAAAAAATTATAAATAATTCTGTTAAAAAATATTTTTATTCGTACTTTTAGAATACATTATTTATTATGGGATTATCTTCGAGACTTGACGAGCTTTAAGTGTATTAAAAATTAACTATCAATAATGTCTATTTATATATCTATTTTTTAACCGGAAGTAGAGGGACAATAACGAGGGTGGGGCAAAGGGTGAAGTAAAAAATTATAGAACACTTTGGTCACTGACACTATAAAACTTTAGCTTATTTTTGGAGACTTTTTTTCCCCGGTGTGTTCAACTCGGAGGGTTAAAAAATACTTAAAAAATTGCTTTTAATTACTTTAAAAATAAAATTCTCAAGTGTTTTGCTTTAAATAGGAGATCTGAGTCTACCACGAAATAGTTTCACTTCATTTTACATAAATATATATTTAGAAGATTCATAACGTGTAAAAGCTTACTGTAAAGGCAGTTTTCAAACTTTATTGTTGTTTATTTAATTAGCTTCTAAGGTTTTTTTTCAGCTATGGCTGGAAGACAGGCTTCGCGTTATTGTTTAGAAGCTATATAAGTTATAAAAAGTTTAACAGATACTTCAATTCATTTATAAAATAAGGTTTATACCTGCTATTAGCAACTACAATGCAATGTCTTATGGAGCTTCTCACTTCTGTTTTTCTTTACTGAAGAATTATCAAATTAAAATAATTTAAAATTATTAACTTTATTATAGAAAAATTCTTCTGTCTGTATGTTTGCAATAGAACTCCTCTTAAAATGCTTTACAGATTTTAATGAAATTTTGTGTATGTAATTAATTTGATTCGAGAATGGTTTATATTTCCAATTTTATCCGATAGAAAACTTTTTTTTAAATTCAGAATTGCTTATTGAGATTATTGAGCTTATTGAGATTATAATAATTGAGCTTGAAACTCTTTATTGCCAACGTGTTTGTGGTGCTATAGTCAGCGCAACGGGCTTCAGTAAGAGAAGTCCCAAGATCGTATCCCTGTGTAGACGATATGGGGATTTTAAATTAATCTAACTGCGTTTGGCATGACTGTACGATTGGTGGCCTCAAGTATTTTTAAAATATCTTCTTACTTACTTTTCCCTCAAAATAGTGCAATTTACAATTTATTTAAAAACATTTTACAATTTTTAGATTTGCAGCCTAAAGCAGGACAACGTCTGTCGGGTCATTTAGTTTTCTTATGTATTAAAATGTAATAAGAATCATCCAAATCAATTCTCTATATTTAGTGACGCCTAATTTACTTCAAAAATAAAATTATCAAGTGTTAAAAAGGTGCTTTAAATAGGAAATCTGAGTCTATCACGAAATATTTTCAATTCAATTTAAATAAATATATTTCTGTAAGATTTATTACGTGTAAAAACGTACTTTAAAAGCAATTTCTTTAACTTTATGACTGTTTAGAATCGAACTAAAATCATATCTTCTTAGTTATAAAAGTTTCACTGTATTTCTAATTTATTATAGAATGGGATTCATACCAAATCATTGCAGAGGTTTGGAGATTGCGTAATTCATTTGAAACATTCATTTTTCTTTATTACAAAATTTCCAAATGGTATAAATAGTATATTTTAGCAATTTTCTTATCCGTGCTAAATTTGAAATTAGAAGTATCAATCGCAAAAAAACGTACTACTACGTGTCCCGCATACAATGTGTTAATATTTATAACCTAATATTTTCTTTATTTAATAAACAGCACATATTTTCAAATATACGTTTAATAATTTAATCATTTTTATAACTATTTTTTGAATGATATTATTCGATATAATAAAAGAATAAATTTTTGAAACTATTTATAAAACTCTCAATATTATATATTTGCAATGTTGAAACTGTTCTTATATTTACGCTTAACCAGCCAAATAGTTTTTAAGAAAATAAATATTGGTGTAAACAAAAGATTATTTTGTTAGATGAGATTTAATATTCGTAAACTTAAATTTCGTGTAAATTTATAATAAATTAAACAAAACTGTGCATTTCAGTTATAAAATATCAATATTTAATTTAATCCTATCTTTAAAGAAGTACATAATTCAAATGATATAATTCATATATACAACTCACAATAAAACTTAAACATTATGAACAATATTATACTGTTGTATTATTTGAGTTAATCAGTAGTAAGTTTAACTGGCTACTTTCAATTTGCTAAAACTCGTTTTGAATCCTTGAAAATTTTCTTATTTCTTTCTAAAAACTTCCTTGAAATTTTCCTTTACCGAAAACTTTTTACTGAATCTGATTACTTAAGTCTGAAATAAAAAGAAGGTAATGAAAAAATATAGGTCACTTAAAAAATCTAACGTTATGTTTTCTAAATTTAATGTGTAAGCATATGTCTCTTATAATATTAATTAGCACAAAGAAAGGTGAGAATGAACTAGATTTTCTTATTGCTTTCCCACAAAGTGTTCTAGGATAACTGGAGGATAGTTTATAAGAATTACTTTTATACCCACTTTATTTTTTTATATTTTTTAACTTTTTTTACCATTAATGAATTGACAAGAATAATGGTTTTGAATTAGGATGTTACTAAACAGTTTGTAAGCTCATATTTTATAAATGCCAAAGAGTATTATTTGAACCAAATGTACTAAATATAAAAATAAAGCAAGTTAAAAATTTGCATTTAAAATTTTGTGTTTAACAGGCATTATAAAATAGATAGCACAAGGAAAGGTGAGAATTAA
>CM063501.1:134143974-134158974 GCA_032207245.1 Pardosa pseudoannulata
TTTTTTACATAGAGATGATGTTTGCCGTCCAAATTTTAAACAACATTTTGTGAGTTTTTATTTAAAGTCAGTGAAATTTTCGGTATTGGAAGTTTTAAAAATATGAAAAGTAAAATATATATTGTGAATAATTAATAAAGGAATATTCATTTAAACTGAACCCTAAATTTCTGATAAAGTTACTAAACAAACATAGTTATTTTAAAAACGGTAAGTTACTGAATCTCAAAGTTATATAGCTTAACCCTTTCTTTCTCACAATAACCTTCGATAACCAATACTTCTGAGACTTATTATAGCCAAAACCATCTGAGAAAAATTCTTCTTGAGGCATGACAGCTAATAGCTGCATGTAATGCTGATAGCGGTGACTCATTGTAAGCACCCGATATTAGCAGTTGTTTTTTCCTGAGGTTTTACAGCACATTAAGAAACACTTGCTGTTGGATAACAGGAACAGTTCAATGCTATTATATTCAGTTTTGAACTTATATATTTAGATTTACAGATAAAAAAAAGGCTGTGAAAAGAAAAATAGGCAAACTTTGATCTATTGGGCAGGGAACAGGAGGGCAGTTGAAATTCTAGTGTTTGGGTCTTGAAGAATTAAAAATTGAAAACTGGACTGATGTCTTTAGATAATACGAGGCTCATCCATAAAGTAAGTTTCCCTATTTAAAAGAAAAAAAGAACTCGCACTTTCACGGGCATATTTATTGGTAACACGTACAGCAATGTTTCAGCAAATTTTCAACATAGCCACCACCAGAATTAAGACACTTGTCGTATTGTCGGATTAACTTTATGTATACCTCTGTCTTAGATCTCTTCCGCCTGAGAATGAAACCAGCCTTCCTGTCCCAGAACACCGTGCACATCCCGTCTGTTTGAATTTGGTCCTGACCGAAGACCACTATGATGAAAATGTATTGACTGCTGCTTGGTTTCTGGGATAAAGTGCGAAATCCAAGTCTGATTGCCCGTGACAATCCAACCGAAGAACTAGTCACCGTCATCGTGATACAGTATCAGAAATGTCAGTGCTGCTGCTGCGAGTTGAAATTGGTGTTAAGGTGTCAATTTCGGCTCAGAGACCTGACAAAGCTGACGATGAATTGCAACTGGAGCTTATAGCTTTGTGCATTCAAGATCACCGACCGAACCTTGCAGGCTGCGGGAGAAGGAATTAGAGTTTCCATTTCGGACGACTGCTACTCTGCTACTGGCACGAATCGGGACTTGTTGAGCTGGCATATGATTAATACGTCTTAGATCTGTTACTCACGCGCAATTAACACTACTAAATACGTTTACTTTAAAGGAGAAAACTACGAGAAACAGACTCTCTGGATGCGTCTCGTATATAATTTTCTTCTTAGTGACTATCAAATTATTAGGGTTTTAAACAAGATAAAGTAAAAGAAGATCGTAGTATGATGTACAAAGTTAAACTTCAGTGAGGTATTACAAATCAGTTACATTAATTTTATTTTCTTTTGGTACTTTCCTTACTTGCTTCTCTGATATCCCAAAAGATATTATCAGTTTGATGCAAAAACTAGCAAGCATGGATTCCCTCCTAAATGCTTTACCTGTGAATTGAAAATTTGACTGAGTAAGACAAATGAAAAATAAATTAAAATGGATATTTTATTCTTTAAAACACATAAATTCAATTATGAATAAAAAAAATAAATCATTTGAAAACTAATTTCAAGCTTAACTTAGTAAATACTAAGGTTACTTTAAAAGTAGTAAATTTCTGAACATGGAATTATTCTAAGCGAATAAACAAAATTTGTAGTATAGTTTAGACATGCTCCGGGGTCATTATTTTTCTCCCATCGCATATTTAAATATTATGAATTTAGATGGTATTAAGTGGTATAAAGTGGTTCAAGTGTGGGATATGGTATTAAAGTTCAACTTCATCCATCCATAACAAATCAGCTATTGATGGTTAATTATTTTATTTGTAAAAAACATTAAAACTAAAATTAGTTTTAAAAGTTTACAGCTTTCTACAGTTTTCAAATCTACAGTTTTTATTTTTTATTGCTCACCTGATTTTTTGATAGCCAAAATTCTGTTATCAATTTAATATTAAAACTGTTTCAAGTCCTGTTTACACACTAACCTCCCCAAAACGAAGCTAGTGCAAACTTCCTTCTAAATAATGCAGCTTAAAGCAGAATAATTCAATGAGTAAGTGAAGGAATGAGCGACTTTAAGCAGTGATTTTGTTCTGTAAAAAATAACATGAACAATTAATAAAGAAAAATTCAATCGTACTAAAATTTGATTTGCAGCTAAAGTTAATAAAAAGTTAATAAATTAATGAATTCGGAATTTATTCAAGGGAACAAGCAAAAGTTGGCTAGTGTTTTATAGATGTGTCTGACTCAATTTTCCTCTTATACATTTATAAAATGGTATGCATTCAGATGAAATAAAAAGGTGCAAATGTATGAAATAATACGCAAAGATCAACCTTCAATCAGGGATAACAAATCAGTTATTCATGTTTTATTATTTTAATTAAAAATATCAAAACTGCAATTAGTTAAAAATAGTTTTTGTAACAGATCATTTTTAAAATTTCTTTCATAAAAGTTAATTTTCTTTCAGAAGTAAATAAAGCTAAACTTACATTCTTTCTTTACCAAAGTAAATATATATTCCTCTTTTCTTTTCTACACGTGATTTTAAAAAATGTAAAAAAAGTAATTGTTTAATAATAAACTATTATTTTGCTGTAACTAAAAACATAATGACCTTTGTACTTGATTAATAAAAGCATTTAGATGTAATTTATTTTCTTTTGAATGACGCATAATTTAAATTAAGCAACAATAATGTTAATTTTTTATTAATTAAAATTTGTACTATCAATATTCTATCAATTCTATCATCGTGACAAAAAAAGAAAAAAAAACCGCGCACGTTGTCATGTAAAAAGGCTAAACGCACACTTGACGGTTAAACTGTAACTTTTAACAGCACAGTTGCTTTCCTCAAATTCTTAAAGCTATTGAGTTTGATGGAAAATATTTTTCAGGTTCGATTTACGTTCCCATGCAACCTAAATGGGGTAAGGACTTATCTCTACTAAATGCATTTCTGTGATTGAAATTTTAGACGGAACAAGGAAAAAATTTTTTAGTTGGCAACTTAACTTAGTTGGCAATACGAAAATATATGCCTTCATGCCAATACAAAGCTGTGAATCTGTTATCCATTGTAACAAAGAGTTACAGTTCGACAACGCTAGTGCGAAATTGACCTAAAGACGAAATCGAAGTGAGTGAACCTCCTTCAACCCCACTGGTCAAGAATGGTTGCTGACCACGGAGCAGCCATCTTCGGTCAAAGCAACGCTGTCCAACGAACTTTTTCGGGAGATCTCCGGCCCCCCTTAGAGAAAAAGCAAGGAAGAAGGAAAGTAGAGCTTAATTTCTTCTGCACCATATCTAACACCCTTTTTTTGTAAGACCAAGACGACATGTTGGCAAAATCTTTGATCGAGTAGGGTCCCTTTGGCATGATGGACTAATGACCATTTTTATTTGTTAATTACACCTTCATTTATATTCAAAATAACCAATATTCAGCAGGAGAAATTAGTTTTTTTTTCAATTTTGTATTGCATAACGAGTACTCCACTTATACGTGCGTCTGGTCTAGATGCTCAGTCGGCCACACCTCTAAAGCTATTTAGCAGCATCCTGTGAACACGTGTAGCTTGAGGTATGCTATGGATTAGAACAGGGATGAACAAACTTTTTCGACCGCGGGCCTAAAATCGAAAGAAAATAAATGTTGTGGGCCAAGATAAATTTTTCTAAAATTTTAAAAGCAATATACAAGTACCTAACGGTTTAAATACGTTAATGAGATGAATGAAATTACGATTTCATTTTTAAAAGTTCCTTATACTGAGGTTCGAAGTGAGATGTACTGAATTTAAGGAACGATGCTAAATGCTCATCTGTCAGTCTACTTCTGAAATTATTCTTTCTAAGGTTCAAAGTTGAAAACACTTGTTCACATATAAGAAGCAAATATACCGCTGATCTTCTGGGAGTGAGATAATAAATTTGAGATATAATATTTAAGCAAAGTAGAAAAGGAGATTGCTTTATAATGTATAAATATATATTTCTTTTAATTTGCCTCGGATTGGCAACTTAAAATTCTATCCGCGGCCGGATAAAACCTTCCGGCGGGCCGGATTTGGCCCGCGGGCCGTAGTTTGCCCATTCCTGGATTAGAGTAACATTACCCCCTCTGGATTCTAGTAATTTAGAAGCAGGTACGAAACAAAAGACCCCCCCCATCTTGGCCTGCCACTTCCAGAAGTAGACATTGTGACCACGAACATATTTTACATGCCTTAGTCACCTTTAATGGACACGGATCTTATGCCTGAATGCATCAAAATAACAGAAAAAAAAAACATGTCCAATTAACGCACTTTCCCCACTTTTCTTTAATATTTCATTACCTGTTTTATTATTTTCTGTATTTTGTCAGAGAAGAAGCATCGATTTTGGAAAGGTTCAAAGACAGAATTTCTTGATAATCCAAAGAAAAAGTCCCTTTTTAATAGGGAAAATACGATTAAATAATTTAATAAATAAAGTACTTACAAAAAATGAAATTTTGAGAAGAGTCTTTAAAAGCCTTAGTTCCAGACTCTTTGATACTAGATTTTATCCTTTTTTCTGTAAATATTCATTCATATTTCAAATTAGTTTCTCAGTCATACTTTTAATAAAATAAAACAAACCAAAAATGAATTTGTTTAAAAATCAAAAACCGATTTGTATTATTTCTTGCCCTTTAAAAGTTTAAAAGTCATTTAGATACTTCATTTTTCCATACCAGGTTAGAAAAATAACATTAATGAGTTCAGTTTTGTAATTACTTTAAAATAAATATTTCATTAATTATAGAGATGGGGTTAACATTAAAGAAAGTGGTTCATTATCAAAAATAAATAAAATTATTTTATCACACTCGTTTGCTTTCTTTGAGCGCTATTAAAAAATAATAGCATTAAAAATTTAAAGTAAATTATACAACAGTTCTTCCGTGGTTTCAATTAATATTAAGTGTTCGTTTTATATATTTATTTCACTTCACTGGATCTTAATGCTGAAAATTTCTTTTTTAACCTGTAATTAAAATGCTAGGTTTCAAATTGAAAACTGACAGTAATTTAAATAACAGGTTTTTTTAAGAAACTAGAAGGTGCAAATTTTTCTACATATTGCCCTTTGTCATTTTTCTACAAAGAAATTTCAAGTAAAGTATTTGAGAAATAAACTAGATTGTTAACTTTTTGTTTGAATTTAGTTAAAAAAGGAATAAATTTTCAAATTTGTGATTTTTATTTTTAATTAAAGAAATAAATATTTAATTAATAATGTCACGTATAGTAGATAAACATTAAAAAATACGAAGTTATTTTAAATGTAACAATATTATCGAGTAATGGACATTGACATAGGTTTTTAGTTCATACTTTGTCAATACCCTGATATTCAGAAAAAAAATTTTTTTGGTGGGTTTGCGTTATAAAACTTATTTTTTAAGCATTGAGTAGTTACGCTTTGGTTAATTCTATGATGCTTTTTAATTGTATCCTTGTAACCTCCTCAATTCATCATAATGGAAATCGGTGTATACTAAATGTGTATCTCGCTTTACCTATTACTTTTTTAAGTACTTAATTATACACTAATATGTAGCAAATATGTAGTATAATATACCTCCATAGAAGTTGGTGAAATATTCAAGACCGATTTCTTCTGATGAATTTAATATAACAACAAATATATAAAAAATTAAAACATCATATAACTTTTTATAAAATTTAATAAAATATACTCAATATATAAATTTAATTTTCTCACTGTGTGTATAAACTTATTTATTTTTCACAAATACAGGACACTTTGCCTTTATTAGCATTTTATTATGCTTCCACAAATTTGTTGCCTATTTTTACTATAGGTGCTCCCTATAGGTAGGCTAAAATTGCTTCTTAAGAGGTACACAGATACATCCAAGCCTTATTCGGAAATCGAACCCAAATCCATTGTGCAGAAGCACCATACATCAACCACTAAACGAGGTGGCATATACATACGAGGGCTACTCTGAAATTTTTGAGGCCGAACGCTGGCCGATTGGTTAGGGTGCTGATCGTCGGTATGGGAGTTCGGGAGTTCGAATCCCACTATGGCATGGATGTTCGTAGCCGTTCGGAATTGGCTTTAAGCAGTAGGTCCCGGTCTCATTAGCCCTCGTGTGCAAAACAGTAGACCGTAGCACTCTAAACCAAACAAAAGAAACTGAAATTTTTCAGATACACACAGACGAGAATTTACAAAATAAAAAGAACGGTTTAAATTTTAAAATACAAAGTGTTTTAACACAGACATTTTTTACTGACTTACTTTAACTTGTTTCGCTTAAAATAAATTTCTTAAAAAAAGGAAATGGAGTTGACGCGAGAACATTTTCGGACAATGATTTTCTACGATTTTAAAGCAGGATTAAATCAAGAAGAAACCTTTCAACGGTTACAATTGGCTTTTGGTGATGAATCTCCAGCTCGTTCTACTGTATTCAGATGTTTTAAAGAATTTAGCAGTGGTCGCAATTTTCTTCAGAATAAAGAACACACAGGAAAGCTGCCGTCAGCAATAATCGCGGATAATGTGTCTGCCATACGAAAAATGTTTATGGATGATAATCACTGTACCTATCAAATTATACAGAAGAAACTTAATATTGGATCCGCAGCCATGTACAAAATTATTAATGAACAATTACACATGAAAACAGTAGTTTACCGTTGGGTTCCCCATAATCTAACTCAGCACCAAATATGTGAGCGTCAGTAAAGAAACTCTTAAGTAGCTAAATGATGGTGGCCAAGGAATCATTTCTAAAATTGTAACAGGTGATGAAACTTACATACCGTTTTTTGACGTTTCTACAAGTCAATAAAGCAAAGTATGGATCTTTGAAGAGAACCCACGCCGAATATGGTGAAAAGACAATGCGAAAAAAAAACAACTGAAAAAAGTGATGTATGCCGTTTTCTTCATAAGCACGGGATTGGTCAAAGCCGTCAAGTTGGAAGGACAGAATACAGTAACAGCAAACTAATAAACCACTAAATGTCTTCCACAAATTCTACAAGAAGTGAATGTTGGGGGACTAATGCTTCACCATGACAATCTATCTTCAAATACAGCTGGATTAACAGTTGAGCTTCTTATACAAGAACAAATTAAAGTGATAGAACTTTTGTCGTATTGACCTGATCTACGTATGTGTGACTTTTAGCTATTCTTTAATCTAAAATAGAACTTTCGTGGACGTCGTTTTTATTCAGAAGAAGAGATTGATGTGGCTATAAATGCATTTTTTCATATATTCCAAGAAATGAATGGCTTGAAACATGTAATATGTAAAAAGTTCGTCTACAAAAGTGCATTGATGCTGGAGGAGATTACTTTTAACACATCTAAAAATTTGTAAGTATAATTTTAAAAACCTAGTTGTATCTTAAAAATTTTAGAGCGACCCTAATTCATTAGGATGACTTAGTATCATTCAGATAAGTGAAAAGTTTAACTATTTGAATTACTCATTTGTTATAATTTCAATCTAGTTCTATTTTTCTAATTTTAAGTTTTTGGGCTTTGCATACGAAAAAATTTTTAATTTGCGTTTATTTAGCTTAAGTGTTTAACACATTGCCCGAACCCATTTCGACCAGATTTGAAAAAACTGTATTTCAATTCCGTGAAGCCCGAATTCGGTTCGTCAAATACATAATATTTAATTTGCTATTTTCCCATTAGATAGAGTTACTTTACGGTGAAAAGGTCGTCACTTTTGTGCCGTTTGTTGCTATTTATCGGATTCTATAAAAAATTTGTGAAATTCAAAGGAATCTGAAGGACATGGAATTCATAAGAGTTTATATATATATATATATATATATATATATATATATATATATATATATATATATATATATAAGATGTTGATGATGATAATAAAGAACAAAATTAAAGAGAAAAATTCCATTTTTGTCACGTTTTTCTCAAATATTTTCTCAAATATATGGGGTTAAGCCCTTAGTTAGTCAACAACCTTCTATTTAGAGAAAAAGTGTTTGTTTTCTATATAAATCCCATTTTTTTTAGCCATTTATTACTCACAAGTTAGTTGGTTTTCCTTTTTTTTCAGTTGCATCTTTGTTACCTCTCTCCTCATACCTCCTAAATAAAATTAATATAAGCTGAATGTCTATTTTGACCTATTACAAGCATTTAAATACTTAAGAAAATTATACAAAAAATGTGAAACGGCTTGTTTAATCTTATACAAAATTATGAAATTATTCCTTCCACTTTTTTTACAATTACGTATATATAAAAATCAACATAGAAGATTTACATCTGTTATATCACTTCCCATAAATCTGAAATATGAAATTTATACCGAAGACAATACTTCTTTCACTTCCTCGGTGGAAATAAAAACACAATAAGTATCATAGATAATTACAAATCAAGGAATTCAAATAATTGTATTTGAAATTAGAGAGAAATGCGGTAAATATACAAAGTTGTTTACAGATTTTTTTCTAATTTTATTCGGAATGATTGAGAAAGATAAAGAAAAATATGTATGCAATCTTTCAATTAAGTGTGAGGTACAGGAAATACTCGGAACTGTATTGAAAACAATGTTTGCGAGAAAACTTTGCTTCTCATGCCGTTAATTGCATCTTTTTAAACAAACTCACGCCTGTATCTATATAATTGGAGAAAAGAAAAGTAGGTTATTGGAAAAACAAATTAAAAGATACGAAACCGGAAAAAAAAATTGAAAAGCAATTATAATTATTTCTTGTAAAATAATCAAATCGAAAAATAGGTTAGGAATTTTTATAAATGAAAAATTAGGTCATATGGTAACTTTACTTAGAAAATCAATAAATTCACCCAGAAGGTCATATTTATTTTATAAATGAGAAAAAACAGAATAGTATCTAATTTTAGGAAGAAATTATTGACAAGAAATTAATTAGAAATGTAAAATGTGAAAAATTTTAAATCAATATCATTTTTTGCATTGTTTTTTTTATTTGATATTGATAAAGATGTAAAATATCATAAAAAATGTTCAAATCTCGGTCGACTGAAAATTTTTTAATAGAGGGCTTGTGCTTTACATCGCCTGATAAAACTAAGGAAATTTTTAAATTTTTCACAGAGAAGGTAGTATTTATCTTATAAATCAGAGAAAACAGAATAGTGTCTAGTTTTAGAAATAAATCATTGACAAGAAATTATTTAGAAACACAACACATATGTCAAATCATTATCATTTCTTTAAAGTAGTTTATTCTTTATTTACTAAGGAAAAAGAAGTAAAATATCATAAAAAGTTTCGAATCCACGGTCCACTGGGAAAATTTCATTAGACCAAACATGGTTCACATCTCATAATAAATCTACTAAGGGAATCAATAAATTCACAGAGAAGTTGATGTTTATCTTATAAATCAGAATAAATTGAATAGTGTCTAATTTTAGAAATAAATTATTGACAAGAAATTAATTAGAAATATAAAATGTTACAGATATTTTAAATCAATATGATTCCTTTTGTATTATTTCTTTATTTGCTAGGGAAAATGATGTAAAATATCATCAAAAGTTTTCAAATCACGGTCCACTGAAAAAAATTTAATACAGGGCCCATAGTCCACATCGCAGCATAAATCTAAGGAAATATTAAAAAAAATTCATAGAGAAGGTCATATTAACCTTTTAAATCAGAGAAAACAGAAGAGTATCTGATTTTAGAAATAAATCATTGATAAGAAATTATCTAGAAATACCAAACATATGTCTAATCAATATCAGTTCTTTTGTGTAGTTTTACTAGGGACTATTAACTAGGAAAACTCTAGTAAAAAGGACTTCCCTAGTAAAAAGGACCTCTCTAGTAAAGTTCTCTAGTAAAAAGGACCTTCCCTAGTAAAAAGCACTATTTACTAGGGAAAAAGAATTAAAATATCATCAAAAATTTCCAAGCCAATGTCCAATGGAAAAATTTTATTAGACCACCCATGGTTCACATCTCATGATAAGTCTAATAAGGAACTAAATAAATTCACTGAAAAATTTATGTTTATCTTATAAATCAAAGAAAACAGAATAGTGTCTATTATTAGAAAAAAAATTATTGACAAATTTTCTAGAAATATCTCACATATTTTAAATTAATATAATTTCTTTTATATATTTTTTTTTCTATTTGCTAGGGTTAAAGTAGGTCAAATTTCATCAGAAGTTTCCAAACCACGGTCAACCGAAAAACTTTTAAAAGAGCACCAATGATTTACATTAAACGATCACTCCACTAAGGAAATCTATAAATTCACTGAGAAGTTCATGTTTATCTTATTAATCAGACACAAGAGAATAGAGTCTAATTTTAGAAAGAAATTATAGACAAGAAATTATCTCGAAGTTTCACACATATTTTAAATTACTATGGTTTCTTTTTTTTCTACTTGCTAGAGAAAAAAATAAAATATCATCAAAAATTTCCAAACTACGATCCACTGGAAAATTATTTATAGTGAGCTCATGGTTCACGTTGTATGATAAATCTACTAAGGAAATAAATAAATTGCCAATGAAGTTCATATTTACCTTATAAATCTTAGAAAACAGAACAGTATCAAATTTTAGAAATAAATTAGTGACAAGAATTTATCTAGAAATGTGCAATTGTAACACTATACATCCAACAGAGATAAAAAAAATCTATCTACATTTAACAAATTACGTTTAATTATTAAGATATTTACACATATTTACAAGTTTTACTTAATATTTAACATTATTAAAAATGCAGAGAGCAGGATGCCCTTGAACACACCAACACACCACATCACGAACTCTCTGTCCTTTTAGGCTAAAACAAAAAGGGTGCGCGCGCAGATGGCCGTTGCGCGCTGTTACACTCTTCCCCTCAACCATCGACTAATGTCCTCATGTCGATGGGTGAAATCTAGGAGATCTTCTGACTGGGGTAGAGTCTGGCTGTTGCTCACTTTCTGGCCTTTTAGGTCGACCTCTTCTTTTCAGGGGCAACATTGGGTTGCTCTGCCCTTGCCCTCTATAAGGTTGGAAGCATGATGAGTGGTATTTTCCTATGGGAGTAAAAGGATTATTTTGGGTAGCAATCAAATAAGATGTAGGAGATTGTACTTTATAAATAACATATGGGCCATCGCGTCGTGGCATAAATTTAGCTGTTCTTTCGGATTTGGTTTGACTTTTGGGGTGGAGAGTTACCCACACTTTATCACCTGTTTTGAATTGAGGCGTTTTTCTGATATGTTTATCAGCATAAAGTTTATTTTTATCCTGTTTCAATTCTATATCAGACTTCAACTGATTCATATAATTTGCCAAACGTTTCAAATAGGGCGTTATCTCGGGCACGAAGTTGTCATTTGAGATAATAGCGCGAAGGTCGCGAGTAACATCGTCTGTTGTTCGAAGCTCCCTTCCGAACATAAGAAATGCTGCTGTTTCACCTGTTGTGTCGCATCTTGCTGTGTTCAGGGCAAAACGTATGGTTGGGAGTTTCTCACTCCAAATAGTGTGGTTACCTTTGACAAGGATTGCCAATCTTGGTTTTAAGTCTCGGTTCTTCCTCTCCACCGGGTTTGCCCGTGGGTGGTATACCGGGGTTAACACCTGATCTATATTAAGAAGATAACAAACTTGCTGCATCACTGAACTAACAAACTGACTTCCATTGTCACTTATTATTCTTCTTGGGAATCCATAACGTAAATAAACTTCTTCTATCAGGGTGATAGCACATTCCCTAGCTGTAGCATGTTCTAATGCGAAAAGTTCAGTCCATCTAGTAGCGCAGTCTTCTACTATAAATATCCATTTTTTACCATCAGGACTCTTGCTTAATGGTCCAAATAAGTCAATTGAAATTGATTCAAAACGTTGGTTATATACAGGTGTTTGTAGTAAACCTGAAGGTTTCTCATTGCTAGCTTTAAATCGGCAACAAACTTCACAATTCTTTATGTACTCTGTAATGTATCTACGCATGCCAGTCCAGTAGTACCGCTTCGCTATCTTACATAGTGTTCCTTCTACACCATAATGTCCCGCCATTGGGGCATCATGATATTCTTTCAGTATTCTTTCACATTCATGCTTCGGCACTACTAACTGGGCTTCTTCTGTCTCTGCTTCTGGTGAATATCGGTATAAGACTCCTTGATTCAACAAATATCCCCGATTTAGCCAATTTGTAAAATTTTCATCTTTAGCAGGACTCTCAAATGATTCAATGATCTTTTTAAGGTCTGCGTCCTTAAGTTGTTCTTCTCGTAATTCTCTGGGACTTCGTGTTGGCATATCAATGGCAATTTTGCAGAATTGGCAATATTCTTCAGCGTGTTGGCAGAAAGGCCTTGACAAGAGATCTGCCACAACATTGGCTCTTCCAGGTATGTATTCCATCTTTGGGGCAAACGACTGGACTTGCAAAGCCCAACGAGCAAGTCTTCCAGTTGGAGCTTTTAAACTCATTAGCCAACGAAGAGGTTGATGATCTGATGTCACTGTTATATCTTGTCCCTCGATGTATCCCCGAAATTTATTTATTGCCCAAACCACTGCCAACGCTTCTCGTTCTGTGGTTGTATAGTTCCGTTCTGCATCGTTTAATAGTCTGCTCGCATATTCAATAGGGTGCTCCTCAGCTCCTTCACCTTGCAACAGCACTGCTCCAAGCGCGTAGTTGCTAGCATCGGTTCGCAAGATGTATGGCTTATTTGGGTCATTTTGTCGTAGAACAGGAGGACTAATCAGATGATGTTTTAGGGTTTTAAATGCGTTTTCCTCTTCTTTTCCCCATTTCCAAGGGCTATTTTTCTTCGTGAGATTACTTAAGGGCCTTGCTATGTCAGAAAAGTTCGGTACAAATCTTCTATACCACGAGGAAGTTTGCAAAAAGGATTGGACTTGCTTTAAATTCCTGGGAGATGGTAAATTTTGAATGGCGGCAACCTTATCTGGGTCAACTTCAAGACCAGAATTGGTAATGTAGTGTCCCAAGTATTTCACTCGGTTACAGGCGAAATTACACTTCTCTCTGTTAGCATGTAATTTAAACTCACGCAATTTTGATAATACTTTTCCTAAATCATCAATATGCTTCTCGAAAGTTTCAGATAAAATTATTATGTTATCTAAGTACGACAGAACCAAAATATCATTCAGGGAGTTTCTGAAGTTATCGATTAGTCTTTGAAATGTCGCCGGAGCATTTTTAAGCCCAAAAGGCATGCGGCAATATCTGTAAGTACCAAAAGGGCACACGAAAGCTGTTTTATCTCGATCAGTGGGATTTACCTCGATTTGGTGATATCCGGATCTTAAATCTATCGTTGACATGTAAGGAGTGTGTTTAGCTTCATGGAGCAAATCATCCATTCTAGGCAGAGGGTATTTATCCGTTTTTATAGTGGAATTCAACTTTCTGTAGTCCACACAAAGGCGAAATTGACCATTAGGTTTTGGAACTAGCACCACTGGTGAGGCATACGGTGACTCACATTCTTCAATTGTGCCATTGGCCAAAAGATTCTCTAACTCTTTCTTAAGAATGTCCTTCTTTAATGGAGACATGCGATATGGTGGCATAGCTACAGGGAGATTATTACCAGTGTCTATATAATGTTTAATTCTAGGTGTAGGCTCTTCCCCTGGCTGAAAGATATCCGTAAACATTTCTAACAGTTTACATAATTGTAACCTTTCCTCGGCAGATAAGTGACTGCCTTCAGTTTCTTTCAAAACGCAAATGTTCAGCTCAGGAGACACAATAATTTTATCGGATGATATAGTGCTAATGTTTTGCGAATTACCTGAGGATTCGAAAGAGTTTTTATGTGACACACAAGCTGGTATAAATGTATCTTTCTCAAAATTGAATTTTTTCCTAGGATTACTGTTGAAATACCATTTTCTGTTCGGAGTATCCAAGCTAACACCAGCTTTGGATAAAAAATCAGTACCAAGGAGAGTCCTTAGCTGAAGGTAACACAAATAGTGTAGTAGGAATTCTTTTCCCTAACAATTCAATGTCTATTTCGGTATTATAAACTTCAGAGAATTTCGGCACTCCGTCCGCGAGTGTTATATTTAAATTCACTTTAAGAAAAATTACCCCTTGTTCTCGGAGGAGGTTGTACAGGGTTTCTCCAGCAACAGTGTGGCTGGCTCCAGTGTCAGCACATGCTAAACCCCACATACCATTTATTTTAATCTTCATTAACATTGCCTTGGGTTCTTGTATCGCACACGTTTGAAATTTCAAGCAGCTAACCTGGGCGGAATCCACTTTAATGTTTGGGGAACACGTAGGGCATTTTGCCTTTATGAAACCAGGTTTCCCGCAGCCATAGCAGCTAATAGGTCTTTCGTTAATTTTATTAACAGTTCTATTCGTTGAGTATTTATAATTAACACTATTCTTAAAATTTTCTTAAATTGTTACTCGGCTTAGAATTTTCCATTCTATGTTGTTCATGGTTCGTGTTTCTACCTTTTAAGTTTCTACTTTCTTCATAAGCATCTAGCTTATCAACTAAAGCAACTGGATCGCTCAATTCACTCCAGTGATCTAAAAAATGATCTTTGTAATCCGGAGGACACTTCTTTTTGATTTGATCAGAAATTATTAGATCTTTTAACTGATCAAATGTAGTGATATTAAGCTCACTGAGCCAACCTTCAAAAAATTTTCTCAAATCATAGAAATAATCTCTCCACGTGGAGTCTGGATTTTTTCTGTGTTGGACGAAAAATTGTCGGAATTTCTCTGCACTCATCTTGAATCGACGTAATAAAA
>CM063501.1:134163974-134178974 GCA_032207245.1 Pardosa pseudoannulata
TAACAGGATCACCATGAAGTCACCATAAACGAAGCTAAGATAATAACATCAGAGCGAGATGAAAGAAAACTGCTTGAATTTTGGGATTTTCATTTATTTTTATTAAAACTGAGATGAGTAATAATAAAGTAAAAATAGTCTGAGGCAGAAATATAAATTGAAAATCAGGGTCGACAAAGAAACGAGATTTTGAAATTTATATTTCCATTTAAATTATGCTGAGATAGTAAAAAATAGCGTCCATATGAAAATAAAACAATTTTTGAACTTCTTAGGAAATTTATCTGAGAAAATCTTTTAATTCGTTATAATATAGTTTTTTAATTATTACCATAGATTTTTATAACCGTATTTACTTTAATATTATAGCCTAATATATTACTTTATAGTAAATTTTATAGAATTTGCCTTTCACTAGAATCAGAAACATAACCTGCAATTGCTTTGGATGACTATTTTTTAATATTTTTTCTACTATTCTAGCATATACCTATTTTTACTGAACTGAGCTGAGTTTTTTGACAAGAAAATTGTTCCAAATTAATTTAAATAAAATGTTTATTATCAAAATACTCATGGAAAACACTTTTACATATGAAATCTGTTTTTTAAACACATTTTCCGCAGACATTTCTATTACATTTAGCACAATGGTTTCTACATCTGTTTCTTTTGCATATTGATGAACTTGACAAAACTTCCGTGCATCATTAACATGAATTTCTGTCATTGGAATGGAAGTGTTCGCGACTTCTTTTCTATATTTACTTTATGCTTTATTTTATATACTTTATATTTAATTTATTCTATATTTATTACTTATTTTCATATACATTTTATGAGTCAAATTAGCTCACAGCCATGAAAATAGGCATATTACATTTAATAATGCGAAATGAAGGGGTCTGCGGGGAAGAGGAATAAAAGATTACATACATTTTATTACTTAACTAAAAACCTACGTGTGTTTTTGAAAAGTGATAGTAAAGTTATATATATGTATATAGGGATCAAATTTTTAATGAGTCAAATTGGCTAAGTCAGTAAATCTAGTGTTCAAATCCCCAAACATTACCGAATGTTTACGAACATCTAAAACTGCAACAGGATTCGAACTCCGGTACCGCGAACAAGCGTCCTACATGTTCAGCCATCGATAGGTTAAAAATTACATTAAAGAATATTTGCAATGATCGCTTATCTGTTTAAGCATTTGGAATCTGAAAAATACGGAATTAAAACATTGTTTCGAATGTTACAACACACCATATCCCCTAGGTATAAAAAAATTAATTTATCTAAAATATATAAACATTTTTATAAAAGAAGCATAATTTCAAAGAAATAAAATCTTTTAATATATTAAACTATTTTGGACATCAATTCACTTTACACGATGCATTTTAATCTATTACCTTGAGAAAGCTGTTTTTGGTAATTCCACTTTATTTTAAATATATTAAGAAATGAACACTTTGTTTCATTAATAATCACGGATATACGAACAAGCGAGAAATGAAACTTTATATTAAAGTATCGTCATATGATACGTATTCTACAAGCAAACTATGTTGACTGTTGAACTGCATAAAGGCATCAAACAATGTAATCTTCTCAAATTTTCGTTTAAAACTTATATTCACGAGTTCAAAATGACACACAGTGGTAATTAGAAGTGAAATATATTACTAACTTCAATAAGCACTATTGAACCACATGTTTCATCAGTACAATAATCATTTGAAACTAGCATATAAGAAATGAGTCTCCAAATCTTCTAACCACTAACCTTACTCCTAGGAACAGCTGTCTCAACTTCTTAATCGTTTCTGAAAGTGATGTTTAAGGTTAAGATCTAAAGAGATAAAAATCACTTCTATGTGATCCAGAGTGTAAGTAGATGTTTTTATTAATATCACTGGAAATGAAGTCATTTTCACTTGAACTGGACTCGTGAATGACACCGCTCAACAGCAGTACACTATGATGGTCTACAAAAGTTTACTGTCTTCATAGAAAAGGTGATGAAAGACAATGAATATCAGCTTGGTCATTTAATTAAACTTAAAAAGCATTAGACTTCTACGTACTATAATCGGTGACCATGTTATAATTAACAAGACTTCGGAGTAAAACCGTACATTTAGCTGCATTTATCATTGTCTTTCAAATTGCCATCATTTGTACAGATAGGGAAATTAGGACTTTAGTCAGAGCTCTTACCATAATTTCTGAACCATTCACGTGCTTTAATTGTCCTGTATGTTTCATTTATGCAGCACAGCGATACAAAGGTTAAATGAGTATGTACTACAGTAGCTTACTTTAATATAACTTGTTATATAACAAAGTACAGCAATTAGCAATATGCAATCCTCTCAATGTGTGGCTTTTGGAGTGGTTACTTTAAACAATCCACGTGATATTTGAAGGATGCTATTATGCGAATCAATAGGATTCTGCGTGTGTCTCTTAAGAGTTGAAAAGAGGGTTCTTGTAAATAAAACCTGAGTAAAATAATTAAGATACGGATCAATTTTACATTGAAACTATTAGCACTGCTACAATATTACTGATTGATTGGTTTGGAGTTCCGCTGTTTTGCTAAACAAAGGTTAAAGAGTCTCGAACTTACTGTTTAAAGTCGATTCCAGAGGGCTACGAATATTCATGCCAGCAGTTGTTGTTGTTGTTTTTTCTCATGCCACTTGGACAAACCAAATACGAATGAGTTTTGCAGGCTCGCGTATTAAGGACAAGGGGTGTGTCTTTCGTTTTAATGAGCACCATTAAGGTGAAAGAACGACTTCGCTCAAGTAGATCCTCGTAATTTGTAAGCAGGGACCAAGCAGAAGACCCACAGACTTGACCTACCAACCCCAGAGGTATTCATTGAGAACTTGGGGAACATTGCGACCACGAACATATTTTACGTGCCCCAGTCACTTTTAACGATCACGGCGGATCTTATGCAAGCAATTGGTAGCAGAATTGCTTATGTGTCTTGCTAGCGGTAACAACGAGGTTACTTTCAAATAAATCTTTCTTAAGTTAAAGTTACATCTTGATTTCTCAAGATAACTTTTAGCTCTGTTGGCATGGCTATTTCCTAATATAACTGGTTGGTTGGTTTGGAATGCTAAGTATTGCTTCCCAAAGGTTAATAAGACACAGACATAAAATTTAAAGACAATTTCAGATGGCTACGAGCATCCATAACACCAGTAGGATTCAAGTCCATGAACTCTAGTACCGAAGATCAGTGCCTTAACCATTTGCTGATTGAAAAATCAGCCATATGGGTAAAAGAAGTGCAGCTTTCAGCTGATGGAAAAACTCTCAAAATTACTGAAACCTTCTAAATTTTGAAAGATGAAACTTAATGACTATGGACATCCATGCTAGCAGTGAAATTAAAAACCACGAACTCGGGTACTAAAGAGTAGAGTCCTAACCTTTCAGCCATCTTCAGACTTTTAGCATATAAGTCAGCATTAGAAACCACAAACTGATACTCAGGGTCCAGTTCAAAAAGTTTCTTTGGGAACACTTTTTTCTTCTTTTTTTTCCTAGAAAACAGGAACCATGTTAAATATTCATTCCTACTTTTTTCGCAATTTTTATTAGGAACAGATTCAAAGGCTTTATAACCGAATATCCTCAATAACCCCCTCCCCCAAAGCAAAGAGTGTATTGTTGTTTGTGAAAAGAGTTAATAATTCGGTAATTTATGTACAACACAAATAATTACTGAAATACATTTGATATTTCTGTATGAAAAATAAGAAACTGTTTGACCTATGTTAGAACCTATTTTCAGCTTGATTTATCGTTCCCAATATTTAATTACTTTTATGGATTCCTTCAGTTTACTAAACATATAAAAATATTCTATTTTAACCCAGAATAGAAAGAAGGAAAAAATAATTTAAATTCATCGACCTCGAAGATTTTTATCAAGAAAATGCAACGTTTTCGCACATTTCCTAAAACTATCGACCTCCAGCGCCATCTATCGAGAAAAAACTTTTTAGGTTAATTATGATGAAACCAACCTTAAAAGGGTTTTAAGGGTAAACAGAAAAAATAACAAATCCAGCCGTTTAGAAACTCGGAATGCATTAATGGTGAAATACATGACGCCTCTGCTTTTAACAGGATGACTATGAAGTCGTCATAAACGCAGCTAAGATAATAATATTTCAGAGCGAGATGGGAAAAAAATTGCTAAAATTTCATGATTATTTCTTTTTTGTAGGTTAATGAAATCTGGGCTTTATAATAATGAGAAATAAAAAGCGGTTCATCTCTGAAATATAAATTGAAAATCTGGATGGGCAAACTAACAAGATTTTAAAGTTTATGTTTCAATTTAAATTATGCTGAGAAGAATAAAAAATAGCTTCGAGGTTAAGAGGAACAATTTTTAATACTCTTCAGAAATTAATTATTATTAAAACTGTTTTATTATTAATAATATTTTTTAAATTATGTACTCTGATGTTTTTCTATTTTAAAATTAGATATTTTGTCATAGCCTTATTTTCACCTGAAGCAGATTACAGACTATCATCAGCATTAGAATTGTTGGAATATTACTCAGTGGTGAGTTCATTAATTACTTTGAGAAAGTTCTAATTTTGAGTTAGTAAAAGTCAAATTGAATTTTGACTTTTACTTGGGGATTTAAGGGCAGAATTTGGTGTGAATAGATTCAGGATAGTAAGAAAAATATTTTGGGATAGATACCTATGAAGAGTGCTCAGATATTTGTCAAAGATAAAGAGTTAAATGAGACTAGACGTTGTTATTTATATACAGGACCAAAGATTGATAGAAAGGAATTTATTTTACAATATTAAAATATTAATTTAAGACTTAATAGTTATACATCTATTGGTGGAACATTTATTAACACATACATATAATTTTGTATTTAAAGTATAAATCAAAACCCCTTTGAGGTTTGCAACATTATTTCCTATTTCTAATATTGTATCATCCCCTGGCTGGGCAAGGTTAATTCAAACTTTCATCCTTTCAATGGGTAGAAGAACTTGAAAATATGGATGGCAAAGTAACAAGATTTTAAAGTTTAGTTTCTCTTTCAATTTAAATGATGCTGAGATGAAAAAAAAATAGCTTCGAAATTAAGAGAAACAATTTTTAATACTCTTTAGAAACTAATTATTATTAAAACTGTTTAATTATTAATAATATTTTTTAAATTATGTACTCTGATGTTTTTCTATTTTAAAATTAATTATTTTTTCATAGCCTTATTTTCACCTGAAGCAGATTACAGACTATCATCAGCATTAGAATCGTTCTAATATTTCTCAGTGGTGAGTTCATTAATTACTTTGGGAAAGTTCTAATTTTGAGTTAGTAAAAGTCAAATTGAATTTTGACTTTTACTTGTGGATTTAAGAGCAGGTTTTAGTGTGAATAGATTCAAGATAGTAAGAAAAAATATTTTAGGATAGATACCTATGGAGAGTGCTCATATATGTGTCAAAGATAAAGAGTAGATGCCGTAGATTAAGTAAGACTAGAAGCTGTTATTTATATACACGACCAAAAATTGATAGAAAGGAATTTATTTTACAATATTAAAATATTAATCTAAGACTTAATAGTTATAAATCTATTGGTGGAACATTTATTAACACATACTGGTTGGGATCTTTCACTAGATCCTGTTGTTAATCATTGAAATAAAACACTGTCTTGTTCTTTTCTTACTTTTATTTAACCAAAACAAAATATGTACAACTATATACAAAACACTTAACTTCTGCCACATGGCAGTTAAATGTTAAAATATCAACTCGGGTCTATTGCGACCATACCTCACAGAGGCCGTCTTACAACTACTGTGCCTCACATGCAGTGCCCCCTGGCGGCAACACGCCGCGGGCGGAGAGGATCAACCACATACATATAATTTTGTATTTAAAGTATAAATCAAAACCCCTTTGAGATTTGCAACATTATTTCCTATTTCTAATATTGTATCATCCCCTGGTTGGGCAAGGTTAACTCAAACTTTCATCCTTTCAATGGGTAGAAGAACTTGGAAATATGGATGGGTAAAGTAACAAGATTTTAAAGTTTAGTTTCTGTTTTAATTTAAATTATGCTCAGGAGAAAAACAAGTAGCTTCGAAATTAAAATAAACAATTTTTAATACTCTTCATAAATTAATTATTATTAACATTGTTTTATAATTAATAATATTTTTTAAATTATGTACTGCGATGTTTTTCCACTTTAAAATTATATCTTTTTTTCATATTTTTATTTTCACCTGAAGCAGAATACTGACTATCATTATCATTAGATCCGTTGGAATATTACTCAGTGGTGAGTTCATTAATTACTTTGGGAAAGTTTTAATTTTGAGTCACTAAAAGCCGGATTAAAATTTGACTTTTACTTGGGGATTTAAGTGCAGATATATTGGTGTGAATAGATTCAAGATAGTAAAAAAAATATTTTGGGATAGATACCTGCGAAGAGTGTTCAGATATTTGTGAAAGATAAAGAGTTAAATGAAACTAGACACTGTAATTTACATACATAACCATTGATGGGATGGAATTTATTTTACAATATTAAAATATTAATCTAAGACTTAATATTTATATATCTATTGATGGAACATTTATTAATAGATACATATAATTTTGGATTTAAAGTATAAATCAAAACCCCTTTGAGGTTTGCAACATTATTTCCTATTTCTAATATTCTTTCATCCCCGTGCTGGGCAAGGTTGACTCAGCCTTTCATCCTTTCAATTGGCAGAAGAACTTGAAAGTATGGATGGCAAAGTAACAAGATTTTAAAGTTTAGTTTCTCTTTCAATTTAAATGATGCTGAGAAGAAAACAAAATAGCTTCGAAATTAATAGGAACAATTTTTAATACTCTTCAGAAATTAATTATTATTAAAACTGTTTTATTATTAATAATATTTTTTTAAATTATGTACTCGGATGTTTTTCCACTTTAAAATTATATCTTTTTTCATAGCCTTATTTTCACTTGAAGCAGATTACAGACTATCACGAGCATTAGAATCGTTGGAATATTACTCAGTGGTGAGTTCATTCGTTACTTTTAGAAAATTCTAATTGTGAGTCCTTAAATGAATTTTGACTTTAACTTGGAGATTTAAGGGCAGAATTTGGTGAGAAGATTCATGATAGCAAGAAAAAATATTTTGGGATAGATATCTATGAAGAGTGCTCAGACATTTGTGAAAGATAAACAGTTAAATGAGAATAATTGCTGTTATATATATACACGAACAAAGATTGATGAAATGGGATTTCTTTTACAATATTAAAATTTTAATCTGAGACTTAATAGTTATATATCTATTGATGAAACATTTATTAACACATACATATAGCCGCATAAAGAGGCTTTTCCAACGAACTCAGTGGCCGAATGGTCAGAGCACGAGATCTAGACACAAAGTGTCTCGGTTCGGTGCTCCTCATGGCAGTTGAATCAAAGTATGGGCTACTCATTCTTTGGGTCAAAGTATGGATATTTATAAATGTTTTTTATTGTTGCCTTATGTTCTCTAACATTCTATATCTTTCTTTATTTTGTAAATTAGTTATTTCTCGAATATTCTGTTCGGGTATAAAAGGTGATACCCACTAGTTGTAGGCAACTTCTTGATCTTTTTAAGTTGCGAGTTGCTACTTTGCTTCAATAAATTCGTCTGTTAGGCTAAACGGTGTGTTTATTCGAATCTTCGTGACAATATATTCTTGGTTTTTGAGTACAAGTCATGAAACCCTTTGAAGTTTGCAACATTATTTCCTATTTCTAATATTCTATCACTTTTATGAATTTAAATATTTTAACGGATTTTTCTTTGCTTTCAAATATAATTTTAGAGAAAGATAATATTACTTGCCCAGTCTTGCGGAAAAATGTTTTTACTAATGTTATAATGATTTTAAATTTTAAGGAAAGTTACAGAGATTTTAAAAGTTTAAAATGCTTTAAATTTTAGATCTTTAATGAACTGCTAAAACAGACTTTTTTTTCCTGAATGTTCTCTAAATTTGGCTATACCAAACAAAACATTTATGATGGTTAATATAATAATCGAATTAAACAATCACAGAATATCATGTATCATGTTCACGTCAGAAATAAATTGTAATAATACTTAAATTTTCTTAAGTTATATAATTTAAAATATATCTTTTGCATATATACTTAAAGAATAAGAATGAGCTTGAGAGAAAATCAATTCTAAGAATATGTTTCAAATACGTAAGAGATTGCTTTTATTGGAATTTACTGTGTACAATTAACTCAATAAACCCTCAAAGAAATCTTAATGGATGTTACTAACTTTCTACAAGATTTGCTGAATAGATTCTAATCAAATCAGCTTTCAAAGAAAGCTGTCTGAATTGATACAAAATTAACTGTCTCAAAACACCGATTAGGGGAGAATGCATTGTTTACAACTGTTAGACCAAATCACACCTATAGCACATTCACACCATTTCTTAGGATAACAAGTAGTTGCTTTCACATGTACCTACTTATATTTTTTGTTCTTTTATAAAATAAAATACGTATAACATCCGTTGATGGATTTTTATTTGCTTAAAATCGTATGTATTCATTTGTTTATTATTACAACACAAAGTTAATTCATTTTACATGCACTATTAACTTGCAATAATTAACTTCATTCTTGAACTACATTGTGTAAAGCTGTTTGATCAAATTGCATTTTTAATACCTTCAAGCTGATATTTGGGTATATAAAGTAGATGCTTTACATGATCATTCATCATTTTATGATTTTATAAGATGACATATGTGTTTAACCCTGTAATGGATTGTTAATTATCTGAAATAAACACTTACTTTTGCTAGGCATACACTCGTTTACCATTGTAACACAGCATTTCATTTCCATTCATGACCCATTTTATATTCTTAAGATCTTTTATTTTCTCAGAATTACATATTAAAATAACAATTTAAAAATTATAGTTTACTTTAAAAAATTATGTATTTGACAGAATACATGTATATAGAAAAAGATGTTTCGGGATTTATTTAAAATTTACAGAAATTAATAATAAAATATCTCATTTTAATCCCTTGACTGTGACACCCGAACTCAAATCGGACAAGCCAAAAAAGTCAAATTTGGAATGCTCTACCTGAGTTTAGGAAAGATAAAAATTAGTGCTTCAATTCCGTGAAGCCAAAACCCAGTTCTTCCAATATATGTAATATGTAATTTGCCATTTTCTCAATAAATGGCGATACTTTTCCTAGAAAATTCCACAGTTTCGTGACACTTGTCGGATACTATAAAGTATTTTTGAAATTCAATTGAATCTAATAGAATTCAAGACAATTGATATACATAATAATATTGCTGTATTAATCTATAACACATTCAGACCATTTCTTAAGATATCAAGTAGCTGCTTTCACATGTACCTACTTATTTCTTTTGTGCTTTTATAAAATAAAATACGCATAATATCTAATGATGGATTGTTATTTGCCTAAAAATCTTACATATTCATTTGTTCATTATTACAAAGTTTATGCATTTTACCTGCATTATTAACTTTCAATAATTAACTTCATCCTTCAACTAAATTGTGTAAAGCTGTTTGATCAAATTGCGTTCTTAATACATTCACACTGGTATCTAGGTATATAAAGTAGATTCTTTAATACATACTCATTTATCATTTTATGATTTTATGAAATGGCAAATGTGTTTAACCCTGTTATGAATTGTTAATTATCTAAAACTAACACCTGTTATCGACAAAGTGCTCAGTGAACTGTAACTAAAACATGACATGATGCTAAGTAGAATTCTTACGCTGACCCAGACTTTGTGTCCATACAGCAGCATGCAAACTGACAACCAGTCACCACGACAGCAACCACAACAGCTATAAAGCTGCAGCTGACCTACGCGAGGCCCGTCATGGTTCGAAGCTTAATGTAGTCAACCCCAGTAAGGAACAAGCACTACAGAGGCAAGTTCAGGACTACCAGGGAATACGTAGAAGAAAAGATCACTCAGGTGAACTCCGGGATCGTGAACCCCGTACACACCTAAAGGAGGTGTGGCCCTGGGGGTACACGATGCTAAAGAAACTAGTACTAAATGCCACAAAACTAAATCTTTAATAAAAACAATTCGAACCAGCGTTTTGGCTGTCATGCTCGCGCCACTCGCAAACACAACTCTCCCAGTACATAAAACGACTGGGACGCCATCTGGCACATTGCTTTTCTTAATGATTTAACATCTATTATTGCTAGACATACACTCGTTTACCATTGTTGCACAACATTTAATTTCCATTCATTACCCTTTTTATATTCTCGACTACTATTTTCATAGAATTAAATATTAAAATAAAGGTATAAAAATTAATGTTTAATTTAAAAAATTATTTATTTGACTGAATATATGTATATAGAAAAAAACTGTTTCGGGGATTTATTTAAAATTTACAGAAATTCATAATAAAATATCTCATTTTAACACTTTGACTGTGACACACGAACTCAAATCGCACAAGCCAAATGAGTCAAATTTGGAATGCTCTATGTGTAGTCCTATGGTTTAATCTCAACAGTTATTTGTTGTTCTTCCATTAAACATAAAAAATTTAATAGAACTGACCATAATTCTTTTCACAATATTATCATGTGATTCAGACAGATTTGATAGTGTAACATTTCTCAATATTTCAAAAATAAAGTCAAAAAGTTATTTTTAAATGTTAGATTCATATACAACCCTAGCACAAATCTTAAAATCATATTTCAATAATGAAACAACCAAATAGAAATTACTATTTGATTATTAACCCCTTGCCTGTGATTTCGGGTGTGTAAAATGGGCCAGTTTTACATTCCCTAAAGAAATTCGGCAGTTTTGCACCATTTGTCGGATACTGTAAAGGATTTGTGAAATTCATATGAATCTAAGGGAATTTATGACAGATGATACATATAATAATATTGTTGTATTAGTCTATTATATTTATCTTGAAAATTATTTCATTTGTCATAATTGGATTTATTTTGCCATAATTGGAGAAACATTACTGTGATCCATTAACATTTCCCATATATGTGAACATATTGAATATAGCAGTTATTTAGCTTAAAATTATATGTATATTTTATTTAATAATCTATTTCTAACATTTTAATGATAATAATAAACAAAATTAAGGAATTTTTTTTTCCATTTTAGCACGCTTTTCTCAAATATATTCCACAAGCAAGTGGTTAAACCTGTTTCTTTGTCCCCAAATTTTTCTATACTTGTTTATCAATTAATTTTTAAATCGCTTGTACCGAATATTTAAAACCTACGCGAGGCGCGTCATGGTTCGAAGCTTAATGTAGTCAACCCCAGTAAGGAACAAGCACTACAGAGGCAAGTTCAGGACTACCAGGGAATACGTAGAAGAAAAGATCACTCAGGTGAACCCCGGGATCGTGAACCCCGTACACACCTAAAGGAGGTGTGGCCCTGGGGGTACACGATGCTAAAGGAACTAGTACTAAATGCCACAAAACTAAATCTTTAATAAAAACAATTCGAACCAGTGTTTTTGATGTCATGCTCGAGCCACTCGCAAACACAACAACTCTTTCGGTACATAAAACGACTGGGACGCCATCTGGCACATTGCTTTTCTTAATGATTTAACAACATCTATTATTGCTAGACATACACTCGTTTACCATTGTAACACAGCATTTAATTTCCATTCAGGACCCTTTTTGTATTCTCCAGAACTACTATTTTCATAGAATTAAATATTAAAATAACGCTATAAAAATTAATGTTTACTTTAAAAAAATATTTATTTGACAGGATATATGTATATAGAAAAAAACTGTTTCGAGATTTATTTAAAATTTACAGAAATTAATAATAAAATATCTCATTTTAACCCCTTACTTGTGACGCTTCAACTCAAATAGGGCAAGGCAAAAGCATCAAATTTGGAATGCTCTACCTGAGTTCAGGCAAGATAAAAATTTGTGCTTCAATTCCGTGAAGCCCAAATTCAACTTTTCTAATATATAATACGTAATTTGCCATTTTATCAATAAATTACGATATATTCCCGAGAAAAGTTAGGAGTCTCGCGACATTTGTTGGATACTATAAAGTATTTTTGAAATTCAATTGAATCTAATAGAATTCAAGACAATTGATATACATAATAATATTGTTGTATTAATCTATAATATATTCAGACCATTTCTTAGGATATCAAGTAACTGATTTTACATGTACCTACTTATTTCTTTTGTGCTTTTATAAAATAAAATACGTATAACATCCGCTGATGAATTTTTATTTGCTTAAAAATCTTACATATTCACAAAGTTTATGCATTTTACATGAGCTATTAACTTGCAATAACAAACTTCATTCTTGAACTACATTGTGTAAAGCTGTTTGATCAAATTGCATTTTTAATACCTTCACAGTGATATCTGGGTATACAAAGTAGATATTTTAATACATGCTCATTCATCATTTTATGATTTTATAAAATGACATATGTGTTTAACCCTGTAATGGATTGTTAATTATCTGAAATAAACACTTACATTTGCTAGGCATACACTCGTTTACCATTGTAACACAGAATTCCATTTCCATTCATGACCATTTTTATATTCTTAAGATCTTTTATTTTCTTAGAATTACATATTAAAATAACAATTTAAAAATTATAGTTTACTTTAAAAAATTATGTATTTGACAGAATACACGTATATAGAAAAAAACTGTTTCAGGATTTATTTAAAATTTACAGAAATTAATAATAAAATATCCCATTTTAACCCCTTGACTGTGACACCCGAACTCAAATCGGACAAGCCAAATGAGTCAAATTTGGAATGCTCTACCTGAGTTTAGGCAAGATAAAATAGTGCTTCAATTCTGTGAAGCCAAAACTCAGTTCTTCCAATACATAATAATTTGCCATTTTCTCAATAAATGGTGATACTTTTCCTAGAAATTCAATTGAATCTAATAGAATTCAAGACAATTGATACACATAATAATATTGTTGTATTAATCTTTAATATATTCAGATCATTTCTTAGGATATCAAGTAGCTGCTTTCACATACTACTTATCACGTACCTACTTATTTCTTTTGTGCTCTTATAAAATAAAATACGTATAATATCTGCTGATGGATTGTTATTTGCTTAAAAATCTTACATATTCATTTGTTTATTATTAAAACACAAAGTTTATGCATTTTACATGCACTATTAACTTGCAATAACTAACTTCATTCTTGAATTGCATTGTTTAAAGCTGTTTGATCAAATTGCATTTTTAATATATTCATACTGATATCTAGGTATATAAAATAGATGCTTTAATACATACTCATTCATCATTTTATGATTTTATAAAATGACCTATGTATTTAACCCTGTAATTAATTGTTAGTTATCTAAAACTAATTCCTACATGTTCTAGACATACACAAAACAGCATTTCATTTCCATTCATGACCTTTTTTATATTCTCAAGAACTATTCTTTTCATAGAATTAAATATTAAAATAACGCTATAAAAATAATGTATACTTTAAAAATATATATTTGACAGAATACATGTATATAGAAAGAAACTGTTTTAGGATTTATTTAAAATTTACAGAAATTAATAATAAAATATCTCCTTTTAACCCTTTACTTGTGACGCTTGAACTCAAATAGGGCAAAGCAAATGCGCCAAATTTGGAATGACCGACCTGAGCTCAGGCAAGAGAAAAATTAGTGCTTCAATTTCGTGAAGCTCAAACTCAATTCTTAAAATAATAAGTAATTTACCAATTTCTCAATAAATGGTGATACTTTCCCGAGAAAAGTTGAGCAGTTTCGAGACATTTGTCGAATACTGTAAAGGATTTTTGAAATTCAATTGAATCTAATGGACATGGAATTCCAGAAAATTGATATACTCAATAATATTGTTTTATTAGTCTATTATATTTATCTTTAAAATGATGTCGTTTGATTTATTTTAACATAACTCAAGAAAAATTATTGCAATCCATTAACATTTCCCATATATGGGAAATATTGAATATATTTTTTATTTCGTTTAAAATTATGTATTTTTTTAATAATATATTTCTAACATTTTGATGAATAATAACAAACAAAATTAAAAATAAGTTTTGTTTCCCACTTCTGTCACGTTTTTCTAACCTATATACCACAAACAAGGGCAATAGCTGTTCTCCTATAAACTTTTGACACTACAAAGTAGGAGAAAGAGGTAATCATTACCTCTAAGCTCTGTGTCCTCTAAGATGATTATCTAAGAGTCTTGATCATATGGATTCAGTAAGATGTCAATAATTAGAAAAGTTTTAACTGCAATAGAAGAAAGAAGTGGATCATTGTCCTATGTAAATTTCAATTTTACGCAAGTCTTAAAATAATCTGAAGTGAGTAAGAACTCCAATATTTAAAAGGTTTTACCACTGCATTATTAAAAGAATATTCATTATCATGTAGTACTATGATTTAAGATGTAGAGTTATTTATTCGTTATTCAAAAATAGTAAAGTTTTAGTATTGACCATGATTCTTATAAATTATCATGTGATTCCAACAGATTTATAGCTAACATTCTCAAATTGAATATACGTCGCAAAATTATTTTTAAATGTTAGATTTATATACAACCCAATAATTAAAAAGGTTTTGAACCATTCCATTAAGAAAAAGCAGTGATTCATTATCTCGTGTAGTCCTATGGTTTAATATCAACAGTTATTTTACATTTGTTGTTCTTTCATTAAACAGCAAAAATTTAATAAAGTTGACCATGTTTCTTTTCACAATATTATCATGTAATTCCGACAGATTTGATCGTGTAACATTTCTCAATCTTTCAGAATAT
>CM063501.1:134183974-134186474 GCA_032207245.1 Pardosa pseudoannulata
AATGTAAATCCAAACTTATATGCAACGTCACAAAAACATTAATGAGACGGAAGACAATTTGAACTTTTATGGGGGAGCCTGTGATGTCCATATTCGCAGGACAAAAAAACGTATTGTTAATAATAACACGAAATGAATCCAAAAACGCACATTTTTCCGCTGACTAATGAAGTCGGGTCCATAATGCAGTGGCGAAAAAAAATATTATTAACTGGAATTCAGGGAAAACTCAAGAAATAAAAAGTAAGTTGTGGTGTTCTGTCACAATGACATTCTTTTCTGAAAATATAAATACGTAACATACGGAGTGGTGAATTTTTTTTTGTCTTTTTCAAGTGTGTGATAAGCAAATATTTTAAGTTCACAGGCATAAAAAGATAGGGAGGTATTTTAAGTAAATGCGTATTTTGAAAAGAACTTGCGTTGCGTTTTTATTACCGTTGCACTCTGGCTTTGATCAGTGTGAAATTTTAATGAAATCGCCTGCAGTTTTAATGAATTCCAGTTTAAAGAAACTTTAAATATTCATTAGAACAGTATTAAGAATTTAAAGATCTTATTTTCTTTAACTCGTAGAAAACAGCTTTTTAATAAAAGGTTTTTTTTATTCGTATCTTACACATGAAATACGTAGGTTTGAGGTATGTAAAAAGGATTGTACCGGGGTGGGCTACATAATGCATGCATAAATTTATTATAGTACTTTTAATTCACACCATGAAAAAAATTTCTTAATTCTTTTCTTAGATAAATTGGAAATAGAGTTTTTAATTATTTAATGGATAAAAGATTTATCACCTGTTTTTTATAAATTATTCTTTATGGGTCTGAAATGATTAAACATACTATTCAAATTTACAGACTATCTTAAAAAATATATATATATCTTTTTTGAAAACTGTTTTTGAAATTTTGTGAAACATATAATAGGATTTTGAAGAAATTCCTTATATAATAATAGCCTAAGTTATCTGTCCGTCTGTCCTCGAATTTATGAAGCGGTTATACCTGGAATGGATAATGGCATCCATATTGGATTCTTAATGAGTTAGGGTTAGCAAATTTCAAATCGAGTAAAGTTTATCGTTTGAAATTTACCTCTTTCCCCCTTTACAAGCGTTTAATATCATTATTCCAAGCCTTATTTTCCCCGGTTAAGAGCAGGCGATTAAATTTATCAATTTATCTCATAATAAATAGGTAAAAATAACATTTTTTTCTATCATTATGACGTCATTTCTTTAACCATCTCATTTAATCCTTTCTTATTTTAAATTATTTAAATATTATCTGCATTATTTTCGTAAGTTTTATCACTAAACTAAGATATTACGTAAATAATTTTCTTTATATTTGGCTTAAAGAATAGAATCGGTACATATGTAATAATTTTAAATTTCATCATCCGTTACTTTTTGTTGCAATGAAATATTTATCACTGGTATTAACAATAAATTCTTTTTATAAAAGTCTAGGAAATTATTTCACGGACTAAAAATGTCTAGCGTTTAAGTTATATATCCTTGAAAATTAAGAAATTTCTTCGTGTGTTTATGTTTTTATACATAACCACACCATGTGCAATCAATTCGCTAAATTTTGAACGTCATTTATATATACCGACAAATAATCACTGTCGATATTTAAACCTCTGGTGTCCATCCTATCATGTAATATGACAAAATAAATTAAAGTTGGCAACTTATATAATGTCAGTAAAGTTTTTTTAAATGTTAATTTTATATTTTACAATGTCTAAAAATTTTCAAGATAATTCTAAATTTTATGATAAATTCCAGGAAGATAAAGTCGCAAACATATTAGCATGTATCTTATTACTTATTTAGGTATATCAAAAAAGCATCTGTTTAATTTTCTATTATTTTGAAGCAAATGGTCAGTCAGAGTGTAAAAAACAATTTGGAGAGTATTCCTTGATACACAGTTCTAAACTGCATTCACAGTATTAGGAAACTTCAGAGGAGTATTAATATAAACAATTTATTGAGGGTGTACTAAATAATCAACATAAAAAAAATTTAACTAGGGTACTTTACAATTTTTGAAAATTAAAATTTTACTTATCCCGTCATATGAGGAGTTATATGCTAGTTCTAAATAGTAGTCAATTTTTGCTCCGGGAAACGAAAATTTGCTTTTAAATTTGACATCTTTTGTCCATGATATTACTTACTTTCCCTTAGGGAGGCCAAATGAATAGTGCACTGTACTTCGGTGAGTTCATGGTGTTCGAATCCCTAATATTTTTAAAGATGTTCGTAGCCATTTGGAATCGGCTTAAAGCAATAGGTTTTGGTCTCATTAAAATTTGTGTAACAAAAATAAATAAATAAATGAAAGTAAGCCGTAATGTACTAAACAAAACCATAATTGTTTTTTTTTTAGAATTTATACTCGTAAAAGTTCATACTTACCAATGAGTTTAGTTAAAACACATAGTTAAAGTAGACACGCTTTGAAAATACTGTTTTTGTTCTAC
>CM063501.1:134191474-134201474 GCA_032207245.1 Pardosa pseudoannulata
TATATATATATATATATATATATATATATATATATATATATATATATATATATTATATATATATAATATATATATATATATATATATATATATATATATATATATATATATATATATAATATATATATATATATATATATATATATATATATATATATATATATAGACAATCATAGTTGTTTGTTTTAAAAGTCGTGTTTAAATATATCCATAATTCTTTCAGTATATTCAATAAATAATTTTTTTTTTCCGAACATTTGAAGTACAAGTAAAAACTCCTGTTCTAATCAAAAATTAAATAGAAGGCATATCAGAATAAACGTATTTCGGAAGCTTGTTAATTCTTTTTCAGTTTTTATTCCTCTTCCCAAGAGAAACTAATTTAAGCAAAAACACCTTTACTTTTGACAATCAGGAAAAAAAAATCAGGTTCCCTTCATGCCTGTTATAAATGTAAATCCGCAGTTGTATGCGGTGTCACAATCGCATTAATGAGGCAATTTTAACATTTATACGGAGCGTGTTATGCCAATACCTTGAAAGGGAAATAATTACAGAACAAAATGAATTCAAAATCGTACATTTTTGTTTAACTAATAAAGTTGGGTCCTGAATGTGTGGAGTAAAAAAAGTTTGAAGTAGAATTAAGAGAAAGCAAAGACATGAAAAATAATGTTGTGGGGTTCTTATAACAGGTGACTTATTACACTTTTTGAGAAAAATTATAAATAAGTTGTACGTACGATGTTAATTATTTACATATTTCTGCATTGTACAAGTTTGTACATACATAAGCTTATCACACAAGAGAGTAATTTGGAGGAGCAAGGGAGATATGTTAAATGCTTTCCCAGAATATTTAGAAGAGGGGCAAATTAGCTGTTTTGTCCCAGTAATTTAAGGTTTTATTCATATTTTAATTTTCTGATTCGACTTTTACCCCTTAGTTAAAATGCCCAAGTTACTTTCCTTATATCACATATGTGTGCAATCATACGGTGTTACATTCATATACTGGTAGGGTATAGTATATAACACGGTATGGTAATATACACCCGTACGCTCATTCTTCTTAATTTAAATAACTAATAAAATATTACTATTTTTCTTTAACCAAATTCAATATAAATACTTTTTTCAAGATATTTAAAACCTAAGAACTATTCCACCAAAATTGAGTCACATCTCAGGTTAACGAGAGTTTCGAATGCTGTTAATTTTTTTTATACTTCCATTCGTCTTAGGCATAACACTGACAGAATGTTTAAAGCGCTGGTCTTCGTTTAGGGAGCGAAATGATTGTAAATTCAGCTACATTACAGTACCACATGTGCGCCCATTAGCGGTAGCTAAAAAGGAAACTAACTTGTTTGGATCGGCTGATTTAAAGACGGCTTTTCGGCCACATCTGGAAACGAAACAGCTGATTCAGGCGGGAATTGACAAGATTGCATCATTTTGGTTCTGGAAGGTTCAGAAGAATCGTGTAAAGGGAACCTGGACCGCTATGCAAGAAGAGTGGAGGAGCCCAGACGAAGCTTTTTCTTCTTGAGAGTCTTTTTTGGAGCTGTTCTGTGGAGCTATAGAGGAGTCCACTCATCCCTCCTATTTCCAGAGTTTGCTTGTTTTAGAGACGGCCAGCGTCTCCGTTTGCTAAGAAGTCGACTTTCGACTTTGGGATCCCATTTCCGTTTTCTTACTATATTTTTTCTACTTCGTGCATAGAATTAGGTCGCTGAGAGTGACAGTTGCTCTCATTTTGGATCGTCTGGCATTCCGAGTTTCCTCAACGAACTCCAGCGTGATACGCACTCTGAGCGTTTGAACCTTGGTGTGAAAGCCGACTGTACTAATCGTCATGCCAGAGGTTATAGTGTCAGCGTTTCGTACCGGCACTAATTAGCGAACTGTTTCAGTGATTTAGAAGACCTAGCTACACTGTACTCAAGCATCTTAATTGTATGAAAGTTATCTCAGCACGAGATCCCAGAAGATTTAGGAATCTACTGAACCTGTACATAGCTGTACATAATTTATTCACATGAATAAAATATTTAGTCTAGAGTAAACAGTTTTCTACCTGTTTCATTGACGGCTTCGCCTACCATATCTCCAGTATGTTACACCGTAAGCCGTAGTGAAAAGAAACTTCGAAGTAAAACTTCGAAGTAAACACTTCGAAGTAAATAAAACAAAGACAAAAAAATGCTGTGGTGTTTTGTCACATTCGCATTCTGTTTGGAAATTATCTGTATGGGTAATATATAGACTGTTACTTATGTGTTTTTTTTATTTATTTATTTATTTATTTATTTATTGCATTTGGAAGTGAAAAATTAATTATACAAACACCCCAGACATAATTAAGTTTAAGACAATCTACTTGTTTTAAAATATACTACAACATCTCAAAATGACTTAACCTAAATTTGTATAAATTTAAGAAGCATACATAAATTTAAAAAACAATAGTTAAAAATAGTGATTTTCTTCCTTAAAAAGTAAAAATTAATCTTTGCAAAAGGGAAAAAACGTATTTTAGGAAACATAAGAATATTAAGTTCAATAAGATGAAAATTATATTGTATACAAACTGTAAAAATGCCATGAAAAAATATTAAAAACTTTTTTAGATAACCTGTGCGTTACAGGGAAAAAACAAAATTTGAGAAAAATCAAGGTAAAGTTTACTTCTGGCAAACAGCACGAACAAAAAATCTCTCCCTTGCTGATAAAAATGTAGATACGTAGTTGAATTTCGTGTCACAAACGCAAAGGTGAAAGACACGCTTAACTGTTATGAGCATGTTATTCTCATATCTTGAAGCAAAAAATAACAACATGAAAGGAATCCAAAACTGCACATTTTTTCGAAGATTAATGAAGTCGTGTCCGTAAGCCGTAGTGAAAAGACACTTCGATGTGGAATACCGATAAAACAAAGACAAAAAATGCTGTGGTGTTTGTTATATTCGCATTCTGTTTGGAAATTATCTGTATGGTGAAGATATAGACTGTTACTTATGTGTTTAATTGTTTATTTTTTACATATGCAGTGGAAATTTAATTATGCAAACATCCAAATACATAAGAATATCCAAAGAAATAATTAAGTCTAAGACAAACTTCTTGTTTTAAAATATACTACAATATCTCAAAATAACTGAACCTAAATTTGTATACATTTAAGATAAATATATAAGTTTAAAAAACAATATTTAATAAAAGTGAATTTTTTTCCTTAAAAATTAAAAATTAATCTTTGCAAAAGGAAAAAAATCATATTTTAGGAAACATACAAGAATATACACAAGATATAATATACAGAATACAAGATAAAATATACAAGATATTCAATATACAAAAATTCAATAAGATGAAAAAAGCAAAAAATAACAACATGAAAGGAATCCAAAACTGCACATTTTTTCGACGATTAATGAAGTCGTGTCCGTAAGCCGTGGAGAAAAGAAACTTCGAAGTGGAATACCGATAAAACAAAGACAAAAAAAAAATGCTGTAATATTCTGTCACATTCTCATTCTGTTTGGAAATTATCTGTATGGGTAAGATATAGACTGTTACTTATGTGTTTAATTGTTTATTTTTTGTATATGAAGTGGAAAATAATTATACAAACACCTCAGACATAATCAACTTTTTATGCTGTTTCGCAAGAGTCAAATCCGTTCTATATTCTCTAACCAAGACTTAAGTGGAAACCATGGTTTAAAATCCTAAAGGCTCTTCCACACTATGGTCCACTGCAAGCCATTACCACTGTCTAGAGATGGTATGTCTTATCGTGGTAGATGGTGGCAGACGATAAAATAGCCTTCGCGGATGATGGATTCGGAGACGGTTTTTCTCCAAAGATCAAAGGCAGCCAGATGTGCAACTAAAGTGGGCAGTAGACACTATGGAAGAATCAGTACCATCGAGAGTCTCTCGACGGTACCGGACGAATCCACCCGCTCTGCTTATTTAGTGGCCCAGCTTGTGGTCACCATCAGGATGTGTTGAACAATTGGACATAGTGTGCAGGATACATAAGGACACTACCATCAAACCCAATCTGCTCCGCACGTGGCGGTCTGTTACCTTTAATGTTTCAGAGAGACCGAGACTAATGCTAATGGAACTTGAATCCTGTTCTAGTATCTTGATGAAAATAAATAACATTAGATGCATTTATAATAGCACATTTTTTTTTCACTGTTGTGCAGCACACATAAAAAATATAATACATTTTGAAAAAAATTAGAAACGAAAAGAATGCTATAGAATTTTGATATTCTTTTCTGAAAACATAAATGCGTAACAGTGTGCACTATTGAAAGTTTTTTATCATTTATTTGTGCAACGTAAGCTTGGATTAAGCAAATATATACCTTAGGCAAAAGAATGGAGAAGCCTTTTAAGTAATTGAGTATTTTGAAAAAAAATCTTGCATTACATTTAATTATCATTTTATCTTGCATTACATCTTTGATCGTTGTGAAATTTTAATGAAATCACTTGAAATATTAATGAACCTATTATTTTGAAAGAACTTAAAGTTAATATTAAAGTAGCATTAAAAATTTTCCCAACTTTTATTTTTTATTTATTTGTAAAGTAATCTTTAAACAGAATTTTTCTTAATCTTTTATACTATTTTTTATATTTATCTCTTTGAAATGTGTAATTCTCAGTATTATATTAGATATATTTGAACTCAAAAAACAATGCATATTATTTTACCTCTTAACGTGCACGCTCGAGTTAATTCGAGCTGCTTTGTACTTTATGTTACTACAATTTTTCACATTCGAATGCAATAGAGAATTGAAAATAACAATGGGAAAATCGAAAAAACAAAAACAAAAACTGGCTAGCTGGCCAAAACTGGGTTAAATGGGCTAAACTGGCCAAACTGTGCACACTCGAGATAATTCGAGCGGCGTTGTACTTTATGTTACTATAATTTTTCTCACTCGAATGAAATCGAGAATTGAAAATATCAATGTGAAAGCGAAAAAAAAAAAAACAATCGTTTTAATGATATTTATCATTTACATGGGATTGTAAGCTATAACACTTACTTATTCAAGTATAATATATATATATATATATATATATATATATATATATATATATATATATATATATATATACATACATATACATACATACATATATATATATATATATTTCTAAATTCAACTTTCTAAATTGTGTTTTTTACATTAGAAAATGATTTTTTTTGGCCCGCCTTTAAAAAAACTGTGCATTAAGGGGTTAAAGAATAATAATTTAATTCCTAAGTGTAATGATTGTTTTGTTTGGAATATAATCAGTATTTTTTTACATAAAAGTTAATGAAATAATAACCTACAGCTAAAAGTGGATTTCGATTGACTCTGTACATCCATGCCAACTGCAGAATTCAAGGAAACGGATTTTAGCATAAGGTTTTACCTACGGAATAAAGAGTCAAAGCCTTATATATTTGGTAATAATCAGTGAGTACAAATATGTACAAAACATAAAGATGCACATATACATATGCATACATGTACTTATACATGTACACATTTTTATCTTAAATATCGCTGTCTGAATAACACCACACTTTTATAACATTACCAATATATATTTCAATTTTTATCTGCGTATTTTAAATATATTTAGTAACTTTCTATCTAAAAAGTAAATAAAAGTCATGTCATACTTTCACGAGTTACGAATCACATTATTTCAGTTCTTTTTCCCTAGAGAAACTAATTTAAACGCAAAATCTTTTACTTCCCGCCTATTTCAGAAACAGCACACTCCCTTTGAGCCTGATAAAAATGTAGATCCGAATTTCTATGCCATGTCGCAAGCACATTAATGAGGCGAAAAACAGTGTTAACTTTTGTGAGGGAGCATGTGATGGCCATATCTTGGACGAAAAATAAAACCGACTACACGAAATGAATCCAAAACCGCACAATTTTTTGCTGACTAATGAAGCTGGGTCCGTAATGAAGTGGGAAAAAATTATGAAGTGGAATTCAGCGAAAACAAAAGAATAAAAATAATGCAGTGGTGTTTTTTCCCAAAGGCATTCTTTTCTGAAAACATAAATGCGTAACATACGGACTTTTGAACTTTTTGGGTGTATTTATTTGTGTTGCCTAAGTGTGCGATAAGCAAATATTTTTGCTTCATACGCAAAGAAATGTAGAGATGTTTTAAGTAATTACATATTTTGAAAAGAAATAGTGCTGTATTTTTATTTACGCTGCACAGTGTCGTTGAACTCCCTAAAATTTTAATGAAATCTTCTTAAATTTTAATGAAGGTATCAGTTTAAAGGATGCTTAAATGTTCACCAAAACAGTCTTAAAAACTTTGTAAATTTTTATAAGCATTGGTAAAAATGTCATTTTGGTAGAAAATATCGTCTTTGAATTGAATTTTCTTTTTTCATTTATCATACTTTTTATTTTTAAATGTAACATTTTTAATGTTTTTTTAAATGTTCACACGTTTTCTATTTAATATTTTTAAAGACTCATTTAATACAATAATTTCTGAGTTATGTAAAAATACTTCAAAACTTTTTTTAGGAAGAATGAATGAAGCGTGATATATTTTGCTTTTATCGTGTTTATTGTAAACAAATGCGATTAACAATAGTAAAAGTTTAATGACATATAAATTTAAAGAGTGAAATGTGTACACATATATAAGTTTTGCTCACAGTATAGTAATTTTACAGATTGTTTTGTAGAAAATAAAAATTAACATTTTATAGTTAACAATAAAAATAAGATTTATGATTATGGCCATTATATTTACACTTTAATTGACAAAATTCAGAAAATAAATTAAAATAAAAACTATATTATCTGCAAGCTCTTCCTACTTTTATAATCTAGTTCTTACAAGCAAGTTGATATCGTGAGATCGATTTTTACTGTGTGAAGGTTTATTTTATATAGACCTAACACTTATAAGACCTAAACCTCTTTAAATGCCTACAACAATGATTACAGTGTTATTCAAAGTTATAAATCCCGTACAAAGAGACAACGTTCAACTCATTCGAACGTAGTTTTATAGCTCTTTTAGGGTTATACAAAGTTTATTAAGACCCTTTCCTAAGACACTAAATTGCGCAAAGTAGAATTCGATATTTATAAAAGCAGTCTAAATTATCATCATTTAGCAGCTGTTTACTTCGATGCATCAGTACGTGTACAACCATTTTTTTCTACACTAGATTTAATTAGACCTAGACCAGGGTCAGCTGATTTTCGGGAATTAAGAGTCAAATTGAAAATTAAATAAGATAAACATAGGTATTAAAGATTTTTATTAATTGTAGTTTATACAAGACAAAAAGGAAGAAATCTCAGGAGAATTCCACGCAAAAATTCGCATTCGGCTTGCGATCAGCTTTCTGCCAAACTCTGACCTAAAACAATTGACAGAATACGAGGGTCACTCTAAAATTTTTCAGATGCAACTAGGTTTTTTAAAGTTATACTTATGAAATTTTAGGTGGGTTCAGAGTAGTCTCCACCAGCATCAATGCACTTTTGTACACGAATTTTTCACTGCCTCAAGACATTCATTTATTTTAATAGATGAAAAAATATATTTATAGTTACATCAGTCTTCTCTTCTGAATGAAAACGGCGTCCACGTAAAATCATTTTTAGATTAAAAAATAACCACAAGTCACACATAGCTAGATCACTTGGATACAGCACTTTAATTTATTTTTGTTTAAGAAACTCAACTGCCAATCCGGCTGTATGTGAAGATGCTTTGTCATGGTGAAGCATTAATCTCCTAACATTCCCTTCTTGTAGAATTTGTGGAAGACATTTAGTGGTATACCAGTTTGCTGTTACTGTCTTCTGTCCTTCCAACTTGATAGCTTTGACCAATCCCGTACTTCTGAAGAAAACTACATACATCACTTTTCTCAATGTGTGTTGTCTTTTCACCATTGTCGACTTGGGATAAACTTTAAAGATCCGTACTTTGATTTCTTGACGTGTTTGAACGTCAAAAAACGGTATGTAAGTTTCATCACCCGTTACAATTTTAGAAATGATGTGCTCACCATCATAATTTAGCAATTTAAGAGTTTATTTACTGATTCTGACACGCTCCCCTTTTTAGTGCTCAGTTATATTATGGGGAACCCAACGGGAAACTACTTTTTTCATATGTAATTCTTCCTTAATAATTTTGTGCAGGGCTGTGGATCCAATGTTAAGTTTCTTCTGTATAATTTGATAGGTACAGCGATTATCATTCTTTAAAAAGTTTTCGTATGGCAGACATATTATCCGGGAATATTGCCGAAGGCGGCCTTCCTGTGTGTTCTTCATCCTGAAGAAAATTGCGACCTCTGCTAAACTCTTTAAACCATCTGAATACAGTAGAACGGGCTGGAGATTTATCACCAAATGCCAAATGCAACCATTGAAAGCGTTCTTCTTGATTTAATCCTACTTTAAAATCGTAGCAAATCATCATAAAGCAAAAATGTTCTCGCATCAATTTCATTTTTTCTTCTGTTAAAAATGTATTCAAGTTGAAGTAAGTCAGTAAAAAATAGTCTCCTGTGTTAAAATACCTTGTATTTTTAAATTAAACCGTTACTTTTATTTCGTAAATTCTCGCCTTCGCGTATTTCAAAAATTTCAGAGTAACCCTCGTATCTACAGATGTGATATTATAGCATCAGTACTGATTACACTACCTGACTTTGGTGATGTGGCACAGTTTTTCCTCTTCTGTTTATCTCATTTCTACCATTTCTCACATTAGAAGTAAGGTATATACATTATTAACGAGATTTTAAGTGCTACGTTTAACCGATATGTGAGTGGACTTATAGCCTGATATGTAAAACCAATGAAAGACTTAAACGATGAAGAAAAAAACCCCATTTATTTTTGTAATATGTAATTTTTTTTTAATTTTAAAATATCATGTAAAGTTTAAAGAAGGGATTTCATCATTTGTTATCTGAATTTAGATATAACAAGATAATTATTTCATCCAATCAATATCCACTGATAATAGACAACAAATCTCTTTCATTAATTACAGGCATTTTAGAAGTATTAAATATTACACTCCTGAGAACTGTAATTATGTTCAATATTAAGAAAATTAGCAGATTTGGTTGTTTTTCTACAGAACCACTACAGGTATTTGAATGAAATTCAGTTTGAACAAAGGTTGATACAATACAGAATACATTGGATGGAAAGATGCAGATCCCTGATTTTCTACTAAACTAAAGTCCTTTACACAACAGCCCATACGGGGCCAGGGCCTACGGTACCAATCGACGTTTCCGAGACCAAGGGCCCTGGAGTGCGAAGAATATGTCCCGGTTAGGTGGTCAACCTTACGCGGAACCTCCAGTGTTTAGTTCTCAAGCAAGCTTAGTCCTCGGTTTGTCTATCCACTGAAGGGATGAAAGGCTGAGTTAACCTTACCCAGTCCGGGGATGTAACGTCAGACCTGTGTCGTGGGAGCGTGAAGATCTACCACAAAGCCACTGGGCTTTTCCCTGATTTTCTCTGAAAATATTTCGCAATTGAATGGCTAGGATCAACCGAGATTCATCCGTGTTTAGAAATTGACAGTATGAAGATAATACTAAAAGCTGTCACTATAAGGAATAGTAAATTTGATTTTGAATCTACTTACCTATACTACATCACAAGAAGATGAGAACTGCTCTGTTTCTAATAATTTCATCCAAATAAAACAAACACATTCCAAAAGCTTATGGACAGTATTCATGTCTGCCCAAATGATGTTATTATAATACTTCTAAACAAAAAGTTAGGCTTATCTGCTCTGAATATAAATATGTGCACATAGACCGATATGCCTATGTACATGCTACCTCATGATCTATATATAGGAGCACACACTTACCGTTAATTATTTCATACATACAGTCACTACTTTTCATTTACCTGTATACATATAC
>CM063501.1:134206474-134213974 GCA_032207245.1 Pardosa pseudoannulata
ACCTAATATTGTTGTTTGAACTTAATCGTAACTAATTTTATACCTTCTGTTATATTGTGTCCCCCATCACCGAACTCGTGTATCGTGTTTACTTTTATCATATTTTCTAGATTAATTTTAACTCTCTACTATTTTATCTAATTTAAAATAGTAATTTAAGTCCTCACTTTCGTGTTTAATTATCTGATATCTCATTACCATACATAGTTGACAGAATTTCTGACCTAGAGAGCGTGGCCCAGGAAGGTCAGACAAGGAGCTCCCGTGCTATGTCCCGTGCGACATATTTATATATATATATATATATATATATATATATATATATATATATATATATATATATATATATATATATATATATATATATATATATATATATATATATATATATATATATATATATATATATATATATATATATATATATATATATATATATATATATATATATATATATATATATATATATATATATAATTTTCCAAAGATACTAAAATTAAAAGACAGATGCTGTATTTATTTAGGATCATCGCTCAAAGGTACTCCTCCAGTGGTTTTCCTAAAAGAACAGGTGGTTGAAATTTCTTTTGCATTTTTTAAATAATTATCCAAGAAATGAACATGTGTACAGGTGTTTTCAGAGAACATATTCGCTATGAGTCTCGCTATGTGTTCTTATGTACTAAGTAATTTTTTAAAAATATTAACAACACTAGTGATTATACCTTATATTTTTTCTTAGTCTTTCAGGGTGACTCGCAGATTAATAATTTAAAAAATTTTGTTTTCTAATAAATTTCTGTTCAAAGGAATTTTATAATTTTTTTTTATTTCCTTTTATAATTTTATCCTTTTATAATTTTTCCTTTTATAATTATAATGAAAGTGCATTCATCAGTGGTTTTCAAAGTGTGTAATCGTTTTAGATCTAATTATGGTCTTAAATCTACCTAAATAATTATTCACAAATACTAGCAATGTTATGGTATCTATTTTAGGTAGTCATTCAGATCTGGTGGGTCGGGGAATAATAAATTTTAAAATTTGATCTATAAAACTATATGATCTGTTTAATTCAATAATTTAAAAAGAAATTAAAGTCTATACAACGCATGTTTTTATGGAGTAGCTCTGTTAAATATATCAGAATAATTTCTCCCAAATATTAACAACACTAGTGCTGATACGGTATCTATTTAAATGTAGTCTCTTAAAACTGAGTGGGTCATAGACTAATAATTCTTAAAAACGCACTTTTAGTTAATTTTTAAATTTTCGATTACTATTATTAATTAAAAATACATTGGGTATTCGATTACCATCCATGATGTCATTTGTTTATCATTCTATCATTTTAAACATCGTATAGGTGTCTAATGAAACTTGTATGCTGTTACAGTAGAAAAAGTACATAATATTTGGTCTTTTTCATACCTTGCCTAATCAGTTAAGTATTTTATAAAATGCTTAGGTTTTATATAGAATAATTATATTGCATGATTAATTATGTCATATTAAAATTAGAAGAGGTCAAAGAAAATATATATGCAATATATGTATGTTTGTGTTTATGTTTAAAACTATTTAAGTTTTATGTCAGATAGACTAAGTGCATTTTACTTGCATTTAAATTCCTATAGATTCATTTGTAATGAAAAAAAATCATATCCAGAAATAATATGCAATCTCTTAAAGCCTACTATGCAGAGTTCTGTGCAAAAACATATGAAAACCTCCTACATTACGCAACCCCAAAATATGAATTTGACGATGTACAACCATAATTCTCTCAGGCGCAAGAAAAAAAAATTCACTCTCGAGACACTCTTAGTTCGGAGGTTACAGTAGACAAAGTACATAATATTTTGCCTATTTCACATATTGCCTAAAATAAGCCAAGTATTTTATACAATGCTTAGGTTTTATATAGAATAATTGTATTTCATGCTTAATTATATCATATTAAAATTAGAAGATGTCAAAGAAAGTATATTCTATATGCAATATATGTATGCTTGTGTTTATGTTTAAAACTATTTAAGTTTTATGTCAAATAGACTAGGTGCATTTTACTTGCATGTAAATTCCTATAAATTCATTTGTGATGAAAAAAAATCATATCCAGAAATGATATACAACCTCTTGTAGCCAACTATGCAGAGATCTTTGCAAAAACATGTGATAACCTCCTACATTACACAACCCCAAAATATGGATTTGAAGATGTAAAACCATATTTCTCTCAAGCGCAAGAAAAAAAAAATTCTTTCTCCAGACACTCTTAGTTCGGAGGTAGCAGTGAAAGCATTTAATGTATCGACGCTCCTTATTTAGTGGTACTAAAAGGTGACGCCCCTATGTTTCACCCACTCTTCTGACCTGTCGATGTACACATGTAAGAAAAATGCATTGTTAGAACAAATAGATCTTAAAAGTAGCATTTGTAGGGAAGCATTTCTCGTGGTTGTAGATATAAACACGCATATAAATATGTGAATATGTCAGAAATGTAAATATCCAACATACTTATGTCTACACATGGAAATGTATTGAAATGAAAACGTATGAATGGGTGTGCGTATAAGTATAGGTTACTTAGAAAGAAGGCTGATTAAAAGATTTTTAAAAAGAATGAGCCTAATCTATTTCTTCATGGAAGAAACGTTTAACACAAAGAAATAGTGTAACAAAAGAATATTTTTTAAAGTGCTCCTCTAAGTAGGTTAGCACTTGTAATGTTATCAATATGGCTAAAGGAGCTAAAGAAGATAAAGTGAACTTAACAGGGTAATGATTTTGTACTAGTATTTACTAAATTTATACAAGAAAAAACCAACACGACCAGGTTCAAATTTAATAAAAGAATAAGTAAAATAAGAGGGTCTGCTTCAAATATCTGATACAATAAAACGAGAAAACAAAGTCTTTAATAGGCTTAATCTATTTCTAGAAGGATGAAACGTTTTGCACATATTAATACTCTCTCTCTCTCACACAAATGGATTATTTATAAAGGGGTACCATGTCTAGTGCTCCACTAAGGAAAGAAGCAGTTCTTATGTGGTCAATGCGGTTAAAAGAAATAAATTGCATCAAACATATAATGTTTTTGTGCTAGTAATTACTAACAATATTATTTCCAATGCTTGAGCACTTGCTTTTATAATATTCGCCACTTCAAAACAGCAAATATTTGACTCAATTTTTTTTTATGCCAGCACCATATAGGCAGTTAACATTACTTCCTAACGTCAACACAAACAAACAAATCGGGTTGTCTGAATTTAGAATTATTGACTAGGCAGAAGACCCCCAAACTTAACTTTCCACCTCTATATTTTATTGGAAACTTAAGGAACATTGCAACCACAAAACTATTTTACATGCTTCAGTAGCCACTGAGGAACATGGAGGACCTTTGGTCGGCTGTAGCCTCAAACTCCAAACTTTCTGATTATGAAATCATTGCCTTTGTCGACAGAGCTACTAAAAAACTACTCGGCTTCTACTACAGCTACTTGCTACTACAGCTACTCGGCTCAATTCTAAAAAAATGTGAAACTTAACCTTTCTTTTTCTAGTTACTGTATGTTTTTACTTTTACTGTATGAAGAGATATACTTCTCCAGATCCAACAGTTATAACGGCTAATATAAACAACAATTCGAAAAGTTGGTTCATTGGTAGAGGTAGAGATAACATTTCGCAATTTTTGAAGGGCGCCGCGCCCTGCCCTTTTTTATTTAACGTTGACACGTCCTGCCTTCTTTTATTTCCTTTTCAAATTTATATAAATTCTGAAATCAATTAAAAACTGAGAAAATGCCTTTTTACGTAAAGCATGCCTTTACATTCTTAAAAGTGCCCTTTTTTACCAGTTCACCCTGCCCCTTTTTAATAACTATAAGAACGCTAGGTAGAAGTGATGTTTTCTAAGTAATAGGTTAAAATTTAAGATCAAATCTTTGTTGTTTGAAGTTGGTTTAAATTGTGCTTCCAAAGAAGCAATGATTATGTATGTACTTATCGTATTATGTTCTTTTATTTTCAAACATAAAATGGCTTTCCTAAATTTTAGACCACCCTGTATGTTGATGATTACCAAAATGTAAATTATTATAAGCATCCAAATAAAAAGAATAGGAAGAAAGAATGCGTTTTAAGAGATTTATTTGCTAATTTATGTAAACACAGTAAGTATAGGTAATATTATTGTTAAAGTAATTACAGTTAATGTAAACAAAGTAGATATTATTTATTAAAGTAGATTTAACGTAGTATAGTAGATATAGTAGAAATATGGTAGATTTATAGTAGATATAACGGTATTTACTTTCAAAAGTACAACAAACAGATATATGTTTGCATGTAATGCTGAAGCCATTTGGTCAAAATATGATATTACACAAGTGTGTATTCTATTATAATGTGAAAATATATAGTAGAAGATTATAACTATAATAAAAGTGCGTAGCCAAACCTTAATTTAAAATTAAAAAATAAATATTTCTTAGAATTTTTGTATCACTTTATAAGTTGATGAGAGCTGTTTAAAACCCTAATCTCTTTACTTTTGAGCCCCTCTGGTTTATACACATAAGAAAATCTAGACAGTCCTGAAGTCGACATTTTGAGTATGCTACTCAACTAAAAAACATATTTTAATTGTTATTGTTATTGTTATTATCAAGTGCACTATAAACATAAAATATCTAAAAGACTGCGTTCGGTTAAACAAAATGTTACAGACATCTAAAGAGCAAGCTGTAGGCAAATGTAGTCTCATATCTTTTCATTTTGAAAGCCGCTGTGAGTACTTTGTAATCATTTGTGCGAGTGATATTAAGAAGCTTAACTTTGTGACACTTAGGAAGACTACTTCCAGGAAGCTACTAAATTCTTCGGTGAAAGTTCAAGCTTAGATTAATGTTTGAATAAAAACAAGGCAGAATTCTTGTTGAATGTGAGTTCAACACATTCGCCCATGAAGCTAAATGTTGACGTCAAAATTTTGATACACCAATTTACAATGGGATATAGCAGAAAGTACGAAATTAGAGAGATTATACATGAAATATTGTTCTTACCACAGACTATGCTTATATTACCTGCAGATTATGCCTACATTTGCTTTGAAGTGAGAAATGGCATTTATAACTTTAATAAATGCAACAGTTCGATTCTACATTTAACTATTATTTATTTAGTTTCACATAATCGTAGCAGTTTCTTCCAAATAAACTCTTAATTTGAAAATTCTGGAGAGATCAAAATAAAGAAATATATAGATACACAAGCATATTTTCAAATAAATACAATTTTTGTTACAATACAGTTCTTGCTATAAATGTAAATTTGCAGCTTTTCACAGTAAGAAAATGTTATATTATACAAGCATGTCTACACACACACACACACACATATATATATATATATAAATATATGTATATATATGCATATATATATATATATATATATATATATATATGTATGTATATATATATATGTATGTATATATATATATGTATATACATATATATATATATATATATATATATATATGTATATATATATGTATATATATATACATATATATATATATATATATATTTATATATATATATAATATATATATATATATATATATATATATATATATATATATATATATATATATATATATATATATATATATATATATATATATATATATATATATATATATATATATATATATATATATATATATATATATATATATATATATATATATATATATATATATATATATATATATATATATATATATATATATATATATATATATATATATATATATATATATATATATACATATGTATATCGATTTTTGCTTATGAGCTTACATTTGCATAGAAGCCACACACTTTATAGCATATATTTTCATCCAGATTTAATATGTATATCAACTTAATGTAAACATTTCTATTAAAATATATAAAACTCAGGTATTAATTATTTATTTATGTATAAAGCACAAAATACTGAATTTTGAAAAAAATATATGAATATTCATTTTAGCCAATCAATAACAAAATTTATAAATTGGATATTTTTCTAGAAACTTATACTCCCCTTAGGCTATCTTTTCTATAAAACATGTTTGTAAGCGTAATAAATTGTAAATGATAACTTTTTAAACAGGATAAATTTATGTCTAAAATCTTTTGTACTACCACTGCGTTTATAAACTAGATAAAAGTTTATCTTTCTTTACCTACCATAAAATATGGCAAGAACACATCATGAAAATGATAAACCTGTCTTTTATGTTAGCTTTAATCACTAAGTTGTATTTACTAATCTATAACACAAAACATTTTATGTATAATATTTCAAGGAAATCCTAAAAAAAGAAAATAAAGTGAATAATAATGAATATAGATTAAAAACTTTTCATTAGTTGAAAGTATCCCGATGAATCAGGTTTCTTAATTATATTAAAACAAATTTTCATTTGTTTTAATTATTTTCTTCACCTAATATGGGATATTAATAAATTTTATGTTTCTTACGAAATGTTGAAGTTTTTTTTTTTTTTTTTTTTTATTCTCATGCGTTGAAGTTTGTATCATATATACATATTTGTAGTGTAGGTTCTTTTGTATCACCGAGGGAATTTTAATAAATGAGATGTTGAAAAATGATTACCTAGAGAAGAGATGTGTGTCACTTTAATTTTAAAAACATATAACAGCTTTAAAATAAACAGTGCTTCTTTTCACAGATGGCAACCAGGTGTTTAGTCATATAGTCGTTAGATTCTTTTTCTGAAATTATTTAACGCTTCTTCGTTTATAACACACACACACATACTTTTTTCATTTTTGAAAAAATATTAAGAAAAAAACTGAAGGTGAGCTTTACACAAGGAATGTGTTCTTACTGTTTCCGGTAATCCACTGGTAATCATATAATGAAGAATTATTTAGAGAAAGTAAAAAGATAAAAATATCGTAGATGGCAATATCGTAGGTGTTTAGTCATATGGTCGTCAAATTATTTTTTGAAATAATCTAACGCTTCTTCTTTTATAACACACTCACATATTTTTTTTTCAAAAATTTAAGACTAAAACTCAAAGTGAGATTTACACATGTAATATGATCTGTCTTTTTCCTGCAATCCAAGGGTAATCACATAATAAAGAAGTATTTAAAGAAAGAAAAAAAGAAAATATCGCAGATGGCAACCCGGTGTTTAGTTATATACTCAGATTATTTTTCTGAAATTATTTAACACTTTTCGTTTATAACACACACATACTTTTTTCAAAAATTTAAGACAAAAAGTCAAGGTGAGCTTTACACACGGAATATGTTCTTACTGTTTTTTGTAATCCAACAATAATCGTATAATGAAGAAGTATTTAAAGAAAGTAAAAGGAGAGAAGTATCGCAGATGGCAACCCGGTATTTAGTCATATAGTCTTCAGATTATTTTTCTGAAATTATTTAACGC
>CM063501.1:134218974-134223974 GCA_032207245.1 Pardosa pseudoannulata
TTCGTATGTAAAAAGTCTTATTATAATTTTTTATACTGAAATCTTAATTAATGAATTTTTTTAAAATGCTCTGTTAAAAAAATTTTAATTTTATCTTTATGCGCCGAAAATACAAAGGTCAAATATTAAGTTTTTGTAGAATTTTTTTTCCACTAATTTGCTGAAATTTAATATTGTACTCGTCTTGAAGAGTTCTTGCTTGGCTTTAAAGGGATCCGTGATCTCGATCCGGAAGGCGCGTTGTAGGGAGCTTTGATGGAATGAGCACATACGGATATCGAAGCGGCCTTGCCAGGCCAACAGGTCGGATCGCTTGAACACAGGGTAGACTTTTCGGGGTTTTTGAAACTCTCTCCGACGGCGGATGGCTGCCATGGTTTTAGTTGATTATCAGAGTAAGTCTGAGTTCTCTTGATAGGATATTCACTCTTGATTCACGTTTGAGAATCATAGTCATAGTTCGTCCAGTAGTATAAATTCAAAAGAAACAGGCAAAATTTCAGGCAGCGAAATTCAGTTCAGCGTAAGTCCAACACGAAAAGGATTTCCCCGCATAAGTTCGAATCCTACCGACTCTTGTCAAGTTCCACTAAATGACACTATAGTCCTGACATCATTTTCATAGCTTTATTCAAATCTCAGAGCACACTATTCATCAATCATCTTCAATGGCGTCTCACATTGTCTCCCAACTTTTAACAAATGCAGGCTTAGCTGCCTCGGGTAGCCACAGCTCTGTCTGCGGAATGTGGCACACTGCTCTCTGTACAGATCATTGCGCGTGAGCCGTATTTATGTGGCTAACTCCTCACTCTAAAATTTTTAAAACCTTTTAAAATTAATCTACAATTTAAATCCTGACACACACATGTATATATATATATATATATATATATATATATATATATATATATATATATATATATATATATATGTGTATATATATGTATATATATATGTATATATGTGTATATATGTGTATATATATGTATATATATATATATGTGTATATATATATATATATATATATATATATATATATATATATATATATATATATATATATATATATATATATATATATGTATATATATATATATATATATATGTATATATATATATATATGTATATATATATATATATATATATATATATATATATATATATATATATATATATATATATATATATATATATATATATATATATATATATATATATATATATATATATATATATGCCGAAATTAATTCACCTGATACAAGAGAAAGTTTAGCCAAAAATTAGTTAGTTAAATATTTTTAATTTCCTGGGATTAATGGGCAATGAGAAGCCTAATTAATGAGCAGTTTGCAGTCGTGGCTCCATAACATAAAGATAAACAAGTCCATCGTAGAACGTCCAGTTTATTTAAGATCTGAGAAAAAACATGTTTCTCAGTGAAAAGCAGAGCAATTTATGATACATAAAAACCCATTTTGATTACAGGGTTGGAACCCACAGGGACATGTGGCGAAGAATATTTCAAAGGAGATAACAGATTATTTTGAGAATTTAACTTCCAGAAAGGAACTTAGATCATTTGAAAAGTGAATAATTCGCCTGGAATAGCTGGAAAATGTGGTGAGTGGACATAAAATTAACATTTGTTTCAGAGTTTGCTTTGGGAAATGGGTTCAAAGAATTGAAGTCACGACTCCTTTTAATTCTAAAAATTTGTTTCTAGGAAAATACATATAAAAGAATAAGATTAAGAAGAGGAGAATTTTTAAGAAATAAGTTTTAAGTGTAATTATTTTGATTTATTATATACAATGGCAGTTTTATCACTTTCAGTTCAGAATCTGTTTTTCGAGTAATTCTTTTCAAGCAATCCTAGTGAATGTTCTCGAATATTCCTTAGTAGAGTCATTTCTGTTGCATATCTAAAATAAAGTTCTGACTCTAAAGTTACGTCATCCACGTGACATATAGAGATCGCTAAATGCCTGGTACATTAAACTATATAAGCAGATGTATGGTATTTGAAAACAAGTTTCGGTAGAGTTTCAGTAAAGTTTTGGTAAATTTGGTGAGTTTGACAATTGAGTATGGATGAATAAATTGAAGGCAGGATGAATAATAAGATGAATAAATTCCTACAGTTTGATTTTCGAGTGTCATTATTTCGTTATCATTCACCGATCTGATGACTTTAAAAACATTATGATTACGGATGAATTATTAATGAGCTTCTTAGAAAAAGTTGTAGACCATCAACAACTGTTCAATTATATTTATTATGTAAACAATTCTTATGTCCTAAAGGATAATATACAGTACTTAAATATAAGGTGAGATTTTTCATTTTAATTTGAAATGTAATACGTGTGAATTAAAAAGTTTGGGGTAAATTTACCTAATTTTGTATATCGTTTATTCTTACAAATCGGTTATTTTTATCAAAACCACGGTGTCCCAAACTGATCGCATTAAGCGTAGCCCACTGTATATACCAAATGCATATTTTGAAGAAATCTGAAACTTTCTTTTACTTTGGTATTCACTTCCCTCACAAATCTAAATTAAATTTTATCTCGGTTTTGTCTCGAGGAGATTTTGTAACGAACATTTTCGGTTCTTTGATATTGTTCATTCGGCATGATTGTTTATTCTAACTTTTCCCTTATTTCAAAGTTATATAGTATCCAACTACTTCTCAAGTAACTGTCTTTTAACATTTATACGATTTAATCTATTCAATCCAGAACTACAAATTTAATATCACATTTTTTCGTTTACTTACAACTTTAATCTCGCAAAGAGTTTATTTACGAACAAAGTCAATGTATTTATTTATGTTAGACAGTATATAATTATATGATATTCCAAGAAATATTTCTTCAGCTTTCCTTCATATTCGCGGACTAACACACATACGCACACAATCAAATATATACATATGTGTGTATAAATGTATAGATATATATATATACATATATATGCACATATATATATTATATATGTATGTAATATATAAAAATTTTTTCACTTTAATATTTCCTTAAAAACCTTCTCTCTCAAATTCTAATTTCTTAAAATTTATTTTCTCAGACTCAAATTGTCTTATCCAAATGAATGTTCTGGATTTAAAATTTGTTCCAATACGTTTTCTAAAGCTTTCTGTCCATTCAACACGTCCAGCTGTCGCAGGCAAATGGCTCAGCTTTTCTCCTGATCTAACAGTTAAATTAGCTGACTAAGTTTTTTGTCCTTTGGGGAAATTCTACGAACTGTGCTTGTTCATTTTACGTAAAGGGCTCTACTGCAATTTACTTAAATACTCTAATAGCTTCGCCTTGTCAGGCTTCCAGCTTTTTCCTGTCCAACAGTAAAAATATATAATATATATATATATATATATATATATATAAGATATATTATATTTGTATATATATATATATATAATATATATATATATATATATATATATATATATATATATATATATATATATATATATATATATATATATATATATATATATATATATATATATATATATATATATATATATATATATATATATATATATATATATATAGATATATATAGAGAGAGAGAGAGAGAGAGAGAGAGAGAGATAAACAATAGAAGTTAATAATGAGAAATGAAAAGAAATCTAATTATAGATATTAAATTTAAAATTTTTATGGTGTTGTGCCTTATGAGCACCTACAAAATTCATTAAACATAAATTCTGTTTCTGCAAGATGTGATCAACACAGTAAACATATCTTGATACTGTACATTCATTGCAGGAAAAAGAACAAAAATTAGAAGCACTTCAAGCTACAATGTTAAGTACAAATGCGATAGTTAAGTTACCAGTAAAAGAACAAACCCCTAGTACTGCCGGTAAATTCAAAACATACACCCTTGAAGCTTAATTCATTAGAAAGTACATCAGTACTATTCTTACTCATATATATAATATATATATATATATATATATATATATATATATATATATATATATATATATATATATATATATATATATATATATATATATATATGAGTGTGTGGTGTGTGTAATCGACCAACCAGTACCAAATTTATACTTGAAAATCCCTTTTAAATTGCCCTTATTATTTTTCGAGCCCGGTCATACTGGGCTGCCAAGAGTCCCGCTAAACTTCTGTGCTGAAGAAACACTTGAGTCGTAGAGGAGGATCATGATTTTTATTTCATCTTCTCAAAATAGGAAAAAATCCAGAGACATCTGAACCGGATGTTGTCAGAACACTCTCTCTAAAGCCAACCTTTTGCGAGATTGATCCAAATATCATATGGGGTTTTAGTGTCGTGTGAAAAGGCTGAACCAACAGTTAATTTCTTAAAGAGAGTAATTTTGATTAGAGGCATCTGCCAAAGTGTGTCTTTCCTGATGACTATTATTGCTGATCGATACAGATTTTTATTGGGATAGTAATTACTTAGTAATTAAAATTCCAGCTATATCATTTTTTGCTTTGAGAGTGAAAGAAAGATTTTTGATATTCAGCTGAAGGAATAAAAACATCCTCTTTCAAACTGGATGGCTGGGAAAATATGGATAATATAAAGAGGAGAAATTATGATTTAGAATAGTGAATGGGGAAAAGGGATAATTTTGGATAGACTTTAGGGACATAAATATTGATAATATTACACACACACATACACACACACACACACACACACACACACACACACACACACACACACATATATATATATATATATATATATATATATATATATATATATATATATATATATATATATATTAATCATTAATTATTAATACACGAGTACTTTACAGTAAGAAGTGAAAATCTAATATTTTGAGATTAGTAAAGTTAAAATTTCGCTGGTACATAAGCCGATTTTTATATTAATTAACTTACCACTTGACTTATTACGATCCTTCGATTCAAATGCGAGCATGGAATAAATATATTTTAAGCTACTATCA
>CM063501.1:134228974-134241474 GCA_032207245.1 Pardosa pseudoannulata
GAATCATTCTGAAGACACTATGTCTATAAATTATGCCATATAGCCAGAGTTTCCCTCGGAAAACTATCCAGTAGCCATATATTGGTTTGCACCATATCCAGATTGATTTTTTTTCTCGGGTGGTAAAGGTATATGAAATAAACTCCTCCCTGTTAACATTGGGGGGGGGGGGTAGTTGCTCTCTTTCCTTTATCGTTAACGTTTATCGGTTTGACGTTGTCCGGGAGCTTTTCGGAGACGTACACGAGGAGGAGAGAGGGCTAATTCTAGTTACACGAAACCTCCAGTGTTAAGATCCCACACATACACGATACTCAGTTTACCTACCCATATATAAATTCAAAGGCTCAGTGAACATTTTCCAGTCCAAGGATAGAACGTCAGACCTGTGCTTTAGAAAATAAGCTGTTCCCCAATGGTAACAGGTTTTCGTGTATGGATAAAAAAAATTAACTGTATCATAAAAAAATATATTCAGATTCAATTAAACATACATTGATACATATCTTTTCTGCTGCGGCCGAAGATAAACAGAAAGTTTCCTAATCATAATGATAATAATTCCCCTCAAAAGCAGAAAAAAGTTCCGGTACAACAGAAAAAAAAATTAAACCTACATTCGATATGAGAGTCATGCCTCTATCTAGTGAACATTATTACAAGTGTTTGAAGCTCTGAAACTTTTGGCTCACTAACACATGGCTAAATAACCGTTAAATTTACATTTCTTTTCTTCTCTTCTGTTTCAATGGAATTACTGAAGTGAGATCTGGGCAGTGGAAATATTTCAGTTCAACAAGAGTGCCACAGATCAAAATGTTTGAAAACTGTAACTCAAATCTGTAAAGACTTCGGAGTAGACATTGCTATAGGCTATACTTCCATGCGGATACAAAAAGCTATAATATTTATGACTACGTCATTTTTAGGTTACAATTTAGAAAATGTTTGAAGTGAAATGATTTAACAATCTTTGACTATTACCATTTTTAAAATGACATAGTTAATAAAAAAAAAACTTTATTTTCTATAAAATACCATAAAAAAGATCTATGGGTACCAGGTCTTGCTTTCCACGAAGTAATATATATATTAACTTTCTCTCTCTCTCTCTCTATATATATATATATATATATATATATATATATATATATATATATATATATATATATATATATATATATATATATATATATATATATATATATATATATATATATATATATATATATATATATATATATATATATATATATATATATATATATATATATATATATATATATATATATATAATATATATATATATATATATATATATATATATATATATATATATATATATATATATATATATATATATATATATATATATATATATATATATATATATATATATATATATGTTTATATATATATATATATATATATATATATATATATATATATATATATATATATATATATATATATATATATATATATATATATATATATATATTATATATATATATATATATATATATATATATATATATATATATATATATATATATATATATATATATATATATATATATATATATATATATATATATATATATATATATATATATATAGATATATATAATTTTCACAAAGTTAAAACAATTTACCTTGGTTTGGGTGCAGTCTTAAGTAAAAATTAGCCGAACAAAAGAAAAAACAAAGAATTTTGTAAACGAAAAATTTAAGTTTCTTGTAACATCATTTCCTAAAGGCTTCTGGGGGGGAAAAACCCTTACATGGAAATTTATATTTGTGTGAGCTAGCCAATCAGGTTTTTAGAGGTTAGTCATGTGATGACGTGGAAAAATCGAAACTAATTATATAAAGAGTTATACAAGAAGTCTTGCAGGATATGAGGAGTTAATTTTTATGTTTTCGGACTCCAACCGATAGAAAGAAAAAAAAAAAGTAGTCCCCAAGTTTCGCCAAAAAAAAATATATCGCATGAAAATTATTTTAAGACAGACTTATAATTGCGTTGGTTAGATTTTAATTTAAAAATATCATCACACAAACACATATATAAATAAAAAGTGTTTTTTATTTATAGTTTTACTGTGCCAAACGAAGTGCAATCTGGTTAAATTTTAAATTCTGGTTAGATTTTCAGATGCGAATCCTTATTTATATATACTTCTATTCCATATTTTCCCCTAACAATCCAATGCAATATATTTTACTAGACAAATTATTAACTAGGGAATCATGATAGTCACATATGGTGCACTTGTTTCGTCTGCATGATACAATTTAAAAAATCATATTTAAAGTTTCTGATTAATTTCCGGCTAGAAGTATTTATTTGAAACTACATATCAACGATTAATAGAAACTTAATACTTAGAAGATATTTAATAGAAACTTGATACTTTGAAGCTAAATTTGTATATGAGTGCTCTTCACATCTCAGAAATATTCGTTATATTAGGCATATACTAGTTTATTTTTAAGCCTGTTCATGTTTGATAAAGGTGAAATTATTCGCTATTTTGTCATTAAATATCAAAAGGCGATGAAATATATTAGATATCGAGTCACAAACTTATCAAGTATTGCCAAGGTATTTGCAACAGAAACTGATAATACTTATTTATAGGGCAATATACAAATAACTGCATGTGTGATTTTGTATTATTTATTGATATTGTTATAGTTAGGTAGATCGCAGTTAATATTTTAGTCTACTAAATTTCGAAATTTGCTTCGATATTTTATCATTTAATTCGATTAAAATAGTATTTTTGCAAATAATTACTTACACTCCTTGCATTTAAAAGTTTCATGTAGTAATTCTACAATATTTATAGATAAATAATATATATAAATAAACTAGTTTCCAGTAATAACTAATTTATTTATGGAGAATAACTGTATGCCTCTGAACCATAATTCAATCATCTTAAGTTAAAGAATAATGAAGAGACAATAGTAAAAAACTGAGAAAATTTGTTATTAGAAGTTATATATTTTTCAATTTTTTTCGAAGGATGATTAATTTCTTATCTTGGAACTGTCTAGAAATTAGATTATTTATCATGGGGGCTGACAATGATTTCAAGCGATCTTACAGGCAAAAAAGTAGTATTTTTGCAGATAATTATGTACACTCTTTACAATTAAAAGTTTCGGGTAGTAATTCTATAGTATTTATAGATAAATAATTTATAAATAACTAGTGTTCAGGACTAATTATTTATGGAGAATAACTCTATGCAACTGATGCTTAATTTTATCATCTATAAGTTAAAGAATAATGACAAGACAATAGTAGAAAAACTGAGGAAATTTGTTATAAGAAGTTATATATTTTTCAATTTTTTTCGAAGGATGATTAATTTTCTATTGTGGAAATATCTGGAAATCCGATTGTTTATTAATGCGGGCTAACCATGTTTTCAAACGCTCTTACAGGAAAAAAAATAGTATTTTTGCAAATAATTATGTACACGCTTTGAAATTAGATGTTTCGGGTAGTAATTGTACATTATATGTAGACAAATAATTTATAAATAAATAGTGTCTAGTAACAATTAGTTAGGGAGAATAACTGTATGCAGATAAGCTTAATTTTATCATCTATAAGTTAAAAAGTAATGACGAGACAATAGTAGAAAAAACTGAGAAAATTTATTATAAGAATTTATATATTTTTAAATTTTTTTTAAACATAATTAATTTCCTATCGTGGAACTGTCTGGAAATCTGATTATTTAACAATACTGCCTGTCAAAGTTTTCAAATGTTCTTACATGCCAAAAAAAGTTTTTTGCAAATAATTATGTACACTCTTTGCAGTTAAAAGTTTTGAGTAGTAATTTTACAGTATTTATAGATAAGTAATTTATAAATAACTAGTGCCCAGTAATAATTATTTATGGAGAATAACCATATACATCTGAAGCTTAATTTTATCATCTATAAGTTAAAGAATAATGAATAGACAATAGTAGAAAAAACTGAGAAAATTTGTTAGAAGAAGTTATATATTTTTCAATTTTTTATTCAGAGGATGATTAATTTCCTATTGTGGAACTATCTGGAAATCAGATTATTTAACAATGCTGCCTGACAAAGTTTTCAAACGCTCTTACAGGCAAAGAAGTAATTACAAACTACGTAAGTAATTTCTGCCTAATTCAATACATCATATAGGCATTGCTATAATTGTAGCGCAATTAATATAAATATTTACGATATTTATAATGATTTTTAATAGCTTTTTTGTATTTTAATAAGCAAATAATCTTATTAGAAAGTAAAACCATTATTTTCAAATACATGTAGGATGAAGTGTGTTAATAAGTATGGCTTATTATGATTCCACGTACCAGTAGTAGAACACATTACCTACAGTTAAAATGACATTTCCGATAACATTGTCCCCTATGGAGATTAATGAGAGAGAGAGATTTCTGTTGGCGATAGGAAAGAAATTTGGGGAAAAAGAATTGCAAATGTCGGACTGTAGTACGAATAAGACAGTAATGACTGTACCATTGTGGGAAAAAGGTGGTAACATTGTGTTTATAATTACATCGTCCACTGTGGATATTCATAAACAGGAATAGATTTCTCTCCGCAAATAGGAAAGAAATTTGGAGAAAACGAATTTCAAACTTCTGACTGTATTACGAATAAGACAGTAAGGACAGTACCATTTTGGGAAGATGGTGCTAACATGGTGTTTATAATTACATCGTTCACTCTGGATATTAAAGAACTAGAATATATTTCTCTTCGCAATAGAAAAGAAGTTTGGAGAAAACGAATCTCAAATGTCAGACTGTAATACGAATAAGACAGTAATGACTGTACCATTGTGGGAAGATGGTGGTAACAAGGTGTTTATAATTACAGCGTTTACTGTGGATATTAATGAACATATGTACATTTCTCTTGGCAATAGGAAATAAGTTTGGAGAAATCGAATTGGAAATGCTGGACTGTAATACGAATAAGACAATAATGACTGTATCATTGTGGGAAGATAGTGGTAACATGGTGTTTATAATTACATAGTCCACTGTGGAGATTAATGAAGAGGAATAGATGTCTCATAGCTAAATTTTGTAGTATTAAGCAGTATTTACATGATCTTATCTGACTATCCTCAAGTGTATGATAGGACCATCGCAGTGACCATAAAACTCAATTTTTATTGGCTAATTCCTGATAATTTTTTTTTATTGCAAACTGATTTTTGAGGGAAGAGCACGGAAGATCGCATGACATATAAAAAATACTTGCTTGATCACAATTTCTGCATAAATTTGTGAGAAGTAAATCTGTGTGACTGCCAAGAAAGTGAGAAGGTCTGTCAAGTATTTACGTAAATACAACACACGCACACACATACATATACCTTAAATCATCAACTCATATTTTTCTACTAGTAACTTCACACACCACAAACATATGTATATATATATATATATATATATATATATATATATATATATATATATATATATATATATATATATATATATATATATGTGTGTGTGTGTGTGTGTGTATATATATATATATATATATATATATATATATATATATATATAATATATATATATATATATATATATATATGTATATATATATATATATATATATATATATATATATATATATATATATATATATATATATATATATATATATATATATATATATATATATATATATATATATATATATATATATATATATATATATATATGTATATGTATATATATATATATATGTATATATAACATGTATGGAAATTTAATAAATAAATTTTTGTTCCTACATATTAGCATACGTAGTATACACACAGTTATTCATAACTACAATACCATGGATATCAGATTAATAATTTTGATATATTTTAAATAGCAATTAAGATGTACTTATTAGAAACTGAGAAACGTGTTATCGTAAATAATAATTTATATTCCACAGTGTAAAACTTTCAGGCAAAAATCTATAATATATCTATAATATTTTACTGTAATTAATGAGCATTCAATAGTTTTTATTAATAAAAAATAACAGAAATTAATTTTCTATCTATTTTTATTCTCTGCAAGTTTAAGAATAATTACAAAGCAAAAAGATTACTACAAAGTAAATACAAGAAAAAAAATTCAAGGAACAATACACATTGTACTCATGGAAATTTTCAAGCTTTTATTTTCTATGAGGGATGATTAATTTCCTTTCGGGGAATAATCTGCAAATCAGTTTATTTATCAATACTCTCTGAAATTATTTTCAGACGCCCCAAAGGGAAAAACAAGACACGAAACCAGTTACCAATTATAAAAGCAATGGGTGTTTGTATCATAATCCTCTCCTATTCACGTAGCATAGCAGGATATAGGAACTGTAATTCTTCCTAGGATTATATCCATTATTGTTCTTAATCAAAGGTGTTGTTATAATAAACCTTGCAAATATTTTTTTAAGACAGATAAAATATGTTATGAAGAAAAGTTTGATTAAATAAGGATATATTAACAGCACCGGTGATCTTAAGAATTATTATTAATCTTAGTTTGATTTCATTTAGTATTTCAAGTAAATCTTTAAAATGCTGAAGTAAAAGCGTGGTTTTATCACGTGGACCTATAAAATTTAAGCATCTTTGAAAATAAGTTTATTATTATTTTTCGCCTTGCCACGATTTTTAACACGTTAACGGGCACTTGCGTCTATAGCCATCAAAGCGAAGTTCACTATGTGGCATGAGGGCAATAGCCGTCCTAAACGAAATGGTGGTTTTTAGACACTACGGCTATAGTGCATAAATGTGCATTTAGCGGTGTACAAGTAGAAGCCTTGTGTCATGTTTTGTAAACAATTTTTTTAGGATGAATTTTGTTTTCCACCTGTTACACGACTTGCATCTTCAGTATGCACGTGGTTGTGAAAAGAGTAGTGAGATCATGTTTTCTCTTTGTTTATTATGAGGTAATTACCTATTCTCCTCCCTTTTTACTGAACGTAATTCGGTAATTTCATGTGATTACTAACAGTGTATTGTACAGTGTAACCGGAACTCATTTCAATTAATTTAAATTTGTTTTTCCCCGTTAAACTGTGACATCACTGTTTAGTATTCTTCCTCGGAATCTTTGTTTTCGCAAAAATTATTATTCAAATTTTTTTCAACCGAGGAAGTATATAACCCGGCACATGTTTGCCATTGTTGGAGTTTTTAGGTTGCAACGTACCCATCAGGTTGCATTCCAAAGTAAACTATGTGAACTTCTTTGCTATGTAAACTTATGTTTTTCTTTCGATGGTCTTATGTTTTTTTTAATCCGTCATCAAGTCTGTTTTTCTTTCTCTGCTGAAAGCTATTAATTCTGCTGAACTTTGTTATGAGCCTCATGATCGTAACACTCTTGAATTTATTTTTTTTTGTCATTTATTTATTTTTCTTTGATTATAAAATAAAATTTCTTGTTAAACTCCCCAAAATACTTTGTTGCTCACAAAAATTGCATATTTGATTCATTTAACATGTCATTTACGTTTTTAAATTTTTGCTGTTATAGCCGCCATAGTCCCATTACTTAGAGTTTAGTGTCCGCTGGCGTAATGACGGTTATAGCCGAAACGTAATTAAAGGTGCTGAATCAATCAAAATGAAGTTTATTTAAGCAGAAAGAGTAAAACTATACTTCTAATACTCTAAAAATTACAAAAACATGTTCCTACTATCCGTCAACGTTTTAATTCTTTTCTTAAATACATAATATTTTCAGCACGTATTCTCTATTTTTATTTATTTTAAAAATTTACTTCGTTTCTGAAAATAAGAATATTTTATAGAATGTGAGAGGGAAGACAACGTATATCCCGCCCTCGGACACTAGCTCAAGTAAAACGCATCTTCTGGGTATTGCTAAATGAGAAACACCTAGGGGCATACCTATTCAGGTGTCACGACCCCGAGGTGCCCTAGTAATCTGGGTCTTCAGTTATTACTGGTAGTCTCGATCTTACCTCTGTAGAGTTTCCTCATTACCGGGTTTGACAAAAGTAATATTGGACCACGACGGAACTCTTTTACGTCAACAGCGTCTCTACAGCTGTTGTGGTTGCTGTCGTGGCGTACTGGTCTTCAGTTTGTAGCTGCTGTATGTATTCGAATGGGTCAGCGTAAGTATTGACTTATCTCTCTCTCTCTTTCTCCATGTCTAGGAATATACTAGACGAGGTCCATGAGTCCATTTACCTTCAGAAAATTGAAAACTAGCATGAGAGGCCTGTATAGGTCCTCCAGAGACAACCTCAGGCACTCAAGGATATGTGCTGATGATGCCGGTTCATTTTGACATTTAGTACAATTCGAGTGCATCTTCAGACCTCTCTCGAAAGTAAGTCCTTTCAGGTGTCCACTGGGGAATCTGGAAAGTGTTGTCTGAACATATCTATCACAATCTATAGCAAAGGATCCTCCAGGACATTCTGCTTGATACCAGGGATAACTTGGAGGAACGAACCAAATCTGCCTGTCCGCATGTCTTCTAATTAAATACAGTTCGAGATATGTCAGTGATTTGGTAACAGGTAATGGTTCTTAAGAACCCTCCTTCCCCAGAACGTCTGCCATCTCATTCCCCTACATGTCAACATGCGAAGGAATCCACTGAAGGAGCACTTCACAAAGTGACTAGACCTGCTTAAGTATTGACTTATAGAATGAGAGATGCGACAGGTCGTTTTGACACATTTTAAATTTTTCTGACACACTTTGCGCAGACATAGAATAACACAAAATGAGTTTCATTAATAACTTTTATTTTAATGTAAACAATAATTCTTAAATATAATGCTCCACCTGTTTAAGTTTTTTTAAAGAAACTACCGTAAATATTACATCTAAATTTTCAAAACACTAAACTAATAAATGTTTAAAAATTACATTTTAAATTTTATAAATACCAAAACAAATAAAAAAACTTAAACAGTAGGAAGAGTTTCCTATGTTTATAAACTATTTACTGTGAAAATGTAAAATCAATATATGTAATAGGTTTTAAATTAGTATTCAATTTGAAAACACCCCACATGCAGTAAAATGCTTTTAAAGTTTTAATATCTTCCTTAAAATTTATAATATTTAATTCAAAAGTTGTATAGTTTTGCATGCACAAATTCATATCTTTCAATGAAATTTCTTTTAAAAGATACAGAAGTGTCCAAAAATATAAAAAATGTAAAAAACTAAGAAAAAATCGAAGTTTTGTGGATTTAAAGGTAATGAGTCAGTTTAAAACACATTAAAAATATATCGACAAAGATACATAAAGAAAAATAAAAGTTATTTTATTTATTGTAACAAAGATTTCTAATCTGTTAAAATACCTATAAATACCAAACAGAATAAAAAAACAATGTAAATAGTAGGTAGAGTTTTATTGTACGTTTATAAACCATTTACTGTGAAAATTTAAAATCAATATATGTAATAGGTTTTAAATTATTAATCAAGTTGAAAAAACTCCATATGTAGTAAAATGCTTTTAAAGTTTACATATTTTTTTAAAAGTTATAATATTTAATGCAAATGTTGTAAAGTTTTGCAAATTCAAATTCTTATCTAACAATGAAATTTCGTTTAAAGAATTCAAGTTTTGTAGATTTAAAGGTGTCCCTTTAAAACACAATAAAATATATCGGCAAAGATACAGAAAGGAAAATAAAAGGGATTTGACTTACTGTAACAAAGATTTCTATCCAGTTAAAATACCTATAAATGACAAACGAAATAAAAAAACAATGTAAATATTAGGCAGAGTTTCATTGCAGGTTTATAAACTATTTACTGCGAGAAAATGAAATCCATATATGTAATAGGTTTTAAATTATTGTCCAAGTTGAAAAAAATCCCATATGCAGTAAAAAGCTTTTAAAGTTTTCATAAATTTCTTAAAAGTTATAATATTTAATGCAAAAGTTGTATAATTTTGCATATTCAAATTCATATCTTTCAATGAAATTGGTTTTAAATGATTCAGATATGTTCAAAAATATTAAAAATATAAAAACTAAAAAAATTTGAAGTTTGTGAATTTAAAGGTGTTCTTTTAAAACACATAAGAAATACATAGACAAAGACACATAAAGGAAAATAAAAGTGATTTAACTTATTGTAACAAAGATTTCTAACTAGTTAGAAATTGCATTAGCAACAGATTGCATTCATGAAAATCCTTTCCTATTCACGAAACATAGAAAGTTATAAGACTTTTTATTTTCACACGATGACTGCCAAATATTTTTCCCAGTAGAATATTCTTGCTATATGATTTTTCTTAAATAAACCTCATAGATTTTTTAAGCATGATAATATGATATTGCCGCATAAAGAAGCTTTGCTAACGAGCTCAGTGGCCGAATGGTCAAAGCACGCGGTCCAGACCCGAAGATTGTGAGTTCGATGATTGCAATGACGGTTTATCCGAAGTAAGGTTTTTAATTTAAAAATGTAATTTATTTTTTCCTTATGTTCTTGAACATTCTAGAGGGCTTGGCCCAGGCAGGTCAGACAACAAGCTCCAGTGCGATTGTAGGGAACTTCTCGACCTTGTAAAGTTGCGAGTTGCTACTTAGCTTCAATAAATTCGTTTGTTAAGTTAAAAGGTGTGTTCATTCGAATCTTCGTGACAATATAATTTGAAAAATATTGATTAAATAAGGATATATTTATAACTACCATGATCTTAAAATGATTATATATCTTGACTATATTTCACTGAGAATTTCAAATAAAACCTTAAAAATATTGAAGAAAATGTATTGTCTAGTATGAATATAATATCAATTTTACTTATAATGTGAATGCAATTTTAGAAAATGTTCTGCAAAGAAAAGAAAATGATAATAAAACAAAAGAATACAGTTTAAAGTTATATTAGCAATGGGTATATGCATCAAAATTGTCTCCTAATCACCCCACATAGAAGGATGTAAGAGTTTTAAAGCAATATTTGAAAGATCTTTGAAGATTAATAGATATGGTCCAAGTACCAATTAGAATACAATCTGCATATTAACCCATATTGGACCACGGTCGTATAAATAGGACAGCAAATAAAATTCCATTTAATAATAAAGTTATAAATATTTTCTGAGTGGATTTTATTTTAACACCTTTAAAACAGACACACTTTAACATAGTAACAAAAACAAACTGAGAAATCAAATTATATTGTAATGTAAAATTTATTTTAATCAAACCCTTTAAATTTGTCATTTTTTAATCTTTAATTTTATATTTATTATTACTTTTTTCAAACATTGTGGAGGTTACTTTTAATTTAAAAATAGAACTAATAATGTAACTGAAAGTTTTTGTTAAAAAATATATTTTACACGTGTATTTTGTAAGTATAAAAAAGATGTCCTATAAGGTGTAAGTATAAAAAAGATTAGTACGCGAAAAATATATTGGGAAAATGCTCCAGACACTGGCACTACATTAGTGTGTAATTTGCCCAAAAAGGTATTATGACAAGAACATTTTATTCATTTTAACGTAATTCTTTAATTGATCCACAAGATCGTTATTATAAAATTCGACCTCTTTTCGACAAAGTCAACATAACCTTGAAGCTTTTTTCATCTTTCTGAAAATCTCACCATCGATAAAGAATGGCCAGACACAGTTGCAAGATATTCATGAAAATTAAATCTGTAAAATTTAGATATAAATTATAGATGTTTGCATCCTACGACGGATATTCTTTTTCTATTATTCCTTACCAAAAATGCCAGTTCAAAAACTGCAAGAGAAAACCATCACCAGTGTGCTTAAAATGTAATGTTGGACTTTGTTTTGATTGTTTCTCCAAATTTTACCTATGAATCAGCCAAATGCAAAATAAGTGATATTTGTTAAATATTAGTAGCGTATTGGACTGTTGTCCTATTTATAGGACAGCTAATTACTTAAAAAATTAAATATATTTTTTCTAAATTTTGGTTTTATATGTTTAATTACACCATATTAATGATATGGATAAAGTTTTAATAACTTACAGAAATATTTAGTTGGTGTGGTACAATATGGGTTAATTTGAATGCAAACTAGATAGTGCACGTTATAGACAGGATCACATATTTTTCACATTTTTTTCTTGTTAAAATTAGGGCGAATTATTTGCCAGTAAATATGACAAATATTTTTTCAGCTTTGTTTATTGAGATAAAATTTAATATAGAATGATTATTTTTATAATAATTTAAGATTTTACTAAATTTAATAAATTCTGCGTTCCTAGCACTTAAAAGTTTTAAGACCCCTTATAGATTTTTTTGGGCTCCCAAACCTTTCATTATTTAAAACTATCAGTTTTAAAACAATGAATATTATAGCTTAATCGTGTTCTCTAAATTTTTACTTTTTAAAGTTTTGATAAAAAGAATAAAAAAATACTCTTTTAAATTCTGAGTTTTGC
>CM063501.1:134246474-134268974 GCA_032207245.1 Pardosa pseudoannulata
GGTGTTATTTACCAGCTCCTTGTATTTATTCAGAATATCCTAATGCAAGTCAACTTTATAAAAACGTTAGGTACAAGAGGTTTTAATTAATTTTGTTCTAAGCAAATATTTGTAAATATGGTTATATAAAAAGGAGAAAGAATATTATATAATATTAATTTTGGAATTATAACTGTATGTTTAATTTATAGTAGAATTAAAACGATTAAGGACTCCAATGCTAAAAAAATACTGTATCTAAAGAACAATAATATTCTTTTATGGAAACCATGCTAAATTTATTCTGTGTAATGGAGTGTTGCTTCAATATTGAGTTTATTTGAAAAACTCTAGAGGAGAATATTGTAACAATTATGCTGTTTGACTTATTTTTTAACATAGAAAGTTAAAGGTTAAATTCTCATATTGACGATTTAAGCAGACTTTCCTAATCTGTAGACCTGGCGTTACTTGTCTATATGTCATTAATAAATATTATGAAGAAAATTTAAATTTCATTGTTATACAGGTAAAAGTATCGTTCAGAACTACAGTAAGAGAAGAAAATTCCAGTCTGCTTAGAAAAATTAATTTCGGCATTCAATTCGTAAAAGATATATATCGCATATTTATAAATTTATGGATGAAAGCAATGAGTCAAAGTGCAGATTAGAAGGATGTAAATCAAGGACGAAGGTTATGTGTGTTAAATATAAAATGTACCTCTGTATAATGAAAATTAACTGTTTATTGAAATACAACACTCAAATTGAAATCGAAAATTGTTTTTTTTTCTCCTATATAATACAAATCTTATGGTTTTTTTTAATTCTAAGAATATAATAAGTGCAATTATTTACTTTTCTGCAATAATATTTGTGTATATATAGCGGAAAATCAATTTTAAAAAATAGAGCATAGCATAGTAAAAAGTTATATTTGAAAATATATTTTGTTGTAACCAAGATAATGTACTACATAATAAAAATTATATTTGAATAATATTTTGTGATTCTAACATTATAATAACAGTATTGTACTTTTAAAGTGATAATAATGCTGCAATGTATAAAAATATGTGTCTTAAGCAGTCTTTTTTCATTTAAAAGATTATTATGTTTCAGCATAATTGGGAACCGAAGTACAGATATGTGTACCTAAAATTTTTAGCCCCCTATTATGCCGCCATCTAAAATACATATTTACTTGAAAACTTTGAAGTATTTTATAATATTTACCAGAAAAAAATTATATTTATGCAATTTTCATATAGCTGGTAGTGAAGAGGATATGTCATTAATAAATATTACAAAGAAAATTTAAATTTCATTGTTATACAGGTGAAAGTATCGTTCAGAACTACAGTAAGAGAAGAAAATTCCGGTCTGCTTAGAAACGTTAATTTCGACATTCAATTCGTAAAAGATATATATCGCATATTTAGAGTTAGGACTTTTTACTTGAATGGTAGTCATTTGGGGTGTTATATCCATCCCACAGAAGTAAATGAATATTTGCATAAATTAGATGTACCTGATGAAGCTCCAAGAGTACTAAAGTGGTGGATTCACATATGTATCACTTTACCTGGATTTTAAGTTATTTTGAAGTTTAGTTGTCAATTTGTTTTTTTCTACATGATTGTTGATTAAACTAAGAATTATTTAATCAGTTAATGCCGGTTTTGATGAGTACCATGCAAGCAGTAAGATTTGTGTCTACAAATTCTAGTATCGACATTCTGCTTCTCAACTACATAGCCCTTGTGTGGTTCTATTCATCTTTTGATTTGTCTTTGTAGTGAGCTCCCCTTTAAACTGGGAAATGCTATCTGAGTTAATCGAAAAATAATCAATTGGCACCTTGAACTCTGATCTTACTCTAATAATAGAGTAAAAGATCTGTTATAATGAAAAGCTCAACGATTTAATTTTAACATGGTTTGTATGTGTTCAAATAAAAACCTTATTTGCTTGTTTTAATATCATGTTACAATAAAAGAAATTTTGATAAAAACCTGCTTCATTACTTAATTTTCTTGTTTAAGAATAGGTCCTTAAACAAGAAAGAATTACCATCATACCAGTGGCTTCGAGTCCAAGAATTCTATCGGCAAAACTCAGTTTTTCACTTGTTTGGTTATCGCTTAGTCCATTCATATTTGGTGGTGCACAATATGATATATATCCAAATTCACTAATATTCACCATAATACCATAACTACGGTTCTATCTTTAACATCAAGTGCATCAAATTATATGACTGTAAAGTAGCTAATTTGGATTGATCAGCTATTTCGGGACGATCTTCAAATGTAAACTCCATCTGCTTATTTGAATGTTTTTTTACCTTAATTAACTTTTTTCTATTTCCTTAATTTCATTATTTAAAGTTTTTTTTTGTCTCAAATTCCAGTCAAAACGGAATAAAACATAAGACAAAATGTAATGACACATGACAAAGATTTTGCCTTTCTGAAAGTCACTTCTTTGAGAAACTAAATGTTCAAAAGAAAAATGGCCTTTATTGTTTATCAACAAAAATGGAGTCCACTTTCAATTCTTACTTAACGATTTACTCCAAAATAGGAAAACTTAAACACATTCGAAAGTAGAACAGCATTAATCACTATTTATATAAGTCTCACAAAGAGTTCAGAGAAACTTTATGAATAAAAGACTGTAAAATAGCACTGATTTTGCAACACTTTTGCAGACCAACTTTTTGCAACAAACTGAAGAAAGTGACTTAACTCTTTGTATGTAGCATTCAGCATCTTTAACCTTTGTTCTTATCAATCATAAAAGTAACAGAAAGCAACAATACCCTATTCTTTTACACAACAAAGTGATCTAATAAATGCAGCAGTGGTGCGTAGAGGATAAACATAAAGTATTTGTGGATATAAAACAAGTTAATGACTTATCTATAGAAGAGAGTATAAATCCAAGAGGAAAATTTTATGCGGATAACTGGCAGCAGTATACATGTTCCTTAGTTAACCTACTTCATTACGGAGATTTTTTTATGCTGCTTGATTATGCTCTCTAAGTCAGATATTCTTTCAAGGACGACGTCATTAATGATCAATCGGATTAAAGACTTAAATACCGGTTAGTCAAGCTTTGTTCTTTAAGGAATTTATTAGGTCCTTCTCATTTCAGAATTTTTTGGTCATGTATAAGAAGGGTATTTGGGTTAATTTCTTGATAATCGGATGAACATGATAATATATATGACCTAAGAACATTTTGCTTTCTGCTTCAGTAGCTTCATTATCGATGTTTATTTTCAGTATGTTGAGACTTATTGAAGAAAGAAAACTTCCCACTGTGTTTGAAAATTCAAATATTTTATAATATTTTTTAATTTATTATAAGAATCTTGTATCCTATTTATATTATTGTTACTACGTACAAAAATAGTTCAGAACTTATCATTAAATAATGAATTTCATACCAAAGTATTTTCAAACCTTTTGTTGCACTTTTCACATTATCCTCTAATCTGTTGCCATTAATCTCTTAATTACTCCCTTCCACACATGCATGCTTCCAAAGCTCATTTTTCTTTCCAGCACAGCCTGGGCATTAGGGTGGTGATACATTCTTTTGTGTTCTACTTCCATATCAACACCTATGTTTGATTGATTTGTTGTTTAGAGCACTGCTGTCAAATTTTTGCTGCAAGTGAGACAATTTCTCTTTGGAGATTTCCGGGACTGTGATTTCAAATTATTGATATTTCTCAGGATTTAGAATCTCTGAGACCAGTACCATCTTTATTAATGAAATATGAAATAAAAAAGTACTTATTTTCAAAGAAAATGATGAATTATCTAAATATAAGTTTAGATTGACATTTGCTGCAGTAAATTTTTTTTAACGAACTATTGGATGAAAATATCAAAACGTCTGTACCATCGTGTAGTTAGAGAAGACCAAATGGACTACGATTAACTACAAATTCTTTCAAAAATTTTTAAAGAAGAATATTTTATTTTGATTAAAGTGTACAATCGGATGTATTAGGAGAGCACAACAAACCCAGGTAGAGTTTCAAAACATGGTTAACGAGTTCCAAGCTTTGATGATTAAAATTATCAGTTTTCTTTAAAGAATATTATATCAATGTTTTAGAACATCCAGTTTTTGATATTTCTATGGAATGTTTACGGTTATCTTCCGCATTTGCGCTGGTTTGCTTATTTTAATTATTTAAATTATTTTAACATGTGACGAGTCGCCTACCTTAGCTATTATATGGCATTCAGGACTCTAAAGCAGAGAAATTATACAAGTTTTCTATTATTTAAGAGAAATACACGTTTTATGAGTATAATTGTTTTTTCTGTCTGTTTGGAGCTACACAATCCACGCTTTTTCTACACGAGGGTTCACCTACTGACTTTTGAGGAATGAATGGCTACGATATCCATGCCAGAAGAAGAATTAGAAAATACGATCTCTGGTATGTAAGAGGAATACCCTACCAATGTAGCCACTGTTAGGCTTTTGAATACAAAGATCTCCCTAAGGCATATGCTAGTGTATGAAAACGATACTCCGGGTTACTGGCCTAGTACTTATAGACCATCTCAAGGCCAACATTGGTTTGTCACTTAGGAGCTTAACGTGGAACACAATAGCACACACAGGAAGTCGAGCTAATCCCTACCAATGCCCTACCAATGCAGCTACTGTTAGGCTTTTGAATACAAAGATCTCTCTAGGGCATATGCTAGTGTATGAAAAGGACACTCCGGGTTACTGACCTATTACTTATAGATCATCTCAAGGCTAAAATTGGTCTGTCACGTAGGGATTTGATGTGGAACACAATAATACACACAGGACATAGAGCTAATCTTATTTATTAACCCAACTCAATGACCAAAGTAAAGTTGCAAGTTATGCACAACTCAACTCTGAACTCAGAACTCTCTGTAACTGAGAGATCTTTGGTTTTTTATAACAGCAGGGAAAGTTCCAGAAATCTGTCTGGGAAGGCGATAAAATTTTACTGTGCAAAGAAAACTTTTCTGGAATACTTTTCTGGCAAACCAAAGAAAGGTCCAGAATCTCCTGGAACACAAAATAAAGTAAAACATAAATAAAGGAATTAAATAAACATTTAAATACTATCTCAAAAACATTAAATACTATCGTCGCAACCAGATTTCGATTTTAAGACATCTTGAGTACGAAACTAGTGTAATAACCATTCCACTATGGAGGCTCTAAAGATTCTTTTCAATATGGCAAGTTTAAAATAAAATTTTTATTCATATGTTATGAATTGTAAGACTTTATTGCTTTTTTCTAATAGTGAACAAATACGAAAGCAAATGGAAGGAATAAGTAGAGTTTTACAACTCAATCCTGAAATCTAATTATACTAAATATTTTTTTAAAATATGATAGATTAACAAAGTACTCAGTTTAAATATATGTATGGATAATTTTGAAAATATCTAAGCATTACTTAAACTAAATGAAATTTGTTATCAGCGATGACATATATTAAGAACAGTAATGGTAGCTAAATCAATACATTTATTTTGTAAAGTTTAATTTCATGTGGTATCTTGAATAGAATAAGTTATTTTATTGCACTTATAGAATCATGTTAATAAAAACTAAAATTATCTTTCACTTCTGAACTCAGAAAAGTAAAAAGATTTTTAAAATAGGAAAAATAAGGCAGAAGAAAGGGTTAGAAAAAGAAAACTTTAGTAGTCTGGAATTTGGAGGTTCTTTACAATGTTTAGGACTCCTTTATATTATTTGTAGAAAAGTTGGGAAACAAACATCTGGTTTATAAATTTCGGAGCTTTTATGCAAAGGAAATGAAGTCAAAGTATTTTGAATAAAATAACATATATTATCCCAGAAATATAAGTATTGTGTTTGTGTAGCATTAAAAATTCAAGTCTATTTATAACTGTACTTACATTTACATTAATATTTGAATTAAGATAAGAATATACATTTGTACTTAAGTTCAGTCTGTCTGCAGTTTTATATTTTAAACTTTTACCATGTTCTGTATTGAGAATACAAATAAATTTATGTTTTATTAAAGAATATATTTTAATTCGGAATCAGAGAGCAAAACATTTCGAAGAAGTCTATAGAAATTTAAAAACTTTGTTATCCTTATTCCTTGTTTAAGCTCAAAAGTTTTGACTATATATGCGTACTTAGACTGGAATTCATCATTGTCTCAAACCTGTTTTGCATTTGTATGTATTTAAGAGCAATTAATCTACATTGATATTAGTGTAAAGGTTTTGGTTTAAATGTGATTTTACTTCAGTATTCAACTTTGTGTTCAAATTTAAATTTTGAGCACATGATATTTTCACTTTCAGTTGAAATTTCTTGCTTTCAAAAGGATAAATTGAAATAAAAAGAAAAATAAAGAATAACTATTTGTCTTTTACATCAGTAGGGTATAGATAGAGATCATACTGTCAAATTAAAATTTTAATAAACATATTTCAGATTAATAATATGATTTTTTGTAATAAAGATTAATGCAGAAATATAAAAAACTGCATATGGTAACATTTTTTTTCATGTCAAAATATATTTTGAAACGATATATTCTATATGTATTTTGATACGTTTATCTTTTATTGTACTGTATAATGGTTAGAGATTATACTGTCAAGTTATAATTTAAATAAATTTACTTCATTTTACAAAGTAAGTTTTTAATATTTTCACTAAAATCACTGAAATACCAAACAATTGTATGTGTTCGCATAAATTTTTCGTACGAAAATATTATTTTCAAAAGTCTTTTGAAAGAACTTTTGAGTAGATTATGTTCTTGTTGCCAAAATTGTTTAATGCTCGGCTTATGTTGTTTAATACGATGCTTGTAAAATGTTGTTAATATTTTATATCAATCAATACAATAATTATATATATATATATATATATATATATATATATATATATATATATATATATATATATATATATGATGTATGTATATGTATGCATATACCGGGTGTCCATAATTAAACTGACAGTGCTCACAGTGTTCTGTAGCGCGATCTATTTGCGAGAATGACGCCACATTTTGTAGGAAGATTAAACCAGACGGGGGACGAAGGATTCCGCGAAAAAATAAATTAGTTCCAAAAGTCACCGCTAGGGGAATATTTGGAGCTGTGTAATAGAAAATAGAGTGTTAACAAATGCAAATCAATACGGAAATTAATTTCTTAACTGTGCCAATGGATGTAACGTGAAATTTGAATAAAGAACTTCTTCTTCTGCTCAGCATACGTGATATTGCAGATCACGAGACTTTATCGGTGTTTATGTAGATTTTACGCTTTTTTAAAAGTGTTGCCATATTGCACTTGAACTAAATCAGAAAATGTGCATAATAAAAGTCAATTTTATTCCGTATTAATTTGCATTTGTTAACACTTTTCTGTAACACAGTTCTAAATATTTCCCTAGTGGTGACTTTTGGAACTAATTCATTTTTTTTGAGGAATCCTTCGTCCCCCGTCTTGTTTAATCTTAATACAAAATGTGGCGTCATTCTCGCAAATAGATCGCGCTACAGAACACTGTGAGCACTGTCAGTTTAATTATGGATACCCGGTATATATATATATATATATATATATATATATATATATATATATATATATATATATATATATATATATATTTATATATATATATATATATATATATATATATATATATATATATATATATATATATATATATATATATATATATGTATATGTATATATATATATATATATATATATATATATATATATAATATATATATGCATATATACATACATATACATTGGTATTGGATATATATGTATATATATATATATATATATATATATATATATATATATATATATATATATATTATATATATATATATATATATATATATATATATATATATATATACATATATATACATATATATATATATATATATATATATATATATATATATATATATACATAAATATATATATATATATACATATATATATATATATATATATATATATATATAATATATATATATATATATATATATATATATATATATATATATATATATATATATACATCTGTATGCTTACAAATGACATTGAATAGAATTGTAAATCTATTTTCATACATAATAAAATTTAAAACTGAAATTTTTACTCATATATTTACTATTTTAGTAGTATTTTATTTTGCGTTTCTGCAATAAAGTTTTACATTTCTAGTTCATACTGCTAATTTAAAATTTAATATATTGCTATTTAACTAAAAAAAGTAGTTTTATTATAAGACTTATAGTTTATAATTACAGTGAATAATAGACATTGACATTAAGTAATATAGGTCAGTTATAACATTATAATAAAATTTAGTATGTCCTATGAGAACTATAGTAAACAAACCTGTTGATTTTATTTGATTTAAAACTCAAAAGCATAACGTAGTAAATTACTAAAACTTAAAAGACATTTAGTAATTTTTATGCTCTCTATATCAAGTAAACTAATAATGATGGTTCATTTTAATTATCAATTGAATGCAATAATAACCTGTTATTGCTTAAACGGTTAAAAATTAATAGTTACAAATTATTTTCCTGGTTCATGTTTTCAGAAAAAAAATTTAATTTTTTCTTACCTGCTTATATTTTACCGAAGAAGTTAAATTAATATTTGTTAAGTAGTTTAAAACGCAAACATTTTGACTTTTATTTAACTGAAATATTAAAACATACACAATAAATGACTTAAATATGTTATATGTTTAATTTTCAAATTAGTTACATTTTAGAAGCATATTTAGTTCTGTTAGCTTAGAACTTTATTTGATATATTAACAAAGTTGCCCCAAATAATAAATTTTAATATTTAATTTAATTATTTATTTTTTATCTGAAAAGACTTTTGAAGACAATTATCTTCAAAATAATTTTATTTTAAAATGTCTACTGAAATAAGTTGATTTTCCTCTTACCTGCTTTTATATTAAATAATAAACAGAAAATTATTATAAATTTAGAATCTTAAAATATGAATATAAAATGGTGTTAACTTTATTTTACTTCATTTAAATCATACATACATATGTAGTAAATGACTAAGTAATTTAGAAGCAATTAAATATTAGATTTAGATTATATTTTAGCTTTTGGTGTGCGGTATATCAAAAAATAACCATGAACATTCATAAATTTAATTATTAATTTAAATTAATAATAATTCATTTCTTATTAAAAAAACAAGTAAATAGCATTAGCGTAAATTTTTACACTATTATGCTTTCATAAAAATTTCTTTATTTTAATTAACCTGCTTTTATCGTAACAAATAAAGCGAAATTGTGTACACACAAGAAAAACTATATTCGTATTATAACAAAAATGATTTTTTAATCATTTCATTATACATTATTTTACAAAAGGTTACTACGAAGTGTATTTTTTGCACTAAAATTGCATTCAGGCAACCGTAATATCATAATTTAAGCTTATAAAATCTATCTTTGTCAGTTTGGTTAATAATTTTTTTCAAAACCTTTCAAATACTGTTAAAAATTTGTTCCCACATACTCCCAAAATTTTTTCTAGCTTTCCCAAAAAGGTGTAACACACGCGATTTCTAAAATAATTGCAGAGAAAAATGATTAAGTATTTTTTTTAACCCACTCTCCTTATCAAAAAACCATTTTCCATTTTGATGGTGGTCTTTTCCTCCTTTTTTTTACAATATCACAAAAGGCGCCACATATTAAAACTGTTAATGATTTTTGTTAATGATGCTCTTAATAGACAACGTTTGCATTCATGGTGGAGTTTTCACAATGAAGGAGTGAAACGATGAAAGGAACACCGAGAGAACAAAAAAAAATAATGGCTTCTTTATTTTTTTTTACCATTTCAACTTCGCTTTTCCGTGAAGTATACACATTTACAAAGTATTTTATTTCAGTTTTTCTTTGTAAATACTAGGTGAAGCGTTATAGTTCCTAACGCTCGGTCGCGTTGAAGGAGTATTTTCCGTCATGCTCTGTCTTCAAAGAGGTTTTCGAGAAATAAATTTTTCAAAAGCGATCCTCGACATATATGAGCATGAATCAGTGGTCGCTCTAGCGGTGTATTGCACTGAGAAGGGTTTTATTTTCGTTTTTTTTTTTCATTTTATCTCCATTTTTCAATTTGGATTTGAATTTGAGGCGCTACTTTCACAGAAGAGGAGCGGCATTATTTTATTGGGAATAGAGCAAAGATAAATTATGTGATATTATTCTCGAACCCGGACTCTAGATAATGGATTAAATTTTTCAAGTGGTTAATTCTCTTTTGCTGATTAATTAAAATATTAGGTGAATTGAGAGTTGGTTAATAAATCTGCTATTATATATAAATCCCTGTATCTTAACATCACTATTTGAAACTCTTTCGAATGTTACTGTCGAAGTTTGAATTCTCTCTAGTAGTGTAATGCGCTAAAAACTTTCTATCCATTTTTTCATTCTATCTCCAGTTTTTAATTTGGATTTGTGTTCCATGATCTACTTTTAGACTATAAAAGTGTTTCTGGGTATAAGATACTATAAAGAAAAGCTATATAGGTGATATTATCTTACCCGATCTCATCATAATGAATTAGATTTAATAAGTTATTAACTCTTAAACATTGAATAATTAAAAGTCTGTTAACTTAGAGTTGATTAAATAAAATGATAGGTGAATTGAGTGTGGATTAATTAAAATGTCCTGTTAGGATATAATTCACTGCATCCCAAACAGATCTATTTAAAACTCATTCGAATGATACTAGTAATGTAACTACTCTAGTAATGTAATACACAAAGATTTCCTATTCATTTCTTTTCATTCTGTCTCCAGTTTTCAATTTGGGTTTCTGTTCATCTTTCCGATTCCGATGCTCTACTTTCAATTATAAAAGCGTTTTTTGAGGATTGGAATCTAAAAAGAATAGCCATTTATCCGTTATTGTCTTACCCGAACTCATCATAAGGAATTAGATTTATTAGGTGTTTAAATCTAAAACATTGATTAATTAACACTAGGTCAACTTAGGTTGGTTAAATAAAGATAGGTGAATAGAGTGTTGATTAAATAAAAAGTCATGTTAGTATATAATCCACTGCATCCTGAAATAGCTCTGTATCTTAACAGCACTATTTAAAACTCATTCCAATGATACTATCCAAGTCTGAATTCTCACTAGTAGTGTAATTGATTAAGGTTTTATTTCCATTTTTTCTCCAGTTCTCAATTTGGATTTGTGTTCAATGGTCTACTTTCCGATTATAAAAGCGTTTTTGAGGATTGGAACCTAAAAAGAATAGCTATTTATGCGTTTATTGTCTTACCCGATCTCACCATAAAGAATTAGATTTAATAGGTGATTAACTCTAAAACATTGATTAATTAACACTCGGTTAACTTAGGTTAGTTAAATAAAATGATAGGTGAATTGAGTGTTGCTTAATTAAAAAGTCATGTTTAGTATATAATCCACTGCATCCTGAATAGCTCTGTATCTTAACAACACTATTTTAAAACTCATTCCAATGATACTGTCCAAGTCTGAATTCTCGCTAGTAGTGTAATTCACTAAGATTTTCTTTCCATTTTTTCTCCAGTTCTGAATTTGGATTTGTGTTTAATGCTCTACTTTCAGATTATAAAAGCGTTTTTGGGGATTGGAACCTTGAAACGATGAAAGGAACACAGATAGAGAAAAAAAATAATGCCTTCTTTTTTTATTTTTACCATTTCAACTTCGCATAAGTATTTTATTTTAGTTTTTTTTTGTAAATACTAGGTGAAGCGTTATAGTTCCTAACTAATAAATTTTTCAAAAGCGATCCTCGACATATATGAGCATGAATCAGTGGTCGCTCTAGCGGTGTATTGCACTGAGAAGGGTTTTATTTTCGTTTTTTTTTCATTTTATCTCCATTTTTCAATTTGGATTTGAATTTGAGGCGCTACTTTCACAGAAGAGGAGCGGCATTATTTTATTGGGAATAGAGCAAAGATAAATTATGTGATATTATTCTCGAACCCGGACTCTACATAATGGATTAAATTTTTCAAGTGGTTAAATCTCTTATGCTTAATAATTAAAATAATAGGTGAAATAAGTGTTGAGTAGTTAATTGTTCTGCTGTAATATATATCCTAAGAGCACTATTTAAAACTCATTCGAATGATGGTGTCCAAGTTTGAATTCTCTCTAGTGGTGTAATGTATTAATATTTCTCTTTCCATTTTTTCATTCTATCTCCATACCTTCCATTCTATTTTTTCTTCTATCAATTTGGATTCGTGTTCAATAGTCTACTTAATCATTATAAAAGGTTTTTCGTATATTGTACCTATAAAGAAAATCATTTAGATGATATTGTCTTTGAACCCGATCTCACTATAACGAATTAGATTTAATAGGTGGTTAACTCTTAAACATTGATTAATTAAGTCTGTTAACTTAGAGTTGGTAGAATAAAATGCTAGGTGAATTGAGTGTTGATTAATTAAAAAGTCCTGTCAGGATATAATCCACTGCATAATAAACAGCTCTTTATCCTAACACCGCTATTTAAAACTCATTCGAATGCCTCTGTCCAAGTCTGAATTCTCTCTAGTAGTGTAATGTAAGATTTTCTTTACATTTTTTAATTCTATCTATAGTTCTCAATTTGTATTTGCATTCGATGCTCTACTTTCAGGTTATAAAAGCGGTTTTGTTGATTGGAACCTATAAACCTATAAAGAAAAGCCATTTAGGTGATATTGTCTTACCCTATCTCATCATAATGAATTAGATTTAATAGATGGTTAACTGTTAAACATTGATTAATTAACAGTCTCTCAACTTAGGTTTGCTTAAATAAAATGATAGGTGAATTGAGTATTCATTAATTAAAAGTCATATTAGTATATATTCCACTGCATCCTATACAACTCTGTATCTTAACAGCACTATTGAAAATTTATTCGAATGTTACTCTCCAAGTTTGAATCATCTCTAGTGATGTAATGTACTAAGATTTTTCTTTACATTTTTTTATTCTATCTCCAATTCTCAATTTGGATATGTGTTTGATGCTCTACTTTCAAATTATAAAAGCGTTTTGGTGATTGGAACCTATAAATATAAAGAAAAGCCATATAGGTTGTATTTTCTCTCCCGATTTCACGATAATGAATTAGATTTAATAGGTGGTTAACTCTTAAACATTGATTAATTAACAGTCTGTTAACTTAGAGTTGGTTAAATAAAGTGATAGGTAAGTTGAGTGTTAATTAATTAAAAAGTCCTGTTAGGATATAATCCACTGCATCCCAAATAGCTCTGTATCCTAACAGCACTATTTAAAACTTATTCCAATGTTACTGTCCAAGTTTGAATTCTCTGTAGTAGTGTAATGCACTAAGATTTTCTACCCATTTTTTCAATTCTATCTCAATTTGGATTTGTATTCAATGCTCTACTTTCAAATTAAATAAAATCATTTGTATGGATTGGAACTTCTAAACAAAACCTAATATAGGTTGTTTTTGAACTCGATCTCACGATAATGAATTAGATTTAATAGGTGGTTAACTCTTAAACATTGATTAATTAACAGTCTGTTAACTTAGAGTTGGTTAAATAAAGTGATAGGTAAATTGAATGTTGATTAATTAAAAGTCCTCTTTGGATATAATCCTCTGGATCCTAAACTCCACTGCATCCTAACAATTTATTTAAAACTTATTCGAATGATATTGTAAATGTCTGAATTCTCTCTAGTAGTGTAATGCACTAAGATTTTCTTTCTTTTTTTCATTGTATCTTCAGTTCTCAATTTCGATTTTTGTTCAATGCTCTATTTTCCTATCAAATAATAATTTAAAATATTGGGGTGATATTGTCTTTGAACTCGATCTCACCATAAGGAATTAGATTTAATAGGTGGTTAATTCTGAAACATTGATTAATTAACAGCCGGTTAACTTAACTTTGGTTGGATAAATAAGATGATAGGTGAATAGAGTGTTGATTAATTAAAAATCATGTTAGTATATAATCCACTACATCCTATACAGCTCTGTATCTTAATAGCACTATTTAAAATTTATTCAAATGTTACCCTGAAAGTTTGAATTATCTCTACAGGTGTAATGTACTAAGATTTTTCTGTACATTTTTTTTATTCTATCTCCAATTCTCAATTTGGATATGTGTTGATGCTCTACTTTCAAATTATAAAAGAGTTTTGGGGGAATGGAACATATAAAGAAAAGCCATTTAGGTTATATTGTCTTTCCCGATCTCATGATAATAAATTAGATTTAATAGGTGGTTAACTCTTAAACATTGATTAATTAACATTCAGTTAACTTAGGTTGGTTAAATAAAATTATAGGTGAACTGAGTATTGATTAATTAAAAAGTCTTCTTAGGATATAAACCCCTGCATCCTAAACAGCTGTATTAAAGAACTGATTCAAACGTTCTTTTTCGAGCTAGTCAATATACAGATTCGTGGAACAAAACAAATCAACGGTAGTAATATAAAATATTCAGTGATATTCACTTTGAACCCGATCTGACCATAATTAATTATATTTAATATATGGTTATCTCTTAATTATTGATTAATTAACAATCGGTTAACTTAGGTTGGTTAAATAAAATTATAGGTGAATTGAGTATTGATTAATTAAAAAGTCCTGTTAGGATATATTCCAGTGCATCCTAAACAGCTCTACTAAAGAACTGATTCAAACATTTTTTTCCGAGCTAGTTCAATCTACAGATACCTGGAATAAAACAAATCATCGTTAATAATTTAAAATATCATGTATAAAATGATGAGTTAATATTAAAAATAAATTTGATACAGATATGTAAGATATTTCTGTGTAATAATTCAAATTTACGAAACTCATACGTATTATTCTCAAACACAGTCTACTATAACATTAGATTTAACAGATGATTAATCTTCATAGATGTTGGATGAGAACAGAGAAAAAATTTACTGGACTACTAAAGAAAAAATTAATTTTTCTTTTGATTTTGTTTGACTTATCAAAATATTATTGGTTTTTACTAAAAACCCCTAAAGATATAGCAAGAATTTCATCATTCATTGTTTAAATTGATAAGGTAATGTGACCATGTTTCTGTGCCTTTAGTAAATTTAAAACTTTTTTGTTTAATTCTACGGCTAATAATTCGACCGGAAAATTTTACTTCAAATCAGTTCTACAGCAATCTATAGATATAATAGTAGGATTATAATAGGATATAAATTATGAATAGCAGTCACACAGGTGTAATTTTAACAGTCTACATCAAGGCTGTGCTCCATCCGTGTGACTATCAGCTTATGAATAGTTCGCACAGCTATAATGAGTTTTTACTATTTTTTGGTAATTAGACTAAAACTATTATTGCGTAAAAAAACTTTGCTAAATACAGACTAAAAATAGAGATTTTTCTTAAAATTAAAAATAATAGTCTTCAGTAGAATTTAACTTTTTTTAAAATGGTCTAGAACAGAAAAACCCGAAATTTGAAATCCGAATATAAGTGATACAAATAAAATATGGAATTTAGTTGATATTAGTTTTCCATGTGATTGACTCTCAGTCAATAAAGCAGAAACACACACACCACACAAAAAAAAAAAAAAACCCCCCCCCCCCACCCCCCCCCCCCCCCCCCCCCCCAACAACCCAACCCCCCCCCCCCAAGCAAAAGAAATTTTTAAACCCGTACGTATGTATCCTCAAAATACCACACATGTGTAAAATGCAGCCCAATAAAAGATACAATAAGCAAGGTAATGCGTTTAACATAAGCCAACAAATCAAGATGCAAACTCCTGTAGGCTTTACCTTGTGTTTATTATTTACCTTAACCCTTTGACAGACAAATAAAATGTACATTGACGCATCCGAAGGAGACCAATTAAATTTGCTTGAATAGCGCAACAGTGAACACTCAAATATTCTACATTATAAACAGTTTGATGACCATTTTCAGCCTCATTCTCATCACCAGAGTAACCTAATGTACTTTCATCGTCACTGTCATATAATGCATCCAACATAGAAATTTGGAAGGACTACTTCTGAAATTTACTTCACTCAAATATGTACTGTGACGTTCGAGGTGCAAGACCACTGCTATACTGATTACTGCACTCATTGCGCTACTTTTCGTTTATTTGTTTGTTGATGCGATTTTATTTATCGGTACCGTTGTGGAGGATGGGTTGGGAGACACACCTGTAAGAATCTGAACCAAAATACCATCGATGCACGACCGAAACACAGAAAGAATCTAATAATATACCGTCCAAATTTCATCGAAGATAGTGCTCGACGAGCGAGAGTCGTCAAAGTCTACAACGATACAAGAAATGCACTACGAGTCAAAGCCGTCATTGTATGTCAAGTGGTTTGGTTTGGTTTGGTTTGGAGCGCTACGGTCTACTGTTTTGCACACGAGGGCTAATGAGACCGGGACCTACAGTTTAAAGCCGATTCCGAACGGCTACAAACATCCATGCCAGCAGCGGGATTCGAACCCGCGAACTCCTGTTCCGAAGAGCAGCGCTCTACCATTCGGCCATCGTTCGGCTACGTATGTCAAGGGGTTAAGTCTAACTAGATCTATTTATTTGGTGATATATAAGCGTTATAAACTAACTGCTAACCTAAAGCTAACTAGAGTCTGAAGTAGCTTAATTCACATCACAGAGAAAAATAAATTCAAGATGCTGTAAATAAGATAAATATGTTTTAGATTTGGATATAAACAGTGAAAATAATATCTTTATTGAATTTCCGTTTCGCTGTCGTCTCAAATCAACATAAATTTTAACTCAAGTATTTCTTACTGTCCTTCGGGTAAATATATGTTTAAATAAATGCTTTACCTTGAGCCTATTATTACCTTAACTCAACCTAAATTTAATTTTTTCGTGATATATAAGCGTTATGAAATAATTGCTAACCTGAAAATAGCTACTCTTTAAAGTATCTTAATTCACATCACAGAGAAAAATAAATTCAAGATGCTGTAAATAAGATAAATATGTTTTAGATTTGAATATATACAGTGAAAATAACATCTTTATTAAATTTCCTTCTTGCTATCGCCTCAAATCAGCATAAAATTTTACTCAAGTACTTTCTACTGTCCTTCGGGTAAACGTAACGTTTAAATAAATGCTGACAAAGAGGTACACAGACAAATACGGAATAATTTGTTTTACAAAAGTTCAGTAAATCAAGAAGGAAGTACCATTATTTCATACATAAAGTAATCCATTTATTCCGAAATATATAAACACTAAACTCTAACTTCTAACCCACAGCCTAAACTTTAGATTGTTCAGTCTGTACCGTAAAATAAAACACATTTAAAGAGCTGTATCTAAGAAAAGGAGGAACAGATGAGTGAAAAAATTCACATCACAGAGAAAAATATATTCAAGTTGCTGTAAATAAGAGTTTTAGATTTGAATATAAACAGTGAAAATAACATCTTTATTAAATTTCCATTTCGCTATAGTCTCAAATCAGCATAAACTTTTACTTAAGTACTTCCTACTGTCCTTCGGGTAAACATATGTTTAAATAAATGCTTTTCCTTGAGCCTATTATCACCTTAACTCAACCTAAATTTATTTTTTTCGTGATATATAAGCGTTATGAAATAATTGCTAACCTGAAAATAGCTACTCTTTAAAGTATCTTAATTCACATCAGAGAGAAAAATAAATTCAAGATGCTGTAAATAAGACAAATATGTTTCAAATTTGAATATAAGCAGTGAAAATAACATCTTTATAGAATTTATTTTTTGGTATCGTCTCAAATCAACATAAACGTTTACTCAAGTACTTTCTACTGTCCTTCGGGTAAACGTATGTATAAATAAATGTTGACAGAGAGGTAAACGAAACAAACAAATACGAAATAATTCGTTTAACATGATCTCATTAAATCAAGATTCAAATACCTTTATTTTGTCCATAAAGTAATCAATTTATTCTGAAATATATAAACACTAAACTCTAACTTCTAACCCACAGCATAAACTTGAGATTGTTCAGTCTATAATGTAAAATAAAACAAATTTAAGGCGTTGTAACTAAGAAATGGATGAGGAGATGAGTGAAAATATTCACAAGTGTCCAGAGACAGCCCTGGAGTGTCTGAGTAATCAATTTATTCCGTAATATATTGCCATTAATCTCTAACTTCTAACCAGCAGCCTAAGGTTTAGATTATTCTGTCTATAACATAAAATAAAACAAATTTAAGTCTCTGTAACTAAGAAATGGATGAACAGATGAGTGAAAAAAATTGGTATCACAGAAAAAAAAATATATTCAAGTTGCTGTAAATAAGATAAATATGTTTTAGATTTGAATATAAACAGTGAAAATAACATCTTTATTAAATTTCCATTTCGCTATCTTCTCAAATCAACATAAATTTTAACTCAAGTATTTCTTACTGTCCTTCGGGTAAATATATGTTTAAATAAATGCTTTACCTTGAGCCTATTATTACCTTAACTCAACCTAAATTTAATTTTTTCGTGATATATAAGCGTTATGAAATAATTGCTAACCTGAAAATAGCTACTCTTTAAAGTATCTTAATTCACATCAGAGAGAAAAATAAATTCAAGATGCTGTAAATAAGACAAATATGTTTCAAATTTGAATATAAGCAGTGAAAATAACATCTTTATTAAATTTCCTCCTGGCTATCGTCTCAAATCAACATAAACTTTAATTCAAGTACTTCTTACTGTTCTTCGGGTAAACATATGTTTAAATAAATGCTTTTCCTTGAGCCTATTATCACCTTAACTCTGCCTAAATTTATTTTTTTCGTGATATATAAGCGTTATGAAATAACTGCTAACCTGAAAATAGCTACTCTTTAAAGTAGCTTAATTCACATCACAGAGAAAAATAAATTCAAGATGCTGTAAATAAGATAAATATGTTTTAGATTTGAATATATACAGTGAAAATAACATCTTTATTAAATTTCCATTTCACTATAGTCTCAAATCAACATAAACTTTTACTCAAGTACTTTCTACTGTCTTTAGGGTAAACGTATGTTTAAATAAATGTTGACAGAGAGGTAAACGAAACAAACAAAAACGAAATGATTCTTTTAATATAATCTCAGTAAATCAAGAAGGAAGTACTATTATTTCATACATAAAGTAATCAATTTATTCCGAAATATATTAACACTAAACTCTAACATCTAATACACAGCCTAAACTTTAGATTGTTCAGTCTATAACGTAAAATAAAACAAATTTAAGGCGCTGTAACTAAGAAATGAATGAACAGATGAGTGAAAAAATTCGCATCACAGAGAAAAATATATTCAAGTTGCTGTAAATAAGATAAATATGTTTTAGATTTGAATATAAACCGTGAAAATAACATCTTTATTAAATTTCCATTTCGCTATCGCCTCAAATCAGCATAAACTTTTACTTAAGTACTTCCTACTGTCCTTCGGGTAAACGTAACGTTTAAATAAATGCTGACAAATAGGTAAACGAAACAAACAAATACGGAATAATTTGTTTTACAAAAGTTCAGTAAATCAAGATGGAAGTACCATTATTTCGTACATAAAGTAATCCATTTTTCCGAAATATATAAACACTAAACTCTAACTTCTAACCCACAGCCTAAACTTTAGATTGTTCAGTCTATACCGTAAAATAAAACAAATTTAAGGCGCTGTAACAAAGAAATGGAGGAACAGATAAGTGAAAAAATACACATCACAGAGAAAAATATATTCAAGTTGCTGTAAATAAGATAAATATGTTTTAGATTTGAATATAAACAGTGAAAATAACATCTTTATTAAATTTCCGTTTCGCTATCTTCTCAAAACAACATAAACTTTAACTCAAGTACTTCTTCTTGTCCTCCGGGTAAACATATGTTTAAATAAATGCTGACAGAGAGGTAAACGAAAGAAACAAAAACGAAATGATTCGTTTAACAGAATCTCAGTAAATCAAGATCGAAGTACCATTATTTTGTACATAAAGTAATCAATTTATTCCAAAATATATAAACACTAAACTCTAACTTTTAACCAACAGCCTAAACTATAGATTGTTCAGTCTATAACGTAAAATAAACAAATTTAAGGCGCTGTAACTAAGAAATGGATGAACAGATGAATGAAAAAATTCGCATCACAGAGAAAAATATATACAAGTTGCTTTAAATAAGATAAATATCTTTTAAATTTGAATATGAACTGTGAAAATAACATCTTTATTAAATTTCCTTATCGCTATCGCCTCAAATCAGCATAAACATTTACTGAAGTACTTTCTACCGTTCTTCGGGTAAACATATGTTTAAATAAATGCTGACAAAGAGGTAAACGAAACAAACAAATACGAAATAATTTGTTTAACATCATCTCATTAAAACAAGATGCAAATATCATTATTTCGTACATAAAGTAATCAATTTATTCTGAAATATATAAAAAATAAACTCTAACTTCTTACCCACAGCCTAAAGTTGAAATTGTTCAATCTATACCGTAAAATAAAACAAATTTAAGGTGCTGTAACTAAGAAATGGATGAACAGATGAGTGAAAAATTTCGCATCACAGAGAAAAATATATTTATGTTGCTGTAAGTAAGATAAATATGTTTTAGATTTGAATATAAACAGTGAAAATAACATCTTTATTAAATTTCTATTTCGCTATCGTCTCAAACCAACATAAACTCAAGCACGTCTTCCTGTCCTTTGGGTAAACATATGTTTAAATAAATGCTGATAGAGAGGTAAACGAAAGAAACAAAAACGAAATGATTCGTTTAACAAGATCTGAGTAAATGAAGATGGAAGTAACATTATTTCGTATATAAAGTAATCAATTTATTCTGAAATATATAAACATTAACTCTAACTTCTAACCAACAGCTTAAGTTTTAGATTATTCAGTCTATAACATGAAATAAAACAAATTTAAGGCTCTGTAACTAAGAAATTGATGAACACATGAGTGAAAAAAATTCACAAGTGTCCAGAGACAGCCCTGTGGTGTCTGGCGGAAGGAGGTAGAATGCCGTGTCGGAGTTTATTCTGCGATTTTTCAGTGTCTTTAAGTTTTGTTCCGCAGTTCTAGATAGGTAATCAGTTCCTTAATATCACCCATGAGAAAACGGCGATAGTTAAGGAACGTGATTTTGTGGGTTGTCGTGCTATTTATAGTTTACCAGAGGAAAAAATGTGAAAGTTTTGTACGTATATTTTATTTACCTCACATATTTCCATATACTGAATTATTTCTTTAATTCTCTTACGTTCTTTAACATAAAATTAAAAGTATGAATAATATATTACATATATGCTAAATATTTATTCAATTAATTTTCTTAGAGAATGCAGTAGCCCATAAAGAGGTTTACAGGCATAGAGTAGTTCACAAAGCAATGGTTTCAGTGGTTACAATGGTTTATAATGTGTTATAGCAGAGGTAGATACACATTAGATCAATGGGAGCCACATTCTAAGTTTTAATAACTTAAAGAGTGTAAATATAGTTACGCTCGGTAATCCTCACATGGATATTATATATATATATATATATATATATATATATATATATATATATATATATATATATATATATATATATATATATATATATATATATATATATATTCATATATATATATCCTTGAATAAAAGAGAAAATGGAAGTTACACAGGAATTACGCCGTCGATCAACTTTACATCATGAACGAAAATTTGCTTCTACCTACAAAATTCTTTACAAATTGGGTGAGGAAATTATATATATATATATATATATATATATATATATATATATATATATATATATATATATATATATATATATATATATATATATATATATATATATATATATATGTATATATATATGTATATATATATATATATATATATATATATATATATATATATATATATATATATATATATATATATATATATATATATATATATATATATATATATATATATATATATATATATATTTATATATATATATATATATATATATATATATATATATATATATATATATGTATATATATATATATATATATATGTATATATTATATATATATATATATATATATATATATATATATATATATATATATATATATATATATATATGTATATATATATGTATATATATATTATATATATATATATATATATATATATATATATATATATATATATATATATATATATAATATATATATATATATATATATATATATATATATATATATGTATATATGTATATATATATGTATATATATATTGTAAATATATATATATATATATATATATATATAATATATATATATATATATATATATATATAT